>CM043016.1:34589578-35019023 GCA_023690525.1 Holotrichia oblita
TGCTTCCAGCATAAATCCAATAACCAAGAGAGCAGGAAGCATAGGTCCAGCCCACGCTATAGTTTCTTGATACAGGTCTTCAACAAAGATGTTATAATCAAAATCAATGGTACAACCAGAGATTAACGCGATAAACGTGTTATTGATCATGTTGCAATTGATGAAATGATGTTCCGTCAAATCGGTATCGAAAAACCTGAAACAGAATCACTCTATATCGACATCCTCTATTTAACGCTTAATTTAAATTTACTCACCGACTGTCTTTGATGGTGGAATTTTCAAAATAAGTTATGGATGATTTGATATCCGAGAATTCAGCATCTTCGAAGAGGCAATTCAGGAATTCTACGTGGTTGAATTCGATATGCTTGAATGTCACGTTGATGAAATAACTATCTCTATACTGGACGTTTCTATTGTAGCATTAAATACAGTACCCGTGTAATTAACATCCGAGATATGCCTTCGAAGTTGTATAAAATGAGCATTATTCAGTTCCTTGATCATGGACGCTGAAAACGTGGAGATTCCCATGTATAGAAAACCCAGGAGTAGATGTAAAGTCCCTAATAAAATCGTAGTTTGATAATTTGAAGGTGATAGCATGCGTTGAAAGACCTCGCGAAACTAAAAAGGAAATTGCAGAACAATAATAGATTTACGAAATCCTCATACTTACAGAATCTATTCCAAGAGCAAGGACATTTCTTGACGTATTCCTGGGCTTCTCCCTGAAAGCGTTTCGTCCAGGCAACTCTAATTCGGTCAAACCATACTGCGTCCTCGACCTATTGATTTTATGAAGCTTCTGGTAGACTTCCAACGCTTCAACTTCTCTTGAAGCTTCAAGAGATATCTAGGAGATTCTGACGTCCAAATCAACCCGATCATGCAAGTTACTATAGGTAGATTATTCACCATAAGAATCTTATGCCAGGAACTCCAATGTTCGAGATTGTCTGAAACGATATCTGCACCATCTGTGGGTAAGATTAGGTGAGCTAATATCGAGGTGAAAAGAGCTCCTAGTGGCCAGAATGAATGTAAAAGACCAGTATAACGTGTCCTGGTAGCTCTTGGACAGGTTTCTGCTAATAACTAAAGGTTAACGGTACAGCTCCTGCTATACCCAAACCGGAACAGAATCTAAAGCAAAATTATTTATTGTTATATATTTTGAGGTCATTAGATGCAAGATACCTTGCTGTCATAAAAGTGCCATAAGTTGGCATAACCGCAGCCATAGATAGGAATATTCCGGCGACAGCTAAAGCGCTAGCTAGTGATCTTCCTTCCAAGTTTATCGCCTAAAATCCCCCCAAACGAAGGAACCAATAGCCATAGCCAAGAGCGTTATTGACACTAAATATTAAACAAAATATCTTTAAAAAAGAAAGCTTTAAAAGTTTAATTTTTAGAACTATTGCTTACCTAACCATCCCTTTCTATGGTCATCAATACATAATTGGAGTTCGGCTGCTGGTAGGATATAACCCAAAATTGTCAATTCTTGAACAATCTGCAGCGAGAGCTAAACCCAGAACTAAAGCAAGAATTAGTTGGGCTTTTCCTGTCGCAGCTTGGGGAAAGAGTTGTCTTCGTGGAAGCCGACTAAGGCTTCCCATTATTTGAGGCTGGAGCATTAACCACACTTCCGTTGGATACTAAAAAGTAATTATTATGGGTGTTGCTGTTATAGAGGAGTGCAAAACAGGTTGGAATGGTTGAACTACGACGATATTGTGTACAAGAAATAATTGAGATCAAAATTTTTCTACTTATAGACAATGCTCCAATTCATCTTTCCACTCTCGAAGCTCTTTCGGAAAACTTAAAATCATGTTTTTACCTCTAATACAACAGCCATCTCACAGGCTACGGCCCAAGGGGTAATAAATGGGGTAAGCAATGGACTGTAGTCAGGTATCAGTTAAAGAATTTTAGAAATCATTTAACATTAAAAACGCAATTGATATAATTAAGTCTTCATGGCAGCACATTCCTAAGCAGTGTGTATGATTGGTGTATGTAAGAAAATTAAGAAGAATTTAATATTACAACAAACATAGCAGCTGCCAATCAAGAGACCGTAAACATGTTGCAAGAAGTAGGATTGGTAGTAATTGAGGAAGAGAATGTTGAAGATTTGCTTGATTGACACAAACAAGAATTAAGCAGTGAGATTTATTTGTATTGGAAGAGCAACTGCAGCACAAACAAGAGGAGAACAACATAAATACATATCATAAAATTTATATTTTCACCAGAACCCCATAAACTTCTAATTGTCTCACTGAGACATCCTGTATATACTTTGTGTTTCAAAGTATACAGTTTTCTGTATATAATGTGAAGTGTATCACATAGATGCCGCTAATTGCGTTGGTGTTGTGTGAATATGGTTTGCTCCTCTCATTATATTTACGTCATTCTGTCGTTTTTTTAACAGAGTATAGTCAATTTGACGTTTAGATTAAGGCTGCGTTCCGTTATTTGTAAAAGTTGTTAAAGTAGGTTATGTAGTGTTATTATTATTACTGGTCGACGCAATTTTCGTACTGTAACTGCTTCACCTGCACTGCCACAGTAGTTAAAGTATTAAATGATGACGAAATCAATGATGTCATAACTTTTCCATTCTACTTTGGCAATGCGTTATCAGTTGTATCGGAACGATCTTCACAGTACTCGCAACACTTGCAGTGAATAACGGAACGCAGCCTAAATCATTATGTAAAAGTAGGATTAGGTGACATTTATCAAGCTAATCTAATATTCAAGTCTACGAAAAATAAAATTTCATGGGGAAGACGGTTATTGAAATGTGCAAATAACAATGTTTTGTTGTAAAATACAGTTTATTTGGAGTGGTTTCTGTTTTAAAATGAAAAATACAGAAAAATAAAATTTAGAAACTAACCTCAAAAAATCTAATATTTTCAACTTGTCAATTTGACATATGATTATATATGAATGACACTTCGAGATTAACATCAATTTTCTAAGCTCAGATTATATGTCTATGTCACTCATTCATGGTCTACCTATTATAGAATAAAAATTTTATGGATCGCTTGATATGATGGTATTGACGTATTTGTTGTTGTATTAAAGTAAATTTACATAACATATACATATACAAGGCAACAAGGATGAATAAATAGCGCCTCACATATATTTATTTCATATCCCTTGGTTATATAACAATCTAATTTAGTTGAAACACTGTTCTTATACCTTATTTCAAAAAGAGAGAGGCAAAATTCTGAACAGACCTCCAGCCTAAATTATCTACAATATATAATTTGCAAAATAAATTTTATGTAGCATTCTTTGATAAGTAAGGTAAAAGAGAACTAATCTACACCGAAAAATAGATAAACTAATATAATAATTATAGTAAAACTTTAAATACAATTCTGATATAAACAATGTCAGAATGTTTGACAATGAACAGAAATAATATAACGTTGCATAATGTGATTTTGCCCTGCTTTCAGCCAATAAGAAAGAAGTGTCATTTGGGTCTGTTCGGAATTTTGTTTCTCTCCTTTTGAAATAAGGTATAGAAATGTAGCAGGCACATGTTGGTTTACTGGGATGTTTAAAAAGAAATTAAATATTTATAGTTTTTGAGCAAGACCTTGTTTTAGTCAACCCAAGCAGACATTTTTCGAAAATACCCGCGAAATTGACAAATTTCTCCCTAATAGGAATTATTTCTAAATTGATAAATTCATATAATATGCATAATTTCAAGGACATTCGAAGATTTATGTTTGAAGATTTAAAGCTCCTATTATTTTTAAGGGAGTGTGCTAATAAGAGAAATGGATTCTGACATTTCCTCCAGCATAATAGGAGTTTGCCAAGAAAGTTTGGATGCGTTTGGATGTTGGAAGAAAAAAAAATAATTAGCAGATTAGAGATCTTTTCTTTTCTGATTACTAAAAAATTTTTTTGCCGAAATTTTTTTGTATTTTCCTCCTTTAAAAATTAAACTTGCATTTTGTGATTAAAAACTTACCTCTAGGCTCAACACTACCATTCTGTGACGACGTATCCAATGCTGGTACCAAACATGCTGATTCTTCGCACATTTTTCAAAAATGACGATTTCTGTACCACGGAAGTCGATTTTGCTAAAGCATGGTACCTAAATAATTGATAATAAATGAGTAAGACATAAGAATAAACCTTAGCACATTAAATTATTAAAAACGATATCAATTTTATTGCCTGTTACTAATACAAACAATATCCTTAATAGGTCAAAGGTAAATACAGAATTTGCAGGTTTGTTTTGTAAGAATTTTGAAAACTAATACTGATGGTATAATAAATACTTGATTGTTAACAATGAAATGAATTAAAGCTAAAATGATACAATTACTTTAAATTAATTTTCTACTTTAATTAATCTAAATATTTTACTTCTTAAATCATGCATGCGATTTAATAAAGGCGGGCACAAAAAAACTCCTATATATTACACACAAGCTCTTAAAATATAATTTTATCCGGTAGATCAAAGAGATTAATTTATACAAGAAGTAACTCACCCACAAAGATCTATACAAACAACTAAATCGGAATTAATGCATGTACTCGAATAACTTGACACCTGAAGCCGGCTACTGTTTCAGTATCGATTTTCAGACGAAGATAAACGTGAAAATCAATATTTCCTTTGTTGTACCGAAACATGCAGGTATTATGTCTATATATTAGATAAATTATTTGCTCCGACGAAGCGTTTCTTAAGTCTTTTATTCAATATAAAATATCTGTGTACCTACCTATACAAAAGCCATAAAAAAAATGCCGTATAAAAGGAATTATTAAAAAAAAAAACAAAAATAAATGGAAAAGCCTCGATTTAAAACAAAAACAAGTAAATTAAGTAATATAGTCCATAATGTAATTGATAATTAATATAATAACTAAATAATAAAATGTACATTTTTTGATTATTAAAAAAAGCGCCTTCACTAGATGGCGGTGAACGCCTCTATTATAATTCGATTTAAGCGCTAAATTTAATTGGATTAAATATTTTGTAATAAAAATTTTAATTTTCATATTAATTCAGATTACTATCGTTAAACAATTTGATTAAATCGATTATTTTTACATTTTAATCTACATTCAAACTAATACTGTTAAATTAGTTGCCTATTCTCAGATTCTCGTTTAAATTTAAATTGCTCGCATCCCATGTGGCTTATCGTGTTTATCTTCTCAATTTTTCCCTCCACAACATCTTGAGAAAACATGGCTTTGAAATTGAATTTAATCGCTGCGGTATGTGAAAATATGGGTATGGGTAAGAACAATAACTTACCATGGAGATTGAAGTAAGTGAATATTAATTAACTTGCTTTTTATTTAATAATTTCGCGATTAAAAACATATTTCAGAACAGAAATGGCATACTTTACAGAGATGACCAGCAAAACTTTATCTGATAAAAAACAGAATGTTGTAATTATGGGTAGAAAAACTTGGGATAGTATTCCTTCTAAATTCAAGCCGTTACCGAATAGAATCAATTTTGTGTTATCAAGATCTGATTTAGATTTGAACCAATATAAAGATACTTATTCGTTTAAGAGTTTCGATGAGATGTTCGATAAGTTAAATAATGATAAATTCCGGGAGCTTTATGAGAAAATATGGGTAATCGGAGGTAGCCACATTTATAAGGTAGGTAATTAAATTTATAGTGTTGTAATTTTTATTGGTATTATATTGTAATGAAGCAAACTTGAACCCGCAAGTATCGCAATAATGATTTATGAATTTGAGCATTATTAACTTAGATAATAATAATAATAATATTTATTTAGCAGTCTGATTTACGAAGCAAATATCTGTATTGTCAAGAAGATTCATACATAATCTACATTTGCCCTTTAACGAGCAACATATTTTACCGGAAATATTTCGGACATTTTTTGTTTTGCGGGCTGATTATAGAGCCAGTGATATACTAAACTTCTTTATTTTGAAAAATATTTGGCAGATTTTGAATTTTGTGGTGACTTCCAAAGTAGCCATCATCCCACCATCTATCTACGACAGCAACATTTCATGAAGTTCAGTGGTTATTTTGGGAGCCACTTATGAAAACTAGGTATTTCTCAAAAAACTTTATTACCTACATTAATATTACAAAACAAACTAAAGTATAAAAATTATAAAATTTAAAAATATACTTCCTTCATTCTTGAGGCCTTCTATTTGTGAAATTCTTGAAAGCATTTCAGACACAAACCCAGATAGCACCGGACGTGCTATGGATATTCGTTTTACGTCCAAAAGTGGTCCGAACGTCCATGGATGTAAAACGGACATCCATTGGACGTCCCTTACTGAATATCCATCGGACGTTCGTTAATGGACGTTCTATGCAATAATCGCATCTTCGATATTTTTCTTCGCGTGTAGGAATGTGAGCTCCCACATTTGTAGTTCTTTGAAGATTATTTACACCAACAGTTCGTCCATCAATTTTCTTTAGCTTATTTTTATTTACAACTGTTGGCGGACCTCTTCTCTTCCTACCAAAATAACTTCCAATTAGATGATTTGCCAGATTTGAACTAAATTGCAAATGCGACATAGGTTTCTGTCCTTTTGCCACACACACACACCTCGGGTCGGCGTTCACCCTATAGCGTCGACCCTTAAAACTTGCGGCTGCACTACCCAATCCCTGATTTCATGGTTTCAGGGCAACGGGCGTGGCGGGAGTAGACTTCGTATATAGGGGAGGATGCTTGGGCGTAGGCATGGGCATACGCTCTGGTGTCCGGCCGCTAACCGTCGGAATATACGGTGGGTAAGTGAGGCACCCTACGGCGCTTACCTAGAGAACTCTGCAGCTGCACTACCCCATCCGTGGTGGCCACACTCAGGGAAACGGCCGTGGCGGGAGAATTTGGCGAAGATAGTAGGGGAGGACAAAAGTCGGTTCGCCGAGGAGTAGTCCGCCCGCTGGTTGTCTGGTTGGGGAAACCTTCGGTTTCATCCTAAAACAACTCGGTGATTCTGGGACCCTACGGTTTCACTGTAGCTGCCGCGGATACTTGATCGCCGGAGGGGCGAAAGAGTTGGCGTGGTTGGCATATTGGGGTAGGGCTTCGGCCCGGCCGTCCCCGTAGTTCAGGCTTAATTCACGGGCGGGCTGGTTGTACCTCACGGCCAGATTCCGTTTCCCACGCTTGGCCGATAGTAACCATCCGCAAGGAGGCCTAGGCCCTGTGGGGTTAGATGTGAGGTAGGAGTTCGCTAAAGCGTCTCCAGCGGTGACCCGTCTAACGCTGACTAGGAAACTTGTCTAACATGGGTAGCACGGGGGAGAGGAGCCCTCCGGCTCGCCGGTCCTCTCCGAGAGGTGTCGGTCTCATGCGGGCGGTGAGATTGTGGGTGACAGTTTCAAGGCACATAACTTGTTATGTGCGGTGTGGTACCTGAAAATGGCAGGATATGGGCTGACGCCTAGGTGCCTGCGGCTGACCATCCAAGCCATTTTCTATCAAATCGTGTCCTTTTGCCACAGTTGATACTTTATATAAAATAAATGAATTCACGACCGTAGCGTTAATCATATAAAAGAAGAGCTTTAGCCACCATCGCCGCGTCAGGAAATTTTCCTTTGAGATCCTCAAATAAGCTCTTTGCTTTTGTTTGTATTACCATATGAGACTCAAAGGAATATGCTTTTGGATGTGGTCTTCCATCCATAGTTTCAATAACTTCTCCATCTCCATTATCGCATATTCCCGTCTTTTGGTTATTATTTTTGGTTTTAAACTGGCTGCCTCTTTAACATGTTTTTATGCGATTAGCATCTTTAACTATAGTATCCACTGTTGATACGGCAAATCCTAAATCACGCGATATTGATGATAATTTTTGTCCACTTTCATATTGTTTTATTATATGTAACTTTATGTGCGTTCTAATGCATTTTAAATTAGGGTTTTCTTAAAAATGCTATAGCATGATGTAACGATCAAAACAAATATTATAATTTATCATTAAAGCAGTGAAAACTAGCTTTAAAATTGCGGTATTTAAAATTTAAAAAGAAATTAATCTTTTTTGCTATCTGGCAACAGCGCAGACTTCAGTTTCATACTGTAACCCACTTTTTCCGCCTATTTTTTTTTTATTTCCATCATGCTGATATGCACAACATACGTCAAAATCGACTTTTAGGTTTTCCAACGTGTAAAAGCGATTCTGTATAATCTCTGAAATTGATAATAATTTTTTCCATTTGCTGCAAACTCTATGCCCCACAAAAGAAAGCCAAATTTGAGTCAAATTGGTAAAATTGAAAAACTATAATAGTTAGGTTCTCCCACTCTATTTAGTAGAAAATGTCATTCCCTAAAAAATATGTCGCAAAAGTGTCGAAAATTAAGCTAGTTTTGTATTAGATATTCTCAGCACTCTTCTATTTGGGTTTATTCCTACGCACGTTTGGAGGTATCGATAGTAGTTCTTCACTGACTGTATACAGCTATTTCATTAATTATACAGTGTGTCCCAAAAATCAGTTAATGAAAAACAATCTGAAGCAAAAAAAAGGAAGTAGAAGCCTATTGCCGACTATATGGGTCACTGTATAAGTAAGAACAATTCCAAGAATACAATTATGTAACCCTGGAGATTAAAAATCCAGTATGGATTTAATTGGAGAGTGTAATTTATTGACAGAAAGTATTAAAAGGGAGGGTACCTATGTTTAGAGTGACTTTTAGCTAAAACTTGTTCTTATTTAGACAATAGATAACTGCACTATGGTTCCAAATACACTATTGGAAAAAAAGTGGCGAGTACACTGTATAATCTTAACGTGTGATTCTTGAGTAGCGGTTTCTTCCACCCACCCTCGGTTTCCATAGATCACCTAATGCTGTTTTTCTTATCATTATATCATGTTTTCATAGTTGACAAAAAATAATTTTTATAAATTTCTTCCAGATGTGTCTTGATAATAAATATTTTCACCGGTTATACCTAACAGAAATTAAAAAGACTTACGACTGTGATATATTCTTTCCACAACTTAGTGATAAATTTATTGAAGTTGAGTAAGTATTAAGATAAAGTACCATATACAGAAAAACTAATAATAATATTTTTTTATATTTACAGAGACTCTGAAGTTCCAAGTGGTATTCAAGAAGAAGATGATGTTCAATTTGTATATAAAGTATTCGAAACAAAAAAGTAATCTGGAAATAATAATTCCTTATTTTTGAATAATATTAAAATAAATAAACCGCTATATTTTGTTACGCATTTGGTTTTATTTCTTACTTTTATCTAATAATTCTTTTAAAATATTATTAACGAAAGTCATATTAGCCCTTTGATTCGTTTTAGTAGTAACGGCTCCTAAAAAGAACTTGAACACTTTTGTTTTTCCACCAAGATACTGTTTCGTAGCTTTAGGATTTTCATCAATTACTTCTTGGCAAATTTGTCTTAATTTACTTTCATCAGTAATTTGCCTCCAATCCTCATCTTCGACTATCTTCATCGGAGAATCTTTACAACCTTTTATTATTTTCTCGAGGACAAGACGAGCTGTGTTTCTGCTAATTATTCCATCGGTTAGCAATTTTATAATATCTCGCATGTATTTAGCTGGAGTTTCTACATCTTCTAATGCCAATTTTTCTGCGTGAATTAATGCGAGATATTCATTAATTAAAATGTTTGCTAGTAATTTAGGGTTGACCGTTTCCAAAGTTAGTACATCTTCGAATAATTTTTGTAATTTTGATTCATTTACTAATATGATAGCATGTTCTGGCACTAATCCAAAACTCTCTCTAAGGCGGTTCCTTGTATCTTCAGGTAATTCGGGTATTTTAGATACGATTTCATTTACATTGACACAACCTTGTTGTACAGGTCCCAGAGCTATATGTAAAGGTGGTAAATTTGGTTCGGGCATGTAACTAAAATAAAATCGAACTTAGTATTAAAGTTTTTATCCTTTAATCTATTTATTTACCGATAGTCTTGTTTCTGTTCTTTATCACGCATCGCCAATGTAGTTTTAGTTGTCGCATCCCAAGCTCGAGTTTCATTAACAATTTCACCTCCCGATTCAAGTACTTTAATTTGTCTTTCGATCTCGTACTTTATCGCACCAGCGACACCTCGTACAGATCCTATATTCTTAATTTCAGTTCGGGTACCTAACGGACTGCCTGGTTTATGTATGGAAACATTAGCGTCAACTCGTAAAGCACCTTCCTCCATCTTACAACTACATGTTTGTATCCTCTCTAAAATTATAATCAGTTCTTTAACTAACGATGCAGCTTCTTCTGCATTTTTTAAACCGGTTCGAAACTAACTCCATAAGCGGTGCACCAGCTCGATTTAAATCAACTAAACTTTGATAATCATCATGTAAACTTTTACCGCTATCTTGTTCTAATTGGATTTGTTTTATGCGTGCTTCTGCAACGTAAGGCTTTTTATTAGTTCCGGGAGTATGAACATGAAATCTAAGAACACCATCGTTAGCTAAAGGCGCTCTCTGTTGTGTTATTTGATAGCCAGCTGGTAAGTCAGCATAAAAATAATGTTTGCGGTCAAAGTATGATACAGGATTCACTCGACAGTTTAAAGCTAAAGCTGTCATGACACCTGCTTCTACGCACTTTTTATTGAGAACTGGTAATGTGCCTGGTACAGCTGAATCGAATAGCGAGACATTTGTGTTGACGGGGCTGGCAAATTCAGTTGAAGATCCGGAAAATAGTTTGCTAGCTGATGATATTTGTGCATGGACTTCTAATCCGACAACACTTTGCCATTTCGTTGTTGATGAGTATTTTCTTCGTTGATGTCTAAAAAATTGTTGGAGTAATTTCATTATAGCGTTAAAAAGTTAGAAATATAGGTAAATTCAATTGTAAATGGTTCATTTTAAAGGTTAAGTTAGAGTTAGGTTATGTTGTTTTAATATTTGACATATGCTCTCTGAGTTTGTTCAATTTGATTTGTTAACTACACTATACTTCTACTCACTATACTCTAAAAACCGTAACGAGCATTTTTACTAGTAATCCTTAAATGTCATTGTGTATTTATGAGATAATGTTTTAACGTAAATAAAAATCTTTCCTAATTTTTATGTATATTAACTGTTTCACAGACTACGGGTAGTATTAACTTGAAATTGCGATCAAAATATTATACATCGATAGATTAAATTTTTGTACCGGGTGAGTAATTTCAAATGAAGGATGTTGGCAGCACTAATTTTCACTTAGTAACACTGAGTAATTGGTTGTAAATATGTATGTAGTTAGTTGACCGATGCCCACTTGCACCGTATTTGTAAGCCTAAACTGTACACACGTACAGTGTGCTGCAAAGATATCCGAACACGTCTAGATAGATAAATACCCTGCGCTCAATACTTTATTCCAAAGATCCGCAGGGCACCTTATTACCTGCTGGGTGGGACCGTAGAAAGAATAACATTGTATTATACAGGGTGTAACAATAGTGCGATATTCTTCCATATCTCCTTTGTTATGCAAAATACAGCAAATATTTAAATGCGAAAGTTGTTTAGTTTTATGAAATTTATATTGTAAAATTATTCTACGATATACAGGGTGTTTAGTTTGCCCGTAACCACCAGTAACTTTACATTTTTAAATGGAACACCCTATATATTATAACATTTTTGAATTGCCTGAGGAATTTTAAGACAACTTTATACAAGATAATATTCAGTTATTTTCATTAGTTTGCAAGATATTTACATTTGATTGAAAATTTTGACATTTAACTATCTTCAGAAGTATGCTATTATTTCTGTAACGGAAAAATATAACATTATAAAACTTAACATACCGTTAGAAGCATCTTCTGTGATGACAATAAACAGATGTAGACTTAAATACGTTATACACAGTGTTCTAGAAATCAGTGTCTTTTTGAAACAATTGAATTGCGAAAATCTCCATTTTTTCAAATTGAAACACTATATTTTTACAGGTTAGTTGAAAACGAAATTTTATTACCTATCATATACCTATGTGAACTAGAATAAATTTAATTTGTTATTAATGATAGGGAATAAAAGATCCGTCTTAATAATGATTTTTTACCACAACTCGTCTGCTGAATCCTGCAGTTAATAATTTTTTTCACAGTTAAACAGACATGCAAAAGCATGTGACGATGAAAAAATAAAACCTAAATCAAAGCACATGAATTTGACGACAACCACACGCCGTACACAAAGTGCGTAAAGGAAACGTTTGAAGTTCAATCCGGACACACAGAAACGTGTTTCGAACTTATTTGTTCTCATCAGGAATGTGAACCAATAAACGTATTCCCCCGTACCCGTTATATCCAGAAATTACTCCCAATAATACGTTCGTTGGTTCATATTCTTGTATCACACACTGATGAGAACAAATAAGTTCGAAACACGTGTCTGTGTGAACTTTCAAACGTTCCTTAACGCACTTTGTGTACGGAGTGTGGTTGTCGTCAAATTCATGTGCTTTGATTTGGGTTTTAGGTTTTTTTCTTGTGTTTGTTTGTGTTAAACAGACACCTTTGTTCTTCGTTGGGCGTTAAGATGCCTATAGTGATACCTGGCGCCGTAAGTCATGGGTTTCTCTTTGCTGTTGTATTAACTATAAATTGATCTTGAACATCGGTTGTTGCCTGTGGTCGTCTGCCTTGTCTCCGATCACTAAATTGTCCGGTTTCTCTTCTCTTTGTCAAAGCATAGAGAGCTTTTCTGTGAAATGCCCATTCTGTCAGTAATAGCTCGTTCTGAATATTTCTCCTCTTCTAAAGTACAAATTACAGAACGTTGTTCTAAAGTTAATTGCTTTCTTCTAGGCATGTTTATAAAACAATTAACTAAATACGCGCATGTTTAAAATTTACACTCTGATTGAGCAAAAAAAAAACTTATTATTTTTTTATTTACATTTAAATACTATCGAAACTTTTATTAATCTTACAATTAGTAATAAATATCAGCAAGTACATATCTTAAATTTTTCGGCTCTGAGATCTAGACAGAAGGTTTTCGTCTCTACCGTGGTTTACACGTCGAGTTACCGTGACTATCAAGTGTCTCCTACGCAGTTTTTGCTAATGATGAAGCCTTTTAGATTACTGACGAAACGTCGAGTTAGTAGATTTTGTGTTTTTGTGCTTTTAATTTTGTATTGTATATACAGGATCTTTCACGAAACCCGTTAGTTAGAAAGTTTAGGAAATCTACTCTTAGTACAATTTCAAATTCTTACATCGATTCGTATTAAAGTCTGATATACCTATTTTTATTAGTTTTTGAGTTATTAGTTAGTTATGAAAATAAAATATTTCGGTAAGAGTTGTAAAATGAGTGACTTTAATGCAATTTTTACTTCTTGCACTGTGTGCGGGAGAGTCCAATTTCCCTCACGCAAATCCAAGCGGAAAATATGCTTTTCAATTTTTTTTTTTTTTTTAATGTGTGATGGGTGCTTAGTTGCAGTGACTCCGTAAGCTGTATTACTTGTCTGGCTATCACTGCAACTCTTGCGGTGT
Organism: Holotrichia oblita; assembly: GCA_023690525.1. Taxonomy (NCBI): domain Eukaryota; kingdom Metazoa; phylum Arthropoda; class Insecta; order Coleoptera; family Scarabaeidae; genus Holotrichia; species Holotrichia oblita. Next base: position 34,603,193 of record CM043016.1, read on the forward strand.
AGTTTAGTGTGTGTAAGTTGTGTTTAAATGGCTTTGTGACAGCATCATATCGCCTTTTATGATGCCGCGCTGTTAATCACTTTGCTCCCAACAGCGAATGGCAAGTCGATCCGGGATTAAACTCTCTGAAAAAATGTCACCGTCCCTCCAGAGAATTGAACCCCGGCACCTATCGTCCTCTCACGACAATAGTCAGCCGCCTAACCACTGCGGCCATCGACCCGTTAATTCTTTGAAGGAATTATTAAAACAATCGTTTAATAAATGTATACGTACTTTTTTTTATATATTTAAAATCAATATATACAACAATATCATACAAATTAAAACTTTTGAGATATATTTAGATCGAAAACAGTACATCTTATGCATTATAATACCTAAAACCTAAATGTGTGTCACCTGAAATCACTTCACAGTCTCGATATAATTAAACTTATATATTACTTTATTTTTCTTTCAAAAAATATAAAGCCTTAACAATTAAATTCGTCATCGTATCGATCAACGGTACAATTAAGCTCAACAAATCTAACTTCTGCCATCACAATAAAAATTTTGTAGCTTTCCTTTCACTTAATCAGCTAAATAACAAATCGATATTAATAAATAAAAAATATACAACAATATATACACGTCATCAAAGAATCCTATATATTACAATATATATATAGAGATGTATTTAGTAGATTACTTTTTTTTAATATAATTAGAAAAATATAAATCAATTCTCTACCGACAAACTAAAATTAATTAAAAAATAAATCACCTAAATTAATGCTCTAGCTAAATAGCGCCAGTGCCCGTCATGGTTTCCTGTTGAATGGATTGCGGTAGTTGATGCTTCTTGTGGTTCGTGCACATTTGTCTGCTGCTAATGTTGGTAGCTTGATTCGACCAGTCGCCAGTTGGTACTGTCGTGCGATAAAATTTCGATGTTGTCTTATTGAAGATGGGTAGCAATTCATTAGCTTCATTTGACAAAGCCTGTACAGGATTAATTTGTTTATTCATGCGTTATTGCGATTATTAAATTAAAGTTTACCTTCATGTATATCACAGCATCGGTTCCATATCCTTCACACGACAATAATATTAGATCTCCATGAAAATATCTGGCATATAATCTAGATATGGGTAGTCCATAACCGTAACCAGCTAAAGGAACTGTATGTGCGTCTGATTTACTGGGCTGGGGAGCAGTGGAGTACATGTATTTGAACATATGATCAGTAGTTGATCTGGCCACACCACCTCCTCTATCAGACATCTGCATAAAGATAATTTAAAATTTTAGTAAACAAAACAATTCATTATTCAGGATCTATTTGTATATGTAAAGAATTTTTGACCGGAATAATATTTCGTTTAAGTCTAATTATCTGTTTTCTAATTACGTCTAAAATATGTAAATTCTACGCGTAATATACAAGATATTAATGAGCAAGAGTTATGTAAACATGATTCTCTCAAGCGGTTTGAAATTAGTTATTAAATACAAACCCCCATTAAAAATAATTTCATGCTAAATTACCCTTTTTAGAATGTGAAGTTAAAATGTTTAAAATAAATTTTAATTATACTTGATGTTTATATTTTAAACAATATTTTAACAAATATCAAATATCTTTAGGAAAGTAGGATGGGCGTAATAACAATTAATTAATCTCGCTAAATAACTTGGAAGGTCAAGCTTTACGAGCAAATAATAAGTATCTGTTCAAGTAACACCGACGACTGAAAATTTGCTCAATTTAATCGCAGAATTAAGTAAACTGTAGGTTCATGCTATTAGTTTTGACTTTTTTAGCTTAGTAATTATTCATCATTAAATTTCTGAAATCTATATTTCTGATGTGAAAGGAGAAAATAATTAATTCCTCCCCCATTTAATTCCTACATTTAGTACATGTTTCTACCTTTTTCGATACGTAAGATCTGAATCTAAGACTTTAATCTATTATAATAGCTAGATTTCTTGCCTCGTTGACGAAGTTTAATCTATGGGTGCCAACAAACAGCACAATGTCGTCTATGGCCCTCTTTCTTGCTTTATCCGGACCAAAGACAATGCCAGAACTGTTAAGATGGTTAATTTTTAAACAGTATCTTCTTAAATTGCACATTTAAGAAGATTAGATATATCATCATTTATGCTGGATTGGGCAGACCGAAGATCATTTGTATTATTAAAACTCGTAAGAAGTTGCGTATTATCAGCATAAAAATGGGCAGTACAAGAGTATAGGCTCGACTCAAAATCAGCTGTGTACAATGAAAAAAGGAGAGGACCAAGAATAAAGTCCTGTGGAACCCCAGATACGATCATCATATCAGGTGTAGAAACCTCCCCACCCCCCGGCCATCAACCTCTGAGATCGATTTGAAAGAAATGATTCGAGCGTCAGGGCTTAAACCAAAGTAGGAAAGTTTAGAGCAGAGTAGTTGATGATTGATAGTATCAAATGCTTCAGAGAAGTCTAAAAGTATAAGCGCTGTGATTTTACCCATATCAGTCGCTCCAATTATGCTGTCAGATAAGTAAGACAAGGCCGTAGCTACACTGTAGCCTTTTCGATATCCAGACTGAGTACGCCGTAAAATATCATGTTTAAGAACATATGCTGTTAGTTGGTCGTTCATTATTCTCTCAAGTACCTTGGATAAACAAAGTAGGATACTTATAGGTCTAAGATCAGAGAAAGAAGAAGGTTTAGCTATTTTAGGAAGTGGAGTGACAAGGGCTTCCTTCCAAGCAGTGGGGTACACTCCAGTAAGCAAACATCTATTTATAAAGAATGTAATATATTTTGTTATATGAGGTATGCATAGGTGCAGCATCCTCACAGACACCCCATCTACGCCCGTGGCTCGAGTCTTCAGCGACATAATAATATTTTCCACCTGCATCTCTGAAACCAACTGAAAACAGAAGAAGGAAGCATTTTTAAATTTGTTAGAACTATAGAATCTGAGTAAATAATCAGCTGGAGTCAGGTTCCCAGCAGATATAGATGAGAAGTAATTGTTAATATCATTCGGTCTGCACAGCATCTCGGGAAGTGAATTTTGTTGTTTATTTAGTACACCACAAACATTTAGTGCTTTCCAAAGATTTCCTCGATTATACCCGTCCTTATGCTTAACAAATTCACATTAGTAAAGTTTTTGAGAGCTTTGTATTCCTGTAAATGTCCAAGGCTTTGTGTACGTTTAAAAAGTTCTAAAGCTTTATCATGCTCAGACATCAGTATTTTTAAAGCATCGGTTAACCAAGGAGCCGGTTTTTTTGTCACTCTGATCGTTTGAAGAGGGGCAAAAATATTGAACAGAGTGATAATATTGTGTATAATGAAGGTTACCATCGCATTAACATCTGTTATATCAAATATGTTTCTCCACGGCAGAGAAAATAACGCTGTAGTAAAATCGGGATAAGAGAAATTCTTAAACTTACGAAAAGCCATGATTTTTGGAGTAATTTCTGGCCTAGACAAGTTCAATTCACCGATGACCAATCTATGGTCGGAGAAGTGAGTATCTAAAAACTGAGTGGAATTTACTAGAGCTACATCGCTGGTGACAATGAAAGTTAACTACTTGAGCAAGACCGTACACATTTAATAACAAATCAAGCTGTCTAGTGGGGGCAGCATCTACATCTAACAATTTAAATTAACATTGTTCCATAACGTTCTTTCTATCATCATCTAGGTCAATAACTGTGCAATTCAAGGAAGTTTTAAAATATATAGCGACGCCACCACCTCTACAGTAGCCCCTGTCTTTCCTGGCAAAACTGTAGCCCGGGATTGCTAAACTAATATCACTGACTCCCTCGCGCAACCATGTTTCTGTAACAGCAATTAGGACGAAAGCCTTAGTAAGTAATAAATCTTTAAAATAGCATTAGATTCATCCAAATTGGTACATTAATGTATTTGTGATATATGTATGTCAATAGTTATCATGGGGTCGATGGCCGCAGTGGTTAGGCGGCTGACTATCGTTGTGAGAGGACGATAGGTGCTGGGGTTCAATTTTCCGAAGGGACGGTGACATTTTTTCAGAGCGTTTAATCTCGGATCGACTTGCCATTCGCTGTTGGGAGCAAAGTGATTAACAGCGCGCCATCATAAAAGGCAATGCTGTCACAAAGCCATTTAAACACAACTTACACACACCAAACTACACAGCAAGAGTTGCAGTGATAGCCAGACAAGTAATACAGCTTACGGAGTCACTGCAACTAAGCACCCACCACACATAAAAAAAAATGTCATTTTCATAGATTGCTACAAAAAAACTAGAAAATTCTAGGATAATTGACAGATTTTAACTAATATAGTAAAATAATCGCAAATATTTTAAAAACTATTTTAAAATACTTTAATAATGATCGATCGAGAATTATTTTCTGTATTCAATACTCATTTGAAAAAAAAAACACACACTGTAATAGCATTTTGCATCTCTTCATGGTAGTACTTGCCCGATAAACACACAACTTCTTGACTTGAATGTAGAGTTAAATATTTAATTTAATTTTGAGGGGTGTAGTGATAAGAAATTACAACAAAATCATAAATAACACGGAAACAATTGAATATAGAGATAGGGAACCCTAATACAAACGAATTTGAAATGGTGTCCCCCTCCACTCCCGCATCATTGTGATACCACTCATTGTGGCTATCCAATTCGCTCCACAATAATTTTAAAATATTAGCGCCTTCTACTGATTATAAAAATCATTTTTGCATATCTGGGCCATATGATTTGGATCATTGTTTTCCCTAAACGTAACATTCTAACTAAGATTGAGCGTACAAAACATTCGCGAAGAATTTTTCAGTCCAGAGAACGTTGTATGGGGCGTAACAACATCAAAATTTTTCTATCGATCAATTTTGATGTTGTTATGCTCACTGTAGACTTTTTACTCGATTAACTCTACGGAGAAGAGATTTACGTATTGTTTATTGTGTAAATTTTCTTCTTGTATAGCTGACTTATATTGCAGTATGTATGAAAGAAATTACTATCGAAGTTAGATGAGCTTATTTGAAAATTACGGAGACAATTGAAGCAATCTGATCCTTATCTAGAGAAACAAGAAGAATGTGACTAAACTAATGAATAAAATATTTCAGAAACTATAAGGTATTCAAAAATGTCCAAAAATACGTCTACCTTTAATTCAAGGGGGAAACAATTTGACATATGAATTACACTTTTGACGTTTACATCAGCGCCCCCACGGATACCCCCCATAAATTTTAAATGCAATGGCCCATCGTGTGGTATCGATTTCGTAATATATAATCATCCAGACAGTAGGGTGTAAAAAGCGTATAAATAAAACAAAAGAAGCCGTTGACGTTATTTTTGACAACTGTCACATTAGTAACTTTCATTCAACTTCATCTTCTTACATAAAAATGGCGTACTCTATTGCTGAGAGAGTAGAAGTTATTTACATTTATGGTGCTGAGCAATGTGCTCGTGGCACAGCAAAAATTTTCAATGAAAGGCATCCAGATAAGCATATGGATCATAAATACGTTCGCGAACTTGTGCAAAAATTTAAAACAACCGGATCAGTAGTGCACAAGAAAAGGCGTGCAAATAAGATAATAGATGAAGTGGCGGAAATGGAGGTAATTGGGAATTTTACCATGGAGCCAATCAGCTCTTTGCGTCAAGTTGTAGCATCTTCTGGACTTTCTTACTCGTCGGTACGTAAAGTCACAAAGATGCATAAGTGTCACCCTTTTAAAATGCAAATAGTGCAAGAACTTAGTGAGGGCGATTGCGACCGCCGACTAGAATTTTGCGAAACTATGACCCAAATGATTACTGCAAATCCAAATTTGGTAAAGAACATCTGTTTTAGTGATGAATGCGCTTTTTTCTTAAATGGACACGTGAACAAACGCAATGTACGTTACTGGAGCGATAAAAATCTCCATATTATAAGAGAGGAACATACTCAAAAGCCTCAGAAAGTTAATGTTTGGCCAGGAATACTAGGTGATTCCATTGTTGGGCCAATTTTCTTTAGAGAAACATTGACTGGTGATATTTATTTAAATATGTTGGAGAATATCATCGATCCCCTAATAACTGAGGAAGTGGAAAACCAGCTTGATGCAGAAGGTAACCAAATCCTCGATGAACACGAACTGTTTTTTCCAGCAATATGGTGCTCCTCCGCATTATGCTGCAAATATTCGTAACTGGTTGAACAACAGATGCGCAAATCGCTGGATTGGTAGACGTGGAACGATTGAGTGCCCTCCGCGATCATCAGACTTGACAAGTCCTGACTTCTTCTTGTGGGGTCATTTAAAGTCAGTAGTTTATAAAACTCAATTTAAATGATTTACGTCAAAGAATTATTAACGCGTGTAGAAATATTCCACGGCAAACTTTTAAGAAAGTGAGACAAGAATTTGAAAACCGGATTTACTACTGCATGGAGAACAACGGTGCACATTTTGAACAGTTATTGTGAATGTTGTTATTTGTTTTTTTATTATTATTCTTTTTTAATTGTTAGTGTCACATTAAAGATTTACTGTTCGTATTCTAAAACAAAACTGATTACTTTTCGATGCTAAATTAAACAAAAACTCAACAAGTGATACATCACCGTAATCCTATTGAAATAAGCTTTCATTTGAAGTGCCACACGATAGGTCATTCCATTTAAAATTTATGGGGGTACCCTCGTGGGGTCGCTGATGTAAACGTCAAAAGTGTAATTCATATGTCAAATTGTTTCCCCCTTGAATTAAAAGTAGACGTATTTTTGGAAATTTTTGAATTCCTTATAGTTTCTGAAATATTTGAGGTGGGTCATTTTCAAAAAATCACCCCGTATATTTGAGGCAATGGTTTTGGGAATGCAAACGTCAATTCGAGACAAGGAACCATGTATTAGAATCAAATCAGTTTTCTTAATGCAAAACGCAGTAAAATAGTCCCACCGTCAATTATCACCTAGATCCATACTCTAAAAGGCTTCATGCATAATATGGGCCCAATTACAGCACTTTGGATTTAAATTTCTCTCTTTTGGTTACCTTAATCAAGACCCATTAGAGAATTATTTCGGCCAAACAAGAAGCCACTGTATCAGAAACAACAACCCTTCCTGTGATGTCATTTCTCACTAATGATAATTTTTTTATTGAATTTTATTGGATATATATTTGAGCATAATTCTACATTGTACGTTTATTATTGGTTAGTAAGTCTACAATATATTTTTTGTTGTCAAATGTACCGGAAAGACTTTATTTTCCGTTGGTACATTAGGCGAACAAGGCAAGGATGAACAAAAAAATGAACGAGTGAACAAACTAAAAGATACAAATTTCACTTACCTTTAGGCATATGTCTTCTTTGCCTTTTGACACTGTAACCGTAATGGGTGGATAAATATCACTGGATGCGTTGTACTCCATTACCGCTCTCATAGAGTTCTTGAACAATTCGAAAAGCATATGGTATAAATGAGAAGGAACGTATATGATTCTGATGCCTCTCTCCTGTTCTACATCTGTAAAAGAAACGCAAAGCGGAAAGGTTTATTTGTGGTTGGCGTGTTTGGAAATTCTTGCGGCGTCTTACCGTTATGCTGAGCTTCTTGGATAATTAGGTCAGGACTGGAAAGATAATATTGATCACAGAGGAACCTTGCATTTTCGTATGCATCTTTTATTACGCTAACGATATCACATTGGGGGTCTATGCAGCCTATATATTTACTCCTGTTAGGTCCTGGTGCTCGTTCTAATTGTCCACCAAATAATAGCGCTGAAAGCAAAAATAGAGGATGCGTTAATTATTAAGATAGAATTTGTCACAATAGAGAAGCAAAGTTTAATTCTATTGCCCAAGTTACTATAAGCAAATGTTCCACTTTGTATTTCAACAACACTTTTATTTAATCATTTATTTACCACTTTTTATTTATTTATTTGACAAGCATCACCTTTTTCGATTGAGGATGCAAAATATTTACGAAGCGTTTTTCATCCATTGAACCCCCCACAAAGATTCTGCTTCGTTGATCGCACAGCTCGAACTTCGACTAGTCACTCCATAAATGACTAGTTGACTCATGATTCTATCAACCAATATGTATGTTATTGTGCTCACTGTAGCCCTTTTTAATCGATTAATTCTACGGAGAAAAGGTTTATCTATGGTTATTCCTAGGAAGGAATGTAGGATCGCAGCATGATTAGAGAGTGACTTTCAGATGATGGGAATGGGAGTGAAGTACGATGTTGTCAGTAGAAATAAAGATTTTTTATTCTGGGATGCGTAGAAAGCGGAGTCAGATATTAGAGATAAGTACTGGCCCCAAAAATTATCCTTGCGGGACACCTGAAATGATCTATCGGTGAGGTAAGTGATTATTCCCATTTTTAATAAGTCTAGACATTTGCTTATTGCTAACTTGGTAATGAACGCTTCATATGTCACATCTTTTTGACGGCTTTTACTGTGTTCTGCAATGTGATGATTTTTATCAAAGGCTTCTATGGTATCTGTTTCTAGTATAAGCCTTTCATGACCTGTGGCTCCAAATCCTATCTAATGTTCATTGAAAACCCATGTAGCACACATTATCTTGTGGACGTACGGTTTAGTTCCGAAATAAGTCCAATAGTCCATGGACCCTAAACGGATTTTGTATGGACGTCCTAACAGCAAAGTCCATAGTACTTTTCCGCATGGACGTCCATTTAAGGCTCGCTAAGGGTCCATCTAAATGTATCTACTGGTATTCCTTTGCTAAGGAAAAATACGAATTTTATGTGGTTCGGGAGTTTATTTATGGGCAGCACTTAAAAAATCATATTGATCGACAATCGTATGTAGACATAATATCAAGTATGAAAAAATCAAAAAGATGACTGAAGAAAAAAAGACAAGTCTTTTTGGAAGAAAGCATATTTGAAAAAAATAGTTGGAAGAAACAGTAAATATATTGTGAGTATGGCAATGGCATTATTAGCTGTCAATGGACGTCCAAATACGGACTTCTAATGGACCTACAAAGTTGTGCCAAATGTGTGTCCATACTACGTCCATTGGCCGTCCACTGACTTTTAATTGGACCATATATAAACGTCCGATAGGTCTTTAGAGGACCCACATTGGACGTTTATTGGATATTATATATCTAAGAATGTTGTGACAGTAGGGAGAACGGCCTGTATTTCACTTTCTCCCTGGTTTGTGTACGACCATGGCATTTTTCTAGAACACTGATGATTTTGATGATGCATAAGATATAAAAGCCTTGGGAAAGTTTCTTAGGATGATGTTGTGTTACTCATCCTGTGTGGGAGCTTTTCTAGGGGGGAGAGGGGGGAGCTGGCTCCTAACTATAGCCCACATTTCTGTGCGTTTGTTAGCAATAGCTCCATCTTCTCTTCCATCATTACCAAAGCTGCTTGGACATCCGTGTAAGCAGCAGTGACCACACCCCCCAAGGCCAGCCACCTCAAGAATTTCTTTCCTTTTTTTGGTGGTCTTGCTAGTCGACTTCATACTTTCATTTCACTTCTATGGAGACAGTATTAGCTTTGCAACGAAAAATGCTTCCTAGAACAGTTTTTATCTGTTTTTGGAGTCAATCGAGTCTAAAATCTGGCCAAAATGATGAAATCTGGAGATCGCCAAATTTGACATTTCCAATCTTGCAAAACATTCTGTAGATCCAGATTACTCATGGAATTAGAATCTTTTTGCAATTGCATGGTTAATACTCAATTGTTATGAGAATTCTCCTCTCTATAATCTGATTTTTGTGGCTTTTGTTGTCATTAAAGATAAATTCATTCCTGTCAGTATCCGTAAGAAACGATCAACTTATCCTATTTAAAAGTATTCAAATTAAGAAGCAAACAATTTTATAAAATTGTAAAAGAAGCATTAAATTATAAGAGCATTAAATTTCAATGTGAGAAAATGCAAATTATAGACTTTTTTAATTGTTTATAGTCAGTTTCTGAATGTTTAGGTACAGCTTGAAAAGTTGTGTTATTATTGTGTTTTTCGGCAAAATGTTCTTCAAAAAAATTTGTGAATTTATTTTGATCCAGGACTTTTATTCTCTGAAATTGAAATGATGAATTGGCATGGACGGCATCTTATTTGAAAATCTTAAAAATTTTCGTGATGGAAAAGGAAAATGATAAGGATAGAGATAATTCTGAGCAACTGAAGCGTTGTCAATGTCAATTAAATTTACCAAAATGTCAACTTTAGATGAAACTCCTTTTAAATCTTTGGCAAGTTAAAAAGTGTATGGAAGAATAAGTATTTAAAAAAAGTGGTTCGAATATAAAACACAAACAAATTTTAAAACTTTTTATTTCGCACGCGGAGAACATTTTTATAAATATGTCCTGGACAGATTAGTGTACCTCTTCTATGCTCGGGGGAGTCGGATTTTCTTTAAACGTATCTTCCAAATTCAAGTATTTATTAAAAGCACACCAATCTATTAATGTTCCCGACAATGGCTCCTTCGCAGTAGCCCACCACAATTCCTTTTTCACATTTATCGGCACCGTATCAGCCATTGGACACTTAGTCCGATCCAAGAAGTCTAACAGATCACTATAATACAAATAGCAATTCTCATCCTTCTTGGTCACCTCTAAAATTTTCTGTATTAACTCGTTATCCACTGGTAACCTGCACCCTTTCAGTAGAGTGTAACAATCTTGCTGCGATAGTTTGCCAGTTCTTTGCGGATCCCTAAAGACGAAATATTCCCGAAGACGCTCTAGGTCATCCCATAGGAATCTTTTCAATTCCGTGAGTGTTATAGCTCTTATCGCGTCTCGATCGTACTGCTCTTTCGTGCAGGTTGCATTAAAAGCTCTAGCGATGGTTATCATTTCTTGTTCGGTGAAGTTGGGACCCATTATGGAGCATAATTTCGATCTTAATGTTTCGTAAGATATCACTGGAGTTTCCGTTGGGATATTTTCAGCGACGAAATCTTTATAGATCGGACGAAGTTTTTCTCTAACGTTGTCCATAATTAATTTTATATTTGATTTTGGAAATTCGTGAGCGTTAATTTCCTTATACCTTAAAGCATATTCATCTGCATCAATCATTATGAAATGGAAACTGTTGATGATCAATTGTGCTCCAACGAACATATGCTGGGCTGTGTAGCATTTAGGAGGTTTGCTACTATAAACTGGTTGTCCAGGAAGTTTAACTTTATCTCTTGAGAAGAAATTACTCGATGCAAATCCGGAATTCCTCTTGGCGATTTCATAAACAGATATCGTATCGTCAGATAGGTAATAGCTGATTACAAAGACTCTACTGCAATTTTCAGGAATTCTGGAGACCATACGAGCTTCATGCCGAAGTATATGACTATCCATACCGACACGATCGAACTTGAGGAATTTCTTGAAATCCCTATGCGGCGCCTTTAATTCGACGGTGATGCAATTTTGCGCGGAATCTTCATGGGTTCCAAAACCATTCCACGGTGGTAACTCCCTTTGGGTAGGTGTAGGATGATAAGCTTGTTCTTCGCTATCGTTAGGTTTAGCGATTGCTTCGAACGTATCCACGCCATATTTAGTACTGTAATATTTCTTCGTAAACGGGTCACAATCTGTTAGTAAGATTCGACGGCCATAGCAGTTGATTACACCACCAATTGTTAAATCATTTTCTTTGTAATAATCTAACACTTCTTTACCGCAATCTAAAGTATCAACTATATACCTTCCACCTTGGAAACCTGGACCTAAGACGTTGAGTACTGTAAATTGTGCGTTGGAACCAAGTCCTGGCAGGCTGGAATATGTTTTCGGGAGTTTCGCTCTTTTCATAAACATGAACCCGGAATCTCTACCAGCGTTTGGAGGAACGATATCTTTAATTTCGATAGTATCATCAGCTAAATAGTAATAGATCTCTAAATCGTGCAAGACACCATGTTCAGAATCTCTATCATCCCAATATCCGTAGAATCTGAGGACCTTCCTATCGTTGGCTAAAAACTGTCCTAAAGTATCTACAGATTTGGACGGCTTTTTAGGCATTTTGCCAAGTTTATCTTTATCCCTTTCCGCCAAATAAGGATCGGTCGGTTCGTTGATATGATCCGGAACGGTGATTCCGCAACGGTTCAGGAAAACGCGGGTGAAGTGATCGCAATTGGTGATCTTAAAAACCTTTCCATACAATTCCACTTCCCTCCCAACGTTAAAATCTAATATATCGTAAAAATTCTCATCCATAGGTGCTGGGAAACGTATCCTTTGTCGATTAATTAAGGTGCCTTGCGGAATTCCGCTGTTCTCAACTTTCGGTTCGATAACTTTTATTGTACCATCCTCCAGATAAAAGTATATTTTGACTTTCCTCACCTGAAACGGCGATCGGCGAACTTCCTGTAGGGTTTCTTGATAGAATGCGTCGTAACACAATATTTGTTTGTCGAAGGCGATCCATGCTGGTAATTCTGCTACTTCTCCCCTGGCGAATATTGAGGGATATTTATCGGATAACGATCCGAAAAGATTCGGTCGCACTTTCTCGATTAGGTCGGTACTCCGTTGATTCTTTCGAATTTAAAGTCCCGGTTGAATTGCGTACGTCCGATGTTCGGGTTGAATGTGTATCCGGGGAGGAACGGTAAAGCTGGGCATCTTGCCGACGACATAATTACGGATGAGGGATGAACGGATTTACTTTCACAAAAAAATGTTACGCACAATGACAAAATATGTCAAATTAGGATATTAGGGCCGATCAAAAAAAAACTGTGTTGCTAGACGCCGGATATCGATTTGTTTTTGAGGGATTTGTTCATGAACTACTATGTAGTAGGTGTACGGACGCGCACGTTGCTGTCTGTTGGCGGATTAATTTTGTTATGGCAACCGTTGATAACGCCACTAACGTGGGGATTTCCTAGACATGTTGCTAACGATGCGTGGATGGGTGATTATCCGTTTATTTAGAAGAAGAAAATTATTTTCTAGTATACAGGATGTTCATCACTACGATTCGAAATAATATATACATCCTTGGCCAAAATTATTAGGCGTCATGAGAATCACTTTGGACAGATGCGACATCTGTGTGTTCAAATGTCAATTATAACAATAAACCACCTTCTATGATGAACCATAAAATAGATAAGTACACAAAGCTCAAAAAACGCGAAATGAAAATGTGCTTCCTATACCTCATTCCAAATAAGAAAGGAGCGTTATGGAAGATAGGATCTAAAATAAACGTCTGTGATTAGTTAAAATCTAGTGCACATTTACACAAGAACAATTTGTCAAAATTGTATAAATGTCAGAAAGATCAAAAAGGTTATATTATGTGAGCGTCATTTGTGTTCTATTGCGATTATTGGGGTTTATTGTTTTCTTTATCCATTTCATCTTGATTCGTCATACAAAATGGGTTTTTGTAGAGCTTCTGAATCATAACATTCACTTTATTTTTTTTTTTATTTTAATATGTGGTGGGTGCTTATTTGCAGTGATTCATAAACTGTATCGCTTGTCTGGCTATCACTGCAATCGCGGTGTAGTTTTTGTGTGTGTATGTTGTGTTCAATGGCTTTGTGACAGCATCATATCGCCTTTTATGATGCCGCGCTGTTAATCACTTTGCTCCCAACAGCGAATGGCAAGTCGATCCGGGATTAAACTCTCTGAAAAAATGTCACCGTCCCTCCAGAGAATTGAACCCCGGCACCTATCGTCCTCTCACAACAATAGTCAGCCGCCTAACCACTGCGGCCATCGACCCGTTTGAAAGTACTATTTGAACAGTTTTGCTTAAATTTTCTTATTCATCTTATGGTTTTGATAAACGTCAATACGTGAATATGTAATTGTGGCTAATGCCAATTATTTCAAATTTACCTTATGGTTTTCAAATCACAAACTTGTGAAATTGGCTCCACAGGTCATGAAACTGAGATTAGCAAAATGACACTGTTTGACACCATCGAAGATATAGAGTTAACTGGAATCGCCACCAAAGAAACAGATATGACAAATTGGACGAAGCTCAAAAAAGTATATTAGAAGCATTAAATGTATTTTATTAGTGTTCATAAAGATGTTATTCTACATAGTGAACAGTCAATTATCAGCCAATCAAAAACAAATTTTTAATTTGCCGCGATTTTTGCAAATCACAAACTTGTTCTTGTGTGATATGTGCTCCGATTGTAGCGTCATCTGCTCCATTCTTATTTGGAATGGACTATAGCTCCATTACACCAAAACTATGTACAGGCAGTCCCCGACTTTCGTGCATAATTCGTTCTTACGAATATGTACAAAAGTTGAAATGTACGAAAGTAGAGATCGATAATACAGGCCTACAGAAAAAAAAACGTTTTGGTGCCAGGAGTCTTTGAACTGATTTTTACTATATTTGTGGTATTGAATCCAAATATGAAATCCGTTTTTATGTATCAGCTCTTCTTTTATAGATATGGCACTCTGTAATTTTGTTTTAATAGATATGGCACATCCTGTAATTAGTTGTTTTAATATTTGATATATTGAGGAATTGAGATTACTCAAAGTAAAATAAATTCACAAAGAAACTACTTCTAACTAATCTTGTTGTTTCCTCTGTTTTATGCCTTATTTATACAACAAACTATCAATAAATGTCACGTATATTACTATTTTGTAAGTAGGGATATGGACATGGTCAGGTCATGGCCATAATGAAAATGACCGTCACGTCACATTGTGACAGCAAAATGACGAGTTTGACATATTGCCGTCAGATATTAAGATGACCACGGTCATTTTCATTATGACTGTCACAAACAGTTTACAGTCTTGCACAGCTTAATCCCTTTTACGTTTATATTACCTTAAATACATCTGTTGTAGAATACTAGTTTGCTTTATTTGGTTTCTGGATATAAATTAAATTCCGCCGGGTAGTAGTTCAGTAGTAGGTAAAAGATTTTAATTTTATCTTATTTCATCATTGATCATTGTATAGCGTGAGTAAAAGCAAAATGACCCATTATGACGGTCATATGACCGCCATAATGGGTCATATGTCACAAATTTTAAATGGCTGTCATTTTATATCCTTATTTGTAAGCAAATACCACACCATAAAAAGCAGTTTAAAACTTTTAAAATGAGGTAGTTCATACTGGTAATCCCATTCGGCCTCCACCTAATAGAAAAACCGGAAAAAATAACGTAATCTCCACACTTCTTTAATATACTTTCAATATTAGTGCTGTTAGCTGTTAGTATCCGGACCCAGTAGGTAAAATTAGTTCAAAAAGTATCCGCTAGATGGAATATACATTCATGAACAAAGAAAATGTTGAATCAAATCATAAGTTTAACATGCAAAGATGAGTGGTTCAAGTCGCAGAAGCTGTGTTAATCATCCTGATGTGTTTTGTTACGTTTGTGGAGAGTATACATTAAAGGAAAATAGGAAAATCATTACAGACTTTGTGAAACGTGCATATCGTGGATATTTTGGCGTTCGGCTTGGTGATTAAGATAAAACATGGGCACCGAATATTGTGTGTAAAACATGTCCAGAACACTTACGTCAGTGGGCCATGGGAAAAACAAAGAGTATTAAGTTTGGCGTGCCAATGGTATGGAGAGAACCCAGAAACCACATTGATGACTGTTACTTTTGCATGGGGATTCCTGTGATTGTCGTGCTAAGCTTTTTACGGGTGCCATGATATGTTGTACTGGTTGTTCTGAGAAGATGTCTAAATGTTCTGCTGTAATATGGCAACTAAATATATTGGAATTGTTGAGATGTTCTTCCAATCTTTGATAAGTATTGTCGCAGGAAAGCTCGTAGTTAAATGGAATAATTCTTGCCTTCTCAAAACGGTTAGTCACGTAGGAGGGTCATGCTATATATGTATTTTGATATCCTAACGACGAAACTATAGAGAAGTTAGAGGTGGCAACATTTCTAAATATCGCCAACCTTAAGTAGTAAACTCTGACTGTCAATTGAGTCGTTGCTGTCATATGTAGATCAAACGTGGTATATGTGTTTTGTTATCGAAACATGGACTTGTCAAGAGAACATGATCTACTACGATTTTAAGGTCGGTTTAAGCGAACAACAAAGTCCTGAACGATTGCAACTCGCATTTGGTGATGAAAGTCCTTCCCGTGCACCTGTGTGTTTCGCTGGTATAGCGAATTTAAAAAAGGATGGACATCGTTTGGTGATGAGTAACTTGCTGGTAGATCCTGTTCTTTAGTTACCGCTGGAAGCATTGAGTGAAATGTATGATCGACGAAGATCCAAGATGCATCTATCGAACGATTGAGGCAACTAGATTTGCCTTGGATGCGCAATAGTAAATTCAATTTTCGATGATCATCTTGGGGTGGAAAAAAAATTGTTACTCGTTGGGTGCCACAAACGCTTAACGATTGCCAAACAAGCAGAGTGATTAAGAATCGCTCGGGAAACGTTAGAAATGTTGCTGAAAATGTTGTTCAAAAGCTGTCATTACTATTATTACAAGAAAGGAAAATAATCCAAATTTATCAGGCTACATCTGTAGTAATAGAAGACAATATATTGAACTAAAATTATTAAGTAGGTAGTGCTTTAAATGAATTACATTGAATGAGTCAAGTGTTCAAATATAGTTAATTACTTCGTTTTCTTTAAACCTCACCATTATGTTTATGTTAAGTGTGATTATTGAAAATTATAATGCTTAAAATAGAGCACGCAACCCAGCAATTTTGTAACTCTTCCAGAATTTGAAAAGCGAACTATTTGTGTTTTAGTTTATTGACAATAATCTGCTTTGTAAAAGTCTCTATAAAGTTTGGCATAACACAGCAAATTGCATTAATAGAACGTGTATATTTGCAGCGCTAAATAGAAAATAAACATAGGATACTATTGAAAGCGTGGGCCAAAAGATTCAAACTAAATATATTTTCAATATTTTAGTAGCAAACTTTAGACTGCAATATACGTAAGAAGCTAGAATTTCTGTCGGAAAAACTATTATCCAAAAATATCTAATGGAACGTTCGGGATCCAATTTTTATAGAAAGTTTACGTCAGTTTTGTTCTATAAATGTCTGGTAACTCGCTAATTTAAAAAAGAACTTTTATAAAAAAATATTGAATCGACTATTCAAAAATGCTCTTTTGCAATAATTAGGAAGTACAGATTTGATTTGGGAGTTTGTGCCAATACTACAAGATTCTTTACTCTAATTTTAGTGATCCGACGCCTTTTTAAAAATTAATATCATCGAACTTTTGGCAAGACACCGCAAAATTGCGCATCAATGGACTTTGTTGTCGCGTACTTTCAACACAATTAAAATAGAAATTAAAGATAGCTAATGTCGGAAACGTCAGCCAAAAATGTCAAACAAAATATATTTTCAGTACCAAACTTTGGACTGACGCTTACGCAAGCAGTGAGAATTTCTTTCGAAAAGAATTTCACTAGAAAAACATCTGGTGACACGTTTTAATAACAATTTCATTTTCAACTTGTACTTTCCCCGTGCATATTTTTAAACGGTTCAAAGATCAGCGTTTAAATGATCTAATAACAGTATTCTAAGTTGGCGATCTATCCAAATGAAGATGGCATTGATCCAATATCAATTTCATTCGTTTGATTACATTTTGGGAAAATAAAATTTGCTTAATGGGACTTGTCAAAATTATACTAACGATAATTAAAAAAATACTCACTGTGCTGATTTATCAACATCCTAATCGATATTCGCGACATGTAAAATCGATCTAGAAAATACTGTATACTATGCTCGGTTTGGTGGTCAATATCGTGAGAATCTTTCAATTCCAGCACACCTTGTGCCATCGTCTCGACCACATCCGAGTGTCTGTTCCTGATCTTCACCAAACTGTCGCAGAAATGCTGCATATTCCTACTGTTGATCTCCGTCTTTTCGAATTCTATGATCTCCTGGAAGCTTCGGATATACCAGTCGTGTACCGCCACTACCGAAGGCATCTGGAGTAGATTTTCCGGTAGCAAGGCGATCTCCTTCATTATGTTGGCTAACCGAACTGGTAATTCTTTTCGGAGGAAAATGAAGGATTTCTGTTCGGATGCATTTAAACCTGAAACATGAAAGATCAAGAATTAATTGTGGATTATTGAAAAGGTAAAAGGAGGTAATCGAATTATAAGAATCAGAATAATAGAAATGTTAGAGAATCTGCCGGTGGTTAACTAGGATCTTATGCTTAGTTGAATTTACGCTGTATAGGTGGCGCTGTCGGCGAGTGCAGCTATTTCGAAAGGTTTGAAAGTGGAATAAAACGTCTAAAAATGAAAAGAGATTTCCATTTTATAAGAACGTTAATCGTGTTCTTAATGAATCGATATTTAAATTTAATCAAGGATGGGAATCGATAGTCTCGGCAATAATAATTAACACTAACAATTTGAATGTTAAATGGAATGTGTTGTCGTATATGGAGGCTTTTACAAACATATTTACAATCAATTGAACTCGTCGATAGTCGCAGTGTTTGGAATGTCATCATGACAAGCTGAATCTAATTTGTTATTTATATTCATGAGAGCTCTAATATTTTTTCGATTTTGTCATTTATCTTTTTAATATAATCGCCTTTCCAAAAAGAATTGATGACTGTCCTGAAATATCTAATGTTAATGCCTCACCTTTTGTTTTATCGTCTATTGCATCAACAACTTTGTTTAGTATATTTGATAGTACTGATACAGTTATATTATGTACATATATTTCAATATTGGAAAAAATAAGGAAAATCAAAATTACATGTTTACACTGTACATTTCGTTGTAGTTTCAAAGCAAAATTGTTGTTGGTTTCATCAAAATATCAGAACAAAAATTTGTCATCAAGGGGAGTGGAACTGGCTTTAAAGTTGTGGTACTTAAAATTTAAAGAAAAATTCTTATTTTTCCATCTGACAACAATGCATTTGTCTGTCTCATACCTTAATCATGTGTTATGACAAGTTTCATAACTAACTTGGAAATGACTATAATAGGCGCTCATGGTATATTGTTGGAATTCACTCTGCGAATAAATGCAATGAAAATTGATCAAGCATTAGAAGCAGACCACGTGGTTTCGACCTTACAGATCTCATCAGCGCTACTCCGAATGCAAGATCTAATTTCACTGCCTTTCACCTCTCAACGTACGCCCAGTTTATACGGTCAAATAAAATCATGAACTTTATGATCTTGAATATATTGCAATATGTAAACGTTAAAATTTTTCTTGTCAAATAAATTCACAAATTAGAACCTGCTCTAATTTTTCGTAAATTTTCTACCAACCATTTTCTACCAACTTTCGCGATGTGTGAAGTGGTTTGATGTTTGTGTTCTTTTGATAAAACAATTATTAACTAGATTTGCCTTTTTCTCTTCGTTGCAACCAAGGCCTCACCTACCGACGTCGATTTCTTATATTGTAATAAATGTGCAGATATTGTTGTCGTCTTAAAAGACTTATTGATGATTGAAACAATATAAAGTATGAATTGTTTTGTTTAATGTAATGTAGCCAATATCAAAATACTCTATCGGTTTATTGAAAGCACGTTTTTTCAAAATAACTTCTTACAAATGTAAATCGTCCAAGTCATACAGTTTTCCTGCTTTTAATTTTTTCGCGAAAGTCGATATTTTCATAAAAATCAAATTTTCTCGAAAGTAGCGGTAGATAGGTATAGGAAACTATCAACAAAGTCATCCTAATTTATGACGTAGAATCAAAAAATGCTATACAATATAGGGTGTTCCATTAAAAATATCCTAAATATGCTGTACTTTTTTGAATCACCCTGTATACTTGCAAATAATTTTAGAATGTGCTCCTTATCGTCCTTCATATTTGACTGAAATTTGAAACTCATATCTTTTAGCGTTTAGACACAAGAGACCGAGGGAATAGTCGTGACTCACCCTGTATATTACATGTTTTTTTTATTAATTTAGACAGACGTATATCAAAATGGCTCGTGGAAAAATCTATAAAGTACACTATATTTTAATCAAATATTATCTACAACAATTTGACAGTTCATATGATAAATAACAACCATATTAGATTCTATTTCGATAATGATGATTGTACTTTTTTCCAATTATCTTATCATTAGGAATCCTATTCGATTTACTGATCACTAATACCTGGAAGTCGTTCCAAAATTACGCAGAGAATCGATCAATTTTAATCGAAAAATTGTTACCTAACTGTTTATAATATCGTACCAAGGTAAGTATCACTTAATATTAAAAAATAGGTTTTTTTTTAAATTCTATTTCCGGTATATTGACTAATATGGAACCAGTTCAGAATAGAACTGTTAATTAAATAATAGAACAGGTTAATTTAGATCAATTGTTATCCATCGATCGTATCTTACAATTAATCATGATTACTAATTCATCGTGTTGCACTTAGCAACCGTTATATTGTATGTATATGTGTGTTGTACGTAGGCATACATCAACACAATTCAGATAAAGAAAGGTCAAGATTTAAAAATATAATTAATTAACGGAATTGCATTTATTAGAATTCAATTAATTTTATTTTTCAAATAAAACGTTGACCGTTGCACCAAACTAAGAAAACAAATATTTCCTGGATTAAAACTGTGTTATCAAACAATGAAAATCTAGAGTGATGCAAGTTGTTATAACATCAAAGTTCAGCTGTTTTATCGCATCCAAATAAACGACATTTTTGTTAACAAACGACGAAAATAAATATAAGTTGATATGTAATATCAACATAAACATCAATGGTGTGATCAAAACATGATGAAAATATTTACTTTGTAAATTGGGCTTTACGGTTAGAGATCTCTACATAGTTATTGACTTATAAAAAGATAATAAACAAGATCATCGTTCAACGTTATAAACAAGTAATCTGAATTTTAATTGACAAGATCTTATCTCGTGATCATATCTAAAATTCCTCCAGGCTTTCGATCGTATGAGTAAAAAAGAAACAATTGAACTTCGGTCGGTAATATGGCTTAAGGGACACGTTTACTTACTTTAGCATCACGCTTTTAACACGAAATCGTAATCCGTATTGCGATAAAAGTAAGCTGATAACTATTCGTAACTTTTCGGCGTTGATTATTGATTAGTCAAAATCTTAATTATATAAACATCCGCAAACAAACATTTACAAAATTGTTGCAATAATTTTAAGATTTAGAGGATGATTTATCATAAATTTCTCAGTCATATTCGAATCGCTTAACATTTGTTACTTTTACTTTTGTTTAAAGTTTAAAGAAAAAAAATTGAGTGATTTGAAACTTGGATGCAAAAGTGTACGAGAGACTGCTGAGAGTGTATGGAGAAAATAGTCTCTCCTATTTCGAAGTCAAATTTTGGTGTAAGCAGTTCAAATAGGGCAGAATGGAACAGTTCTAAAGGCTAAACATGGTTATCTGTAGCAAAGCATTAAAGTATTTATTGATTTGTAATGTGTACATTTGGGAATTATGTATGAAACAAAATGTCTGGTAAATGATCACGATGGCTTTGCTGCCGCAAAATTTCCAATAACATTATTCTATCCAATTTCTAATCTAATTTTAGCCTTCAATGCTTGGGTGGTCGTGGGATTGTCGGGATAAATCTGTGACTTCCGATTACCCTACACCCAAAAGTTCAAAAGCGTTAAATCGCAAGAACGTGGCGGCCAATTCTGGTCACCAAACCGGAAAATAACACGACCAGGAGCAAGCTCGTGCAAGACAGTCAATATTTCAGGCGTGATATGACAACTGGCACCGTCCTGCTGAAACCACATGTCGTCAAAACCAATATCTTGTAATTGAGGCACAAAAAACTGCGTTGTCATAGTACGATAACGTTCGCCATTCACCACTACCGCATTATGTTCCTGTTTGAAACAGTTTGAATCAGTTTTAAACAGTTTGAATCAGTTTTAAACAGTTATAAACAGTTTGAAAAGGTTTTAAACAGTCTTAAACAGTTTGAATCAGTTTTAAACAGTTTGACACAGTTTTAAACAGTTTGACACAGTTTGAAAAGCTTTTAAACAGTCTTAAACAGTTTGAATCAGTTTTAAACAGTTTGACACAGTTTTAAACAGTTTGACACAGTTTGAAAAGCTTTTTTAAACAGTCTTAAACAGTTTGAATCAGTTTTAAACAGTTTGACACAGTTTTAAACAGTTTGACACAGTTTGAAAAGCTTTTAAACAGTCTTAAACAGTTTGAATCAGTTTTAAACAGTTTGACACAGTTTGAAACAATTTGAATCAGTTTTAAACAGATTGACACAGTTACAGTCGACCACACATTGCTAATGCATCTATCGCCAGGTCTAACGTGCGCACTCGGTATGTATTGCTTTCTGATGAATCATTCATGGATTTTTTGAATCCAAACGAACGATGAAGCCATCGAGGTGAAATTGGGCCTCGTCACTGAAACTGATTTTGTCCGCAAAATCAGTATTCATTTCTGTTTACTCAAGGAAACAATTGGTGAACTGTCTTCGCTGTCCATGATCTATTGGGAGAAGTTCTTGACCCAATTGCATTTTGTAGGCGTGGAGATGCAAATCTTTATTGAGAATACGCTTGAGGGTGGCTGTTGTAATGTCCAATTCTTGTGTACAATGACGAATCGACGTCTCTGAACTTTAAGCCACACTCTCGCAAACTACTGTGATATTTTGTGCTGAACGACCTCTACAAGTTCGTTTTGTGCATTTCACATCATTAACCGAACTTATTTTTTGTGTATACATAAATAAAAATATTAATATGCATTGTTTCGTACGTAACACTGGAAAAATACGTAAAGATAAGAGACAGTATTCTAATATAATTTATGGCTAAATTAATTTTAACATCAATAAAATACCTATAAAGATGTATTATATGACTTAATAATACATCTTAAAAAGATATGATATGATATAAATATATGATCTGTCATTAATTGCATTTGGGGATTTTTGAATGTTTATTTCCAATACTCCCCTTGCCTTTTGCTTCGCTCTTATGTGCAATAATTTAATTTCATCGAAGTTGCAATCACGTCCAAGGTTGAATTGGTATTTTTTCAATGTAGTGATGTTACTATTTTTGTTCTTGAGTTGGGAAATTCTTGCACGGAAGTACACAGTTTGTCACAGTTCCACTGAGACTAGTCCAAAAAAATTATTATTTTGATTTTTGATTCTAGCTTATTCAAAATAGTCTACTAATTAATAATTAGCAACGATAAAAATGTCTGGCAATAAAAAATTTATGCCAGGCAAACCTATCCAAAGTGACAAAATTAAAAATTACACTTCTTAACATTCTTTTAAAATCTAGGATTATTACCTGTACAGGTAATCTGCGCACTAATATAAGCAACCGCTACCGCCAGCCAGCCGGCTCAGACTCTAACCCAAGGAGCAATAAGGACAACATATCAAAAAATCAGCTGACCTGAAATGCTCTCTCAAAAACGTTGCTAGCTCCTATACTATTATGACACTTACACTCTCAAAGTATTCTTGTTTGTACACAAACATATGCGGCTCAATTTTATAATGCAACGAGTCATTCATATAGCACTAGATTGTATCATCATTTAATGCTCTGGCTGATAAACAACAGGTGTTTCAGAAAAGCATTCAATATCTTGGTTGCAAACTATTTAATTCGCTACCAATTAAAATTAAAAGAATCACCTCTACAACAATTAAAAAAATATATATTAAAGCCTTACTGTTAGAAATAAATTGTTATTCAATCAATGATTTCTTTATGTACTTAACCTAGCACACAATTAAATAGCTATGTTTTGTTGACGCATTTCAAACATGCATTATTCTTGTTCTGAAATAAAGAGCTTTATTATTATTATATCATTTTAGTTCAAACTCCTACACGCCATCTATATCGAACAGTAATAATATTTTGAATGAATTCCATTTTGTTTCGCAAGGAAAAACTCACAGAGAGATCCTGCACCCTGTGTATGTTTTAGCGTATGACTCACATGGTGTCAGTAATTGTTACGTTTTTTGTAATTCCCAGCTTTAATAAGCCTGCCCACTTCCAATTTATCATTTTTTTTGCGATTTCCTTTAAAAAAAATGGTGTTCATGAAATATTCTTCACTGTAGAACATTACATTTTGCCTCTTTCCTGCTAGACGCTCCAGAATATTATGCCAAATTTTCTACGTAAAACATCTGATAACATGAGTACAGAAAATCACGTATAATGATCTTTAAATACTCATCTATTGTTTCAGAATTCTTTTCTTGTCTGGGTCAATAAAATTTTAGAGTTACACTGGAACCTCGCTTATCTCCGGGCTCACTTATATCCACCCTCATTCATATCCGCACTATAGCCCTCATTTATATCCGCTCGGCATCCACCACCTGATAGTGCACGTATTCACAGGAGCCAATCAGCGCGCAGAGCGCCCTTTCCTCTCCGCTAACGGGATAAGAGTGGGGACCCCTCTTGAGCGGATGTAAGTAAATGTTTACGTTTCCCGACCGCGGATATAGACGAGGTTGCAGTGTATTGTATATTTACACACCTTATTAACCGAATAAATTGGCAATTAAAGAATACTACAACCCTAATTTAATTTCAGTTATCTCGTAGATTTCTATTTTTGTAAATAGCGTTGTAAATGTAAAACTAAAAATAAAACCCAAGATTTATTGCCAGAACAATTTTATAGAATCCTGTCACAAGTTCAAAGTACAAAAAACACGCAGGATTCGCCAAAATTACTACTAACTGGATGAATTTTACGCACGTCTTATTATAAATAGAATGACTTGATATATTAATATAACATAAATACATATTTTGTTTGATTGAGGTCTGCTTTAAAGGCGTCGCATCGATTAGAATGCTTTATTTGACATACTTATCAAACGCTCCGCTTTTACTTACACACTGGAAAAAAAAATAGTCCAGTCGACATAAATTGCATTCAAACAACTACAACTTCACAACAATCACCTGTTAGGGTTTTAACTTTTACAGCACCGACCTACAAAAACGTCTATTTATTGGGCCTAATGAATAAAAATGTAGCAATTGCTTTTTCTTATAAAATCGAAGTAATTACTTGAAAGCCAATGAATTAAAACTGGAGGAATTGCTTTTGCGTCCAGCAATTGCTTAAAAGGAAATGCTTCGAGTTAAAGCTTTTTCTTAAAAAATAGAAGCAATTGCTATCGTTTGCTTAAAATGTGATGAATAAATTAAGGAATTGCTTTTTCTAGTGTAGCAATTGCTTTCAACTTTTCAAGGTAGATCGACCCCCTGCATCATTTGCTTGGTAGCAGTCAACTTTTGTTTTCCGCGGCATTTTTTTTTCCCAGACCCGTCCGACCTATAGTCACCGGTAGGCACTGCAGCCATCAGGCTTATTGTGCCACATCTGTTTGTTCAAGTCACCCACTCTAGCACGGTAGTCCCCTCCACTAACCTGTACAGGTCCCTAACCGAGTGGGTAAGGTATATCTCTGGGTCTCCTTTCGTTATCCCAAACAGATTCTGCCTTCTGTGATCTAGTGCCTCGCAGTCGCGCAGTATGTGATCCGCTGTCTCCGGTTCTATCCCACAAAGTCTACACTTTGTGTCCCCGTCAAACACTCTGATTCTGTGTAGGTGTTCTTTCACCGCAGCATGTCCGGTCATTAGTCCCGTTACGATGCAGAGCTGTTTCCTACTAAGATGTAGTAGTTCTCTAGCTCTTTTCCTGCATGGGTTCCCTATAAAGGTTTTGCCATGTACTATACCGGGTGAGGCTCCCCAGGATTCCTGCTGTTTCGTAGGAACCCAGTCTCCTATATGTCTCCGGGCCGTTTGCCTTGTGACCCCGAAGAAAGGTTCTGGGCCGTACATTTCCATCTCTGACCCTCTTTTCGCGACTTCGTCAGCCCTTGCGTTGCCCTCAATCCCCTGATAGCCCGGTATCCAAGTCAACCAAACCTTGTTCCGGTTCGACAGTTTCACCAGTTCGTCGAGGCATTCCGTCACCAGCCTGGACGACACCGTCCGGCTTAATAACGCCTTCAATGCCGCTTGGCTATCATACATGATGTGAATTCGTCTGTTGGTCACCGCTTTCACATTCATTGTGTGTGCGCATTGGAGAATAGCATATACTTCCGGCTGAAACACCGAAGCATACTCCCCCAGTGCGTAACTGTGGCCCTCATTTTTTTTTCCGCGGCATACACGTGAACTGCTCTTAATTATTAAATTTGTGTCTTCAACTAATGCTGAATATATGAACGTCCGTAAAAGAAAAATCTACAGTGTACGTAAAAATTGCAGATATGACGATTTCAGAAAGTTATATCGATTTGACTGAAAATGTTGAGCGGTTGGGAAATTATTTTTTGATTGATACTGGTGAAAGGCGAGGGAATGCACTATCACCTAAGTAAAATGAAAGTCTTTCTGCGAAAATTGTCGGATCCGCGCTTTCAAAATTCTGTAGGTGAAGAACTTGGTGTACACCAAACTACTGTCTGTAAGACATACACATCTGTAATGGATGCAGTTTTGGAAAAGGCCAATATTTTTATTAAATTTCCTAGAAGTGTTGAGGCTGTTGTGGAAGCTAAACGGTTGTGATCAGAGAGATACCGGTTTCCAAATGCCATCGGCGTGATGGACTGAACACACGTCAGGATTCCAAAGTTTAAAGAATTCGGTGATGAATATATAAACCGAAAAGGGTACTCTAGCATCAACGTGCAGGCAACTTGAGACGCACAAGACATTTTTACAAGTGTAGATTGTGAATGGTCAGGCTCTGTGCACGATAGCAGAATTTTCAAAAATTCTGATATATACCACATTCTTAAAAACAGCACAGAAGAATGCGTATCATTAGGAGACGATGACTACTCTATATCGCCTTGGGTTATGACTCCCTGGAAAACTCCTGCAATCCAAGAACAGCAAAACTATAATAACGTTTTCTGTCGGGAACGTGTCATAATTGAACGATGTTTTGGGCAGTTAAAAGCAAGATTTCCTGTCCTTCAGTATAAAATTAGTACCTAATAAATTAGAAAAAATTCCATCTACGATAATTGCCTGCGTTGTGATGCATAATATCACTTGAATAAGCAATTGCCATAGAAGTGCAAGAAAAGCAGCAATTGCTTAAAAATTTTATTCATATCCAGATCTGGCAATTGCTTTTACTTATAGCATTTGCTAGTCAAGCAATTGCTTTTGCTAAAAACTAATTGCTTCAAGTAATTGCTTGGTTTTTATTCATTAGGCCCATTGAGCTTAATACTTAAGACTTAACTTTGCTATTAAGTCGTTGCAGAGGATGTGGAATCTTCTATGCAATCTATGGTTCGTTTTTTATTTTTGGTGCTTCACCGCTAGGTCTACGACTTAGGATCCCTGTTTCACGAAATTTGCCAATATAAGTATGAACATTACTTAGTAACTGTGTAACTGGCGGATTAAGGAACTGTTGACAAAAATTCTGCAAGCACTGATTACTGGAATAAACGAATTCTCCATTGTCTAATTTTCGGCCAGTTTTAAAGTAACTTTCGATTAACATAACAGCTTCTTATTCGAAAGCTTTCATGAAGATGTTAGTGATGACTGACGATGTTTATAAAAGATCATAAAGAGGTCAGGCAGAGTTTTCGCCGATTCTACCAGATCTTTTCGTAGTTCTTCTGGTAGTAACTGTTTGTCGATTTCTATTGTGAAGAGAGACTCTACATCGCAACTAAATAAGAACGCAAACTAATTAGGAGCTGTCTCAGGAGCTAAAGTCGTCGACGATGTAACCTCCAAATCTCCCACGCGAGCAGTGAAGTACATATCTGCCATGCAAAAGGTGTCTAAAACGGAAACAAAAATGTCCCCTAACACTGCTTTAGTCCTCCTTCTTGATTCAAAATTAACTAAGTCGCAGTGTATGAATATCAGACATGCCACACAATTATGCAATAGTACAGTTTTTCCTAGTTACAATTCCGTTTTGGAGGTCAAAAAACTTTGTTATCCACCAAATATTTCTATTTCTGAAAACTGCACCGTAGTTAAATTACAATCTCTTCTGCATCACACGAGTAAACGAATTTTGGAACTTCAAAACGATGTTTTGGATTTAATGAGCGGCAATATACTAAAAAATTTGATACTCGTTGTTAAGTGAGTACAAACAAAAATTTTCCGAAGAAGGAAGCTCCGATTCAAGTGTTCTCCTGGCTTCTCTCGTTCCCTTACAACTTATTGGCTACGAGGGAGATGATAATTCAGAAACTATCATTTGGAAAAACCCTAGGCTTTCTTCTCCATGGTATTGTCGACCGATTCGACTTGAATTTAAACGCGAAACGGAACAATTGATTATCGAGGAAAAACGCGTCATTGATGATCAAATTGCAACACTTGAACATTTGCTGGCCGTAATTGACGGCAAAGATTGCAAAGTGAGTTGTAAATTAACTCAAACCATGATTGATGGAAAGGTTTGCAATACGATAACTGGTACGAAATCCTCAATGAGATGTTACATTTGCGATGCAACGTCGAAAAATTGTAACGATCTGCAGGTTATGCGACAGATAAAAGGCGAAGATTCAAAATTGAAATACGGATTATCAACTTTGCATTATTGAATACGATTTTTCGAATGTTTACTGCATGTTGGATATGAAGTGAAAAACGAGAAATGGCAGTCTCGTGGCGAAGAAGCTAAAAATGCTTTGAAACAACGTAAAAGTTCCATTGAGAAAGCGTTCAAAGACGAATTGCACTTCCTCATAGATCGATCAAAGCAAGGCACGGGCAACTCGAATGACGGCAATACGTCCCCGGCGTTTCTTTGAAAATACTGCAACCTCTGCTTGCGTTCTTGGGATCGATGTTGAGTTAATGAAAAGATTTCATGTCATTTTACAAGTTATTTTGTTCCGGTTTAACGTCAAAGTAGATTCGTTTGGAAAATATTGCAACGAGACTGTTGATCGATTCGTTGAATTATACCCATGGTAAAGTATGCCCACAACCGTACCCAAGGTACTTATGCATCGCCCACGAATTGTCGAATTAGCTATTTTGCCAATAGGACAGCTCTCTGAAGAAGCACAGGAGTCACGAAATAAAGATGTCCGGAATTACCGTTCACGAAAATGCTCGAGAGAAAAAACTATTGAAGACATTTTTCTCCGACTTCTAGCTTCTTAAGACGCGCTTATATCCAGTTTGCGAAAAGCATCTCCCAAAATGGGAAGAAGTTTGTTTCCTGAAGCGACCGCGCTTCTAAGTTATGAAAAATTCAGTTTTGGACGTGATGACGCAGACGACATCGTTGACCAGAATGACGTCGATGATAACGATTAATATGTATCTTCAAAAATTATATTATTTTGTTTTATAAGAAATAATTTGTATGAATTAAAGAAATTAATGTACATAATATCACTTTCATCAAATTGTACCATTTTTCACGAAATATTTCCGCCATTTTGAATTTCGCATGTTTGCATTCATTTTCGGAATCAGCGATACAAAAAACTATAAGTAAAGGAGTACTAGCAGTTTTGACTGAGAAGCATTAAAGTTATTGAGTTTTGACCAGGAATTCGGGCAGACGGACCACTGTGCGACGTCAGAATTATATGTATCTTCTGGTTGTAATCTGTTCTGTTTATCGGCTCGTAGGATGATTACGGTTTCGTTCTTGCGAAAGTTTAGCAAAGCTTTCTCTTCACCGTTAGTGATATTCCTTCTTCGGTGGTTTGGCTTTTTGTAATATTTGGCACGTTTCATGTCTGATTTCTTCCACCTCTTCAATCGGTAGATTTCTTACGGCAGATTTAAGTTGGGATCACGATTTCTTTCTTGGGTGTGTTGGTAGGACCAACTGCGAAGTTCAAGCCCTTTATTAAGACTTTCTTTTCTTCCTCTGTAAGTCGATGTTCCAATAAGTTGATTATTGTTTTCTGGATATCCAGTTCTGGTTGTGTATTAGGCTTCTTGTTGCTGAGTTTTCCGAACTTCTTCTTGTGTTTCTCCATTATTGAATTGAACTGTACAATATTAGATATTACCGATGATATTTTACATGCCATCTATTTGCTTGTAATCGAATTAGTGCACTTGTTTACCCGATTTATGTACTCGTATATACGAGGGTTGGGGCATAAATCATGGCAACTATTTTTTTTCTTGCAGATACACACATTTTCCAACCGGACTGGTATTTTCAAAAAAAAAAAAGTTGCCATGACTTTTACCCCAACCCTCGTATATAATGGCTAAACACCCCATTTCTGGGCAACACCGCTTCGGAAAGCTTTCTAAATCCAATTAATACGGGGTGGGTTAACCCCCATTGCAAGCTCTTCATATCCTCTGGCTTATTTCATTCCAGAGTTTCCTGTTCCTTGTTTTTCTTGCCAGTTATTAACGCCTGCCCTTTTTCTTCCACTACTTCTTCCAGCCACTTCGATCTAGGTCTACCTCTTCTTTTATTTCCGGATGGCTTTCAGTTCACTAATAAATGGATTACAGCATCTTCTCTTGCCCTCCAAACATGCCCCAGCCACCTTATTCTGTGTCGTTTTATTTTTTTTTTTTACAATATCTGTTCCCTTGATTACTTCTCATAGTTCGGTGTTTGTTCTCAATCTAAATTCATTATCTGCGAGCTTTTTTGGACCCATTATTGTTCTTAGTATTTTCCGTTCGAATATTCTTATATTTTCTTCATCTTTCTTAGTCATCGTCACCGTTTCCGCTGAATACATTAGTACTGGCCTTATTAAATTTACTTTAGTCGTTTTAGCAAGATTCCTGCTTTGTAACAGCTTCTTATTGGCTTAAAATGCTCTATTTGCTGCCATAATTTTTTCTTTTATTTCAGCATCTCTGCTTCCGTCTCTTGATCTAACAACACCCAAGTAATTCAATTTGTGGACCTCTTCAAATACATAGTTCTCTATTGCAATACTTTTAATTTCTTTGTCTTTGTTCACAACTCTCATCAGTTTCGTTTTTGTTTCGTTGATTTTTAAACCTAATTCCTCTCTTTTTTTAATTATTTCTTGTATCAGTTTGACCATT
The DNA here is from genome assembly GCA_023690525.1 of Holotrichia oblita. Taxonomy (NCBI): domain Eukaryota; kingdom Metazoa; phylum Arthropoda; class Insecta; order Coleoptera; family Scarabaeidae; genus Holotrichia; species Holotrichia oblita. The sequence goes on from CM043016.1 coordinate 34,634,410, forward strand.
ATTTCTTTCCTTTTTGTTATGACCATACTACATCATCCGCATGTGCTACTATTTGGCTGCCTCTTGTTCTTAGCGTTCCTTTGTTTATTTTCCGTGTCACATATTCTAGAGCTAGGTTAAATAAAGTCGCGGATAGTGCATCACCCTGTCTAACACCTTTATTTGATTTGAATTCATTTGTTTCTCTCTTCGATGTTTTAACACTAACCCTTGTTGTTCTTGCTCTTTCATTGCTAATATAAGTTTTTCCCTTCTAATATTATCAAATGCTTGTTGAAAGTCGATAAATAAGAAGTCTAATTCCATGTTATATTCATATGTTTTCTCCAATATTTGCTTTATGCAATGCACCACGTCTGTGGTCGATTTCCCGCTTCTGAAACCATACTGATACTGTCCCACGATATTTGTTGTTGCCCTTGTTAATCTTTTCTGAATTATTGCTGACAGGATCTTATATGTTGTGTTCAAAAGTGTGATTCCTCTATAGCTACTACACTTTTGTTGATCTCCCTTCTTGTGCAAGGTTACTATTTGCCCCGACTCCCATTCTTTTGGCATCGTTTCTTCACTCCATATTTTCCTTATCAATGCATATACTTTGTTGTAGCTCCTCTCCTCCGTATTTTAGTAACTCATTACTTATTCCTTATCTATTCCTGACACTTTTCCGTTTCTGCTGGCTTTTATAACGTCTTTTACTTCTTCTAATGTCGGTTCTTGTACTGCAATTTTATCGTCTTCTCCGTGAGGTAGTTCTTCACTCTACTGGTTGTCGTTTAGTAGTTCTTTATAGTACTTTACCCATACTTCTTTATGTTGGTCTTCACTTTCAACCACTTTGCCTCCACCATCTCTTATGCCGCTCATTTTATGTTTATATGGTTTTTTATGTTTATTGATTTTTTGGTAATATAGCTTGGTATTTTTTTTTACCTCATTTTCTATCCATTCCCTCTTACATTTCCTTACATTCCTTTCTTATTGTTTCATATTCTTCTCTATCCACATATTTTTCCGATCTTAACCATTTATTTCTTGCTTCCATCTTCGCAACCAACCTCATCGCTGTACCATTCATTGAGGGTTTTCTTTCCTTTTCTTCCCACGCATCTTTCTACTGCTCTATTGATACATTCTTTAATATTATTCCATCTCATCTCCAAATCTTCCTCATCATTGGCGTTGTTTCTTAATTGCCTCTCTATTTCTTTTTTGTATTCTTCCCTTGTTTTCTCAATACTTAATTCTTCTATTTTCCAATTAAGCCCCCTCCTTTTTATTGCCATGATCTTTTTTATTTTCAGTTTTACTGTCGCTGTCACCATGAAGTCGTGCGAGGCTGCACACCTCCATATGTTCGTACGTCTAATATGGATGACTGTTTTCGTTTATTGACCAATACATGATCAATTCATGTTTGTGTTGTTTGATCTGGTGAATTCCATGTAACTTTATGCAATCTGTGATGTTTGTGCTTGGTACTGCTGATAACCATATTTGCTCTTTCTACTAAATTGCACAGTCGATGTCCGTTATCATTTGTTTTTTTTGTGAATCGTATATTTTCCTGCTGTTTCTATTATTATTTTCCATGTCCACCACACTAATTAGCTCATGTCCAGTTCATTGCCACGTCAATGCCATTTTTCCCTTTCCAGTTATTCTGTTTATTAGTTTCTTGTGCTTTTTGATGTTATTGTCTTTTCCTTTTCGTTCCATAACATCTCTTTCACATCAACTATTAACTTCATATGTCCCATTTTAACACTCTTCCCTTCTTCTCTTAATTGCTTTGCTGTTTGTCTTAATTTCCATTGAATATCTCTTTCTTGTGGTGTTAACGTATATTTTCTTCCCCCTCAATTTCGTTTTACTTCTGAGTATTCCCAATTTGGCAGTAAAATTCTCCATTGACACGAGAATCTTATCACCTCCCTAATTCTTCTTTCTAAATTCTTGTAGTTGTTTTCCATTTCCCAGATTTATGTAGATTTCAATAATATAAAATATCAATTATACTACGAAATTATTTAAACAAAATGTAAATGTTGTAATGTAATATTTTGTAAACTGCAGTGAATAATTAAGTAATGTTTTTTATCTTTTCATATGCTAATATTTTCAAAGGTCGTATTAAATTTTACAACGTACGTGACAACTCATACAACATAAAATTGTATCCATTGCCGTCACGAGTTACATATTTCGACGAATTGCTTTGTTGTGATCAAACAAGTATTTCCGTTCAAATCGTCATAGAATAGTCGCACTTCTTATGCAAAGAAGTTGGCGCAGCATACTTTCCTGTTTCTTTTTCAAAAAAATGTAGTAGCTGTATCAACAACAAAATGCATTTTTTCCAAAGCCTCTAATACTGATGTGACAAAATCAAAAAAAAAAGATTTTTGGAAATTCTATACCAAGAGATCGTAAAAAAGATTAGACTACCTTTTTTCCAATAAAATCTGACTTTATTGACACCAAGGCTACAACAGACTATTGTCTGTTGATTCATATCAATGTTTTGTCTGATTTTAAATCCCCCTCGATATAAAACACTTATCTAACACATGTGCTATCATCTCGAATTAAATAAACCATTGAGTAAGACAGTTTGGAGGATAGAAATGAAGATTTATAGGTTTCACTGATGTCTAGCAATATTAATCATATTTTTATAACGTTAATTGAGATTAGAAACATTCGTAAAAAGTGTAATTCTTTCATAAAGATAAGGAGGTATCTCATTTTGTTTGCCCTTTTTTCAATGGGTGCCCCATGACGCTTAAATAGTCCAATATCTCGAAAATTGTTCGTTGATGATACTGACTCTTATAAAATTCCTTTTGTTGTTTTTGCACTTCTACGTACGACATTTCGATGCTTTTCACAGCAACACGGAGGTGGTCTGTCCGGGTCGAGTCCAGTTGTTTCAGATACGACTGGGTTGGACAACGTCGTGATTCTGTCCCGATGGTATAGTCGAGGAAACGGTTAAGGACAACGGATTCAAAGATCTTCGATAGATTCGACAAAAGAGAAATGAGTCAATAGTTTTGGGGAAAGAGAGCTTAGCGATGGCCACGACTGATGTGTACTTCTAGATTTTTGGGAAATGCCCAAGATTGAGGATGGCATTTATTATTTTGACCAGCACTTCGAGAACACTACCAGGGAGTCTTGTAAGGGAAGTGTTAAGGATCTGGTCACGGCCAAGGGCCTTTTTCCTGCGGAGTTGTTACAGTTCTTTTAGTCCGAAAATTATTCTCTTTTTTGTAAAAGTAACTAAATTCATTTCATGAGGTATTGATAGTAAAATGTAAAACAAGAATGACATGGCAAACCCTTTTCGTCAACCACCCACTAATATTGCGTAAGCGTGGGTGATTCAGACCACGGACAGAGCTAGTAATGATTAAAATAAAACCCTCACGTACTTAGTTTATCATCGCTAGGTTATTTTTAAAATACTCTTCGATGGATCCTTTTCAATTATCGTATTAAATATGCAATTAGTGTAAGTAAAACTTGATATTAATTAGCAAACATGCAAACATGTTTTCCATTTTAATTTTCTTCATATCCATTAAGGTATTTTTAACACAGGTCTGACATCACAATGACGACGAAGAAAATATAATATTTTCCAATATTGACCTTATTCTGTCGCGCGTTAAATTACCGAAACGTGTGGGCGTACAAGATAAGATATTCAACCTATTAATAAAACTCAACGGCACACTAAAAGCAATCAATATTTACACTACTTAAAGGTGAAACAAAATCGACTCGAAAGGTCGAGCGTATAGTGCAATGTCGAGAGAATCGATATGGGTACACAAGCACTATTAGTTTTCACTGCAGTGAACGCTTCCTTGCATGTAAGAAGAAGAATGGCTTTACGAAATGCAACGGAATTCCGATAGAGTAGATTGGAAAGTCACTTCGCTTCGCTGTCGCAGAGAATTTGACACATTTTACTTTGTAGTTGGTGGTAAGGATAGGATATTTGGAATTAATCTATACAGGGTGCTTGAATTGAATGATTCTGAATCAATATTTTTGAACTGTTTGCTTAGAAAGAAATGCAAAACAAGACAGGAACTTGCTTTGTTATAATCAGAAAGTATTCAGTCAGAAACGTCTTTTTTTGAAAAGTACCTACTAAAAATTTTTCTAGTCTTAATTTGTTGGTCATAATGTAAAGAAGGTAGAAAGCAGCGAAAATCTTTTGGACCTGTTGCTGTCTTATTGCAAAATATCAAGGCTGTCAGCGTTAAATTGGTAAGAAGAAGACTCACGCAAGGATGTAAATCTAGAAAGAAACCGTTGCTTTCAGAAAATAACAAAAAAAGTCGCTTGGAATGCGATACCAACATTTCCTAGAAGATGATCTCTAAATCCCTTTTCACATTGAAAACGAAAAATTCAGTAAATTATAGGGTGTCTAATACTTTTGGCCAAAGCTGTATTTAGTTCAGCTGCCTCCTCTATATTTTCGAAATCATTGTTTAAATTGTATATATCATTATTATTAATCTTGTTTATTAATCCTTTGCTTGTAAAATCTTTTATTAAAATAAAACAAAAATTTTCGGTATGACTATTGTAAATGCAGTGCCAAACATCAAAGCAGTATTCTATTTTCATTGTGTTTAACATATTGTGGTTTACAAGTCCGTCAGCATACAGTGGACATCAAAATAAAGTTACTGTGTGAGAAGTAACAATAATTGGGACGTCACGAACATTCTCTCCGAACGACCGTCCATAATTCTGTATTGTTTTGGATTTTGCACCATCTTTGAGCATTTTACAATATTTTTGACAAGTTCTCGATTAGATTACACTTAGTTCGTGAAATTAGATCGTTATTGGACAAAGCAACGCGTTCACGTTTTCATCTAGTGTGCTTAGTGAAAATGTATCAACATCAATTCGTCACCGTTCTCAGAAACTGAACATTTCTTGCTCTCCTTTGAGGAAAATTTTGCATAAAGACCTCGGTATGAAGGCTTAGAAAGATCAACTGGTTCACGAACTGAAGCTTCATGACCATCCGATGCGTTTTCGATTCGTCCAATAGGTTGGAGATCGTTTGGCCGAAGATTTTTACCGAAAAATCACCTTTGCAGATGAAGCCAATTTCCACATCGTAGGTTATGTAAATAAGCAAAATTGTCGCATTTGCGGCTCAGAAAATCCAAACGTCATCATTGAAAAGCAGATGCAGCCAAAACGAGTGACTGTTCAGTGCGGATTTGACACGATGGTATCATTGGGATATCGAATTCTTCTTTGCACAGATTGAAGAGGATGACGGTTGGTTTCAATAGGACGGTGTAGTTGAACTTTTGATCACCGTTTGATTGCAGAGATTTTTGGAAATTCAATTCCATGCCAAGAGGTCGTAAAAAAGGGAGTTCTTCTGTTTAACAGGTTAGACTGCTTTTTTCCGAATAAAATCTGATTTTATTGACACCAAGGCTACAACAGACAGAGACGGTCGATGCTCTGAAAGACGGAATCGCCCTGTAGGGCCAGTCGTGGCAGTTATTTGAATAATGTTGTGTTCCATTCTTAAATATAAAGGTTCAATCTTTCTAATAAAGCCAAAAATATTAATTTTTTTTTCTTATACCTGAGTAGTACCAAGGATAACACAAACTATCTCCAGCTAAACAGTCATTAATGGAAGGTCGAGCAACCCACCCCACCTATTTTAAAATAATTTCTTTTTTATTTATTAGAATAATGTCGCTTTTAAGTAATAAATGTCTAACAAATTAAATTTCTGAAGTATGAGTTGTCTATCTATCACTAGCCAGTCTTCTCTCTCCGACTTGATGGTTTGCAGCAGTTTATAATTAAAAAGTAGACGTTCAAATTAAATCTGCATTTTTTTGACGTTTTGTGTTTCTAACGGGCATAATGAAAAATTCGTTTGAAAATTGTGACTGTTTTTTTTGTGAAGTTTATAAATCATTAATATTCAATAGTTAATTAACGGTTACCTATTTTCGTTCTTAATACAATAGAGTAGACACAGTAGTGTCACCTAAATATTATGGATCCATAAATGTAATACTTCACTAATAGTGTTGGTCTTCTTACTTGTACTCTTTCTAATAAATCTCATAAATCTCTGGTAGAGATATCAACTATCACTCTAATTGTTTTATTTATAAAAAAAAACTGAATACCATATCAGCGATGAGAGATAGTGGCTCAATTTAGCAGAAATAACAGTTGGGCGCTACTAATTGAGTGCTCTGAAGCAGCTGTCAACTGTTGACTTCTGCTGAAAACGTAAAATGGCTACCCTTCTAAACTCCTGCATTATGTTATATACCACTCCAAGTTAACACCTTTCATCGACATTCTATCACCCTCCAACCCCAAACTCATAAAACCAAAATTGAGCCCACCAATTGGCACATTGGATTATAAAAACTTTCCTCTGTCTGTGAAAAGAGTTTTCTTGTAAATTAAGGATGAATCTTCGAAAAGTGTCTGCTTTAATCTATCATACATACGAGGGTGTTACAAATTTGTCCTATGTACCGGGTGGCCAACTAAGAATGTCGCTCGGTTATATCTCAGGAACGGTTTACAGTACAGCTTTGGAGAAAAAAATATTACAGACTAAAGTGACCCCGAGAAACATCTGGAAATTATTTAGAAAAGCGTAGGATGACCGCTAGAGGGCGTAACTGATCACCAAAAATTGTAGTTCTTATTTGACGCAAAATTTACCAACTTAAGGTCTATCATAAATATGAAAATCGGCACCTACTGAAAATTTTGCATATTTTACATCGGACATTTTTTTTGTATTTCGTCAAATAAGGGGAGGGGAGGAGGAGAAACTTTGTATTGAAGGAACGCTTATAACTCCGGCTCTCTCGTTGAAAACAGCCTTACTCTTCCAATCTAATGCTTACAAATTTGAACCAATCTAATAAGTGACGTACCTGCTAGAGGGCGCTGTTTAAATTTTTTTGGGAATTATGTTTTTTCACGAAAATATTAAATGGAAACATATATTTTTGACAACAAATTAAAAAAGTTGTAACCAGCGGTAGATCGCGTTGTAAAAATAAAATATTTTTTTCGCTCCCACAAATAAAAATCTAAACAAATCAAATTTGGGGTCCTGGGTGGCCATGGAAATAGACTAGGGTGTTACATCCACCTATCAGAGGCCAAAAAATTGCGACCATTTACGAGAAATGCACAGCACACTCAACATATTGAAAAACATATTTGCTGCAAATTGCTATAGCAACATGTCTTCTATTCTGTTCTCTTGAACGACCTCTAGCGGTGACAGAAATAAAGACAATATTAAACAATTTGAATCACTAGCAGTAGGTTTAGCAAACTCCATGATAGTCTATTTTTTGGCAGCCAAGCATTCCACGCACTGTTTTTTTTTAATCATAAAGTTTACGTATTTAAATTTCTTTATCGCCCTCTAGCGGTGACGGACAAGATAAAATTAAACAGCTTTAATCTCTAAACATAGGACAATAAAAATCCTTTCTAATAAGATCAAATTTGCTAAATTCCGTTCACGGGAAGCAGAATAATTTAAATTTATAGAGAAAATTTTTACCATTCACATGTTCCTGAAGATATCTTCGGATTGGTAAAAGATAGCGATACCCGATTTTCGCTGATTTGTTGGCAATTAGCTCCTTTTAGCATGCACGTCACTTATTAGATTGGTTCCAGTTTGTAAGCATTAGATTGGAGCCGTCGAAGAATATTGTTTTGGTTGATGACTTCTAATAATTCTTTGAATGGATCAAAGTTGACCACCCGGTACATTATATTAATGATAATGAAGAATATTGTTTTGGTTGATGACTTCTAATAATTCTTTGAATGGATCAAAGGGATGATAGTCATTCGGTGTTAAGTTCGGACTATATGGGGAGTGAGGTTTTAAATGTAACCAATATAATGATCGTTTTATTCGTGTAGCCATCTGAATATTTCCAACAAGTTCAGTGTAATAAGCTGAATTAATCGTTTGTTTTTCTTCACTTTACTATGGTTGATAGTTGTTTTGAATTTGGTGGGGGGAGGAGGAAGATTCGCAACCGTCATAATACACTTTGAGTTTCGAAAAAAACTGAAATCATTGTGACCGATGTATTTGTGAACCTCACACAAAAAAAATCTGATAATTATGCATAAATAAAAATCGAGTTCCCTCACGATCCTCCGTTTGAGGAGTCTTCTTCTTCGGCGTCTAAAATATTAATTCTAAACAAATAATTTAGGAATTTAAAGTTAATCCGTCGTAGAGGTAATATGATTCTTTATTCGAATTTTTAACATTGTTTCGGAGGTAGTAAGTTCGCTTCATATTAAAAGTATAGATGCAGTTATTGTATTACCATATATGTAAGTATGTACATCCGTAAATAGAACAATTGACAATAACCATTATGATACAATTTACTGCGAGTATATTTAGCTTAATAGATATAATAAACATTACTCATATAAAACTCTCGTCTCATCTATAGCATTTGAATATTTAAATTAGACATTATAATGTTCTACTTGGATTCCTACGATTTGTAAAAATAAATAATCTTGTGACATATAGTTATACTATATACAATTTACTACACTTGGCCCAAGTTTCTATTTCAGGAAATCAAGTTAAAAACATGGTATGTTAGTAGGATTCGTACCGAAAAGAAAAACGTCTACAAATTAACAAGTTCTCAGAAAAATCGTAAGATATCTTTACGTATGTACATATACAGGGTGGGCCATTTAAAATGATGCATTGAAATTATGGCCAAACTAAATAAGAAATTTAAAATCGGACCAGGTAAAGTTATAGAGTTCTAAGGGAAACACATTTTAATAGAAACGTGGATTATATACCACCCATCATGGCGTCATACCGAAATCAATTTGCATTTATTTAAATGGAATGTGGTATTTTTATTGTAAATTTCTGAAACAGCTAATTTTTTAACGTATAACTGTATAAAATATGATTGATTTTAATAACAAATTAAATCAACAACTTTTTGAAATTGCCGCCAATATTTCAAATTTTGAAGCGCGCAAATATTGTTATTTACCTGACGCATAATTGCGTAAAACGCAAAATTTGAATTGGGCTGTCATTAAATGTCACTTGGCAATTGACAAACATTCAAAATTAATTATTCGTTTTGTATCTTTTCTGTCTAGTGTCTTATTATGTTTAACGATGTATTTTTTTTACTCCTATTAGTAACCTTAGTTTCAGCTAAAATGTTTGTTAGATCCTCTCTGGACTCTCTCTCTGGACTGATAAGTGATAATCAAGCACCGTGCTTTTTCATTAATAAGCGATAATCACCTTTGTTGATTTACCATAGCAACCAGTTTTAATCGTTGATTGTTCATTGCAAATTGCTTGTCAGTTACATTTCCTACCTGTCATAATGTGATTGAAAATGTCGGGAGACGGCGAAAGTTAAAAATAATAAACCTCAATGCAATGCAATCTGAAAACTACATATGATCACAATTTATGGAATGTTGTAAAGTTCGATCACATATATGTATTATTAATTCCTGTTTTTTGCTTTATTATGCATTGTTATTAGGCAGCTCAGAATGCTTGTCAGTGATGACATTTCCTATATGTATTAGTACCCGTTAGAAATTAACCTCAAAATGTCGTACCTAATTTGAAGTTGCTTTATTCGTTGTATAATCTAAAGAATACAACTCTTGGTTTTGTGATTATCTGCAATCGCCAGTTTGGCACTCGATATGTTGCCAAATAATATCTCGTGTCAAGCCGGCGATTATCGATAATCACAAAACCACTCGTTGTATTATATATGATAGTTTTACAAACTTACTGCATTACTGACAGCATGGAAATTTGAATGCTTATCTTATGTAGAAACAATAATTTGGTACTGAGTGTTTGACTTATTGACCAACTTGCATTAAATCTGCATCAGCAAGTGCAAAAACATCTGCCGCTGGCGGTATGAGCTTAGTATACTTCGAGATACAACTCCCCTGACTTTTATAAACACAATATAATAATAATAATAATAATAATAATAATAATACGCCTTTATTGTAGTTTACCAATATACAGAGAACATAAAAACTCACACTACTATACCATATTATAAGGGAACTAGAACTACAAATAGTGCGGATTCAGACGATCCCGAAGGGAGTGTCTGATCTTCCATCCGAACTACAAAAAATAAACAAACAAATCACAAAATTTTTAGAGAAAATTGATTAATTAAAAGCACGAATAACAAACACCAAGTACATATACAGAAGCAAGCTCTATATTATGCAATACTGCGTGCCAGCCCATCCGAAAGCATAGATCTCAAGCATGCTCTAAACTGCGATACGCTTAGATCGACATTTCTCATTCTATCGGGAAGACAGTTCCAAAAGGTTGCCATGCAATAGGAGTAACTTTTCTGAAAACCAGCAGTGGTATGTGGAGGTACAGTTAGAAGGTTCTTGTGCCTCAAATTTAAATTATGCACGTCGGTACGATATCGAATTTTGTTGTAAAGATAAGGAGGAGATTTGAACTTTAAGATCTTAAAGTACATCACACCTGCATGCAGCCGCCTGCGATTTGACATGTTCAGCCAACGGGCATCATTGAGCCTATAAGATATTCTGTCATGCCTACGCCCCCCATAAATCAGCCTAAGACAAGCGTTCTGAACAACCTGTATTCGTCTCGATGTTTCATAATCCAGGCAACGATCATAAACCACATCAACAAAATCGAATAGCGACAAAACTAGGTTATTGCACAAGAGTCTACGAAGTTCTATTGAAAGCATCGATCTAATACCGTAAATAGTCCTCAGTAGCCCGTAAGCAGTTCGAATTTTATTGTTAACGTGAGTCCTGAACTTCATATCAACATCAAATATCAGCCCGAGATTGCGTGCACTATGTTTGATATCCAGAGCACTCCCCCAACACAAAACAAACAAGAACCAGTCACATCCTGAGTTCTCTTACCACTACCAAAAATAAGTGCGACTGACTTACTTGGATTCAATATATTTTAGTCATTTTGTTGCGCAAATAGTACTTGCATGGGAATTATATTCAAATAGTTATTATTAAATTTCGTAGTTTACACTTCATATTTTAAAATTAGTTTTTTAGTTACACTTTAAGATAAGCAAATGGCAGAATTATGTAGTGATTTAAGTCAAATCGGACAAATGTCACACACATTAACATGCGTTACGTAAAATTTCAGTCAACTAAGCTTGAAACTTCGAAACCGCGAAATTTAAATAATCAAATTTCATTCTTTGTTATTACAAATAGAGTTGGATAAAATATTTAATAAGTGATTGTGATGTGTTAGAAATACCATCTTCTACAATACTGTGACATAAAACATACATGTGCTATTTAATAAAATGCAAATTGATTTCGGCGTGATGTCATCGTGTAGGTTATAAAATTTACATTGTTATTAAAATGTGCTCCTCATCGAACACTATAAGTTTACCTGGTCGCATATCTCACTTGAAACTTGAGTGACACTAAGAAAGTGAGCTGTTAGTGATAAAAATTACAATAAAAATATTTAGTCAGTAACCAACCTAAACAAATAGAAAACAAATGTATGTACATTTACTATTAAGATAAATATTTACACAAAAGCAAATATTTATTAAACCTTGTATGTCTAAGTACAATCTAAACACAATAGGTAAATATAAAAGATCCCGACTGTTCTAGAGAATCATTTATTTAATTAATTATCTGTTTAAATGTGTGTCGATAGAACTACCTGGTGTCTAGTACTATATGTTCCATATACAGTAGAGCGTCTTATCCGAACGTCGATTAACCGGAACGCCGATCATCCGAACGCAAATGTGATGCTCAGGTCACCACCAATACCCTCATCCTACAATACGTAGAGGAGCGCATCTGTTATGCGCGTTGACTATATTGTTTTTGTAATTTAGTTTGTTTCGAGTATTTCCAGCGATCTGTTGTGTTTGTGTGTGCCTGTACAGTCACTAACAGAAGTAATGTCTCTCTCCAGAGACCCGAAATCAAACCTTTCTTCCTAATAGGAGTGGCTTCTTTTCAAGCGCTGTCACAAGTCGGTACATCATCTACATATTTACCTAGAGGGAGTTATTGCTACTACTTCGATTTATATTTCCGAGAAATAAAACGAATAAGTATGAAAGTTGCTGCAAGCGATATATAAATACGAATACGGCTTGTATTGAATATTACCCGAGCTTTATGCTCGTTTTATATTATATTTTAATGTTGAATAATGTTAATTTATTGATTTTATAATATTTAAAAATGTAATGTTATTAAATTATCTTCTTTCTGAGGTATTAAATATATACTATACGGGCCTTCTTTTCAGATAAAAGTGGTATGACAATTTCATTTCGAGAAAGCATGGGTTCTCGAAACACGTGTCCTGAGTAATTAATCAAAGTTGTGGTGTTTGGTGATACCGATGTTTTAATTGTTTATTATGAGCTCACAGTCCTTGAAATCACTCGGTGATAATTGCGTTGATGGGCAAATATAGGTTTGTATTAAAAAAAAACGTCCAGAAACGGTTGATAACTCTACTGGTATGTTGGCAAAGTAAGAGTCTCTTGTCCAAAATCATACCAAAGTATGTAACAGCCGGACTCCATGGGAAAAGATAATCGACAACAAAGAGGTGATCGTGGGCCGATCCGTGATATCCGGTAAAACGAATCCTCTGGCATTTTGTCTCGTTCACATTCAGTTGCCATCTGACGACGAATGTTGTTCAATTGTTGAACTGATTCAATAGCTAGACTCTTAAGAGAATTATTAAGAAGTTGTTCTCAGTGTGGTACCCTCGAAGAAAAAAATCACTAAAATAGGGGGACATAGGGGAAATTCATGTGCGAGGGAGCTTGATACTTCGCTGTAACAATATTTAGAAGAATGTTGCAAGCTTTCTGAACATAACGCTATCGACCGGAAGAGTTGTTCAAAAATTCAATTTGAAGACACCAACTTTGTATTTTCCATTGGATAAAGCTAGAACAAATAGTAATACCTTTCAAGACAACCTCTTTCACTAAAAATATGCTTATCAATAAATGTTTACTATCGCACAAGAGAAAAATCTGACCCGAAGAAAGTTTGATTTGTTCATTGCAGTTTTAAAGCACATTAAGAATCACATGACTTGTACAAAAGAGAAACCTATTCTGTGTGACCACCATAAAAGTCAGACCTCTATCCAGAGAAGCTAGAAACTATTGTTGTGAAAACGAGATGGTTATGTTTCGTTAAGGTCGTTCGTCAACCTCTTGATGAGGAAGCATTTGGCCCTTCCAAAGGAAAAAATATTCCAGTAGTAGCAAGAATGGTATATTTTGAAAAATATTTGTATCCTTTCAATAAACTATAGGAGGACTACACTTCTCGTGGCCCCTACGTGGATGCAGATGAATTTGCAAAAATCTTGCTGACCACTATAACTGAAGCTTCCGTTTGCAACCTAACAAATGCTTGTCAAAATCTCGAGATAGTCAGCCTGACTCTCACTGTGACTCAAGCGAAGAAATTTAAGAAGATAGCCCCATGTCGATAGCTACAGTGGATAGACGACTACCCAGTGATGTGAGAGATCTGAGATTCGGGGTTCAATTATCTGAGGGGATGGTGACATTTTTTTCAGAGATCGCATATAATTTTCACATCAAGTGCAACCCTGTATATAAATATTCAACGAAATTTATTAAATATATCACGTTCGTCTATCACCTATTACTTGCTAAACATTACAGTTATGATAAGAATCGCAAAAATGTCTACAATTACCCAAATTCAACCTAATAGAAATATCTTTCATACATATTTCCACATTCCTAAACGTTTCACGTTTATTACCAATGTATGTAGGAAGTTTCTCATCTATTCGAATCGATATCAAAGCAGACATACCGAACATCACACCGTATTGAATCCAATTCGTCAGGCTCTGTAGCTATAATTGAAATAATATTGTCTGGGGCATCAACACGTACACATTTTGGCGACGAAGCCAACGGACTATGAACCTTGTATGACGTGTTAACGGGAAAACTAAATTAAAAAAGATCACTCGATAAAATCACAAACAAAAGCTCGAGAACGTAGAACTTTGATTAGCTTAATTATGCGGTCATGACAATAGCGGATGATATAATCCTTGTCTTATCTACACAGTTTATTTTATTTATTTTGACACACATATTGTGTTTATTCTTTTGTGTCAAGTTTGTTTGCTGTGCCGTTAAAGTTAATTAGAGAATTATATTTGTTAGGTTAAGAGATATGATAATCATTGACATATGGCCGATAATTAAAAATGAGTGCTCCTTCTATTAGTATTTCTGATTATATAGAGCGCAAAAAGCTTAAACGTGTTCCATAAATATAATTTGGCAGTTATTATTTTATTCAACACATCCAACATATGCATTTTGCGACTTTGATTGAAGGAAAACTAAAAAAAAACATGCTGGTGTGTAATAGCGACATAATCCTATGATTACGTAACGCTTCGATTTTTTAATACCATTAATACTTTACATGCAAAACTGTAGAGATTCCATTTTTAGCTGTCTCTGTTGCTTACACATGTTGAATAAATTATGGAATAAATATGACAGTTTCTGTTATCCTGTAATTTATAAAAAGTTAAAAACAAGCGACACTCCACTCTAAACAATTAAAAACGTTTTATCAACAACTTAATTGCTGTTTATCAAATAGTTCAATCATATGATAATCTATTTTAGTTATCAATTAACCTTCATATATGAAAGTGCTAAAACAATTAATATTTATAGAAAAAATTAGAAAAATTATTATTGTGACGAAGTTCATTTTTATTATTTTTAATATTTTTGTTAAATGCGTAGTTACGTTTTTTTATGCGCGGTTTAATGCCGCGCTGTTAATCACTTTGCTCCCAACAGCGAATGGCAAGTCGATCCGGGATTAAACTCTCTGAAAAAATGTCACCGTCCCTCCCGAAAATTGAACCCCGGCACCTATCGTCCTCTCACAACGATAGTCAGCCGCCTAACCACTGCGGCCATCGACCCGTTAAATATATTATTGAAATAATACGAATAAATCCCTAATTAAATAAAATTCAAGCTTTTCCAGTTAATTTAAGTTTAATTTGTGGTTCGACTGTTTGTGTATAGATGGCGCGTCAAACTTAAACGTCAATATGTACGAATGAGTAAATTATTTAAGGGTTAAATTCAATAGACAAGAGCATACTTCTGCTATGACTATCCTGTTGAAAGGGTCCCTTTCTTGTGGCTAATCGATGTAATTGATTTAAAATAGAGCGACTTGAACACGAACTTGCCATCATTTGTAGTCAGTGTATATAATAGAAGCAAAATATTTCACTCTTAAACGGTGGCTTCTTAGAGTGAGGGTCGTCAGAATTTTTATCGAGATAAATCAAGTCAAAAATATGACGATCGTATTTTAAAATAACATTGAAATATAAGGTAAGTCTATCGATTGAAAATATTGAAGATAAACAAGGTACTAGATAAGCAAGACTTGAATGAAGTTCTGGATCAAAAACGAGTTCTTCAAATTCGAATTTCAATTTTGTTCTTAATCCAAATAAGTAATCATTTGAATTTTTATAGATTTTCTTAAAAAAAGGTTGTAGTAAACATGCGGGCCGCAACTTAACTGTTTCTGACACATAGTCCATTGTCTCTTTTTGTTTTTTGGATTTTGAGAGTAATCGCCTTATGAAACAACTCATTGCGACTTAAAATTGTGGCGGACATTTATACATTATTTTCGGTTTTTTTCCCTTCAATTACGCCCGAGTGCACAGATATACAGTGGCGACCAGCTACTTAAGACCGAATGATGTTTTCAAGATTAATATATTTTTGTTCGAAGAGCATGACAACACCAATGATGCTGTAATATACCGGGTGCCCGTTTTTCGAGCGCATGCATGGGGAACTCGGTTATTATAAGAGATAGGAGATCGGTTAAATTAGGGCAAAGTTGCGCATTTGGGAGAGAAAAGATATGCTGCCGAGAAACTTAAAAAATGTTCATGGGTTGCTGAGATTTTTGGAAAAAAGTGACATTTTAAACTTTCGTTTTAACGTTGTATATCGAAAACGGATCAACGTAGACGTTTATAACTCAGACATTATTAAGGCACTTTTTTACACGGAATCCAAATGTGCCATCCATTTTTTCAAGACGTTCTAGATTCAAAAGTTACGGTAGTCAACTTTGTTTTTTCTTATGGGCACCATATTGGATTTTTACATTTTCGAGTAAAGCTCTTGATTCTGATTACTGATGATGATATCACACGATATGACCCGGTTTTACAATTTTATCAAAATAATAAAAAAAGCCGATTTTAAGAAGCATGCCTTGAAAATAATATCCATACTTGTATTTAACAAATGCATTTGTGACAGTTCGATTAAGTTTTGCTTGTTGTCACTTACATTTATTAAATTTGCCCAACTTTTTCGACAAAATGCCGTTTTCAAGTGAAGAGAAACGAAATATGCTAGAGATTTATTACGCTTCACATCGAAATGTACAAGTTACTTCAGAAACATATCTTCAGCGGTCTCCAGAAAGGCAACAACCAGCTCAGACCTATTTTCTGCTACTTCACCGAAATTTAGGCGATTTTGGTTCGTTTTGCAAGCCTAGAAAATATGATGCTAGACCGCCGCATGAATATGAAGTGGATATTTTACAAAGAGTAAGAGAATTCCGAAGAATCTCGCACAAAATAAATAATATCAATGAAATAAATTTTTCTTTAGGTACAAGAAAATCCTTCTACCTCCACACGAGCCATTGCAGCAGATCTAAACATAACGCGTCGTCAGAAGGTATGGAGAGTACTAAAGAAACATAAATATCATCCTTTAAAAAAACACGTCACCCAAGTTCTGCATCCTGGAGATAGCGATAGACGGGTAGCGTTTTGTAGGAGTTTTATGGACCACTTGGAACAAAATCCTAATTTGCTTGCTAACGTAATATTTACGGATGAGTGTAAGTTTTCAAACTCAGGCATGTTTAATCGACACAATGAAGATGTCTGGTCCATTGAAAATCCCTATGTACATGAAGGACGTCGACCATAAGTACGGTTCGTGATAAATGTATGGGTCGGTCTGGTAGGCGACACAATCATTGGCCCATACATTTATGAAGAGACTTTGAATACAGATGGCTATTTACACTTTTTAAGGACATATCTTATGGATTATATCGACAACAACATTTGCCTCAACCGATTGAATAACCTTTGGTTTCAACAGGACGGTGCTCCGCCGCATAACTCTAGAAGAGTAAGTGATTATTTGTCTGAACTATTTCCTCGAAAAGTAATTTCAAATAATGGGGACATTCGTTGGCCAGCGCGTTCACCTGATCTTTCTCCGTTGGATTATTATTTATGGGGAACTATGAAAAATATTATTTATGAAACAGTGCCTGCTGATATTCATGAGCTGCGAAGAAAGATAATTACCACTTTAAGGACTAAAATAAGAAGAAGGAATATTTCAAGAGCTGTACAACATTTAAGGAGACACGTAGAATTGTGTTTAGAAGTAGATGGTGAAACCTTCGAGTATCTCTTATAATGTTATTTTGTTTTATTTGTTTATTAAAATCATCATTTTCTGGATAAATTTTGTGAACGGTAAAATTTTAAATTTAATCGAACTGTTACAAATGCATTTGTTAAACACAAGTATGGAAATTGTTTCCAAGGCTTTCTTCTCAAAATCGGGTTTCTGGTTATTTTGATAAAATTGTGAAACTGGACCATATCGTGTGATACATCATCGTAATCAGAATCAAGAGCTTTACTCAAAAATCTAGAACGTCTTGAAAAATGGATGGCACATTTGGATTCCTTGTAAAAAAGTGCCTTAATAATGTCTGAGTTAGAAACGTCTACGATGATCGGTTTTCGATATACAACGTTAAAACGAAAGTTTAAAATTTCACTTTCTTCCAAAAATCTCAGCAACCCATGAAATTTTTTTAAGTTTCTCGGCAGCATATCTTTTCTCTCCCAAATGCGCAACTTTGCCCTAATTTAACCGATCTCCTATCTCTTATAATAACCGAGTTACCCATGCTTGCGCTCGAAAAACGGACACCCTGTATAAATAATACCTATCAAGATCAATACAAATCAGTATTACAGAATATTTCTTCTCAAATGAAATTTCAACCGAGTTGTCATATGTTTTGCTTAGCACAGCACAGTTCAAATCGGTCACAAACTTAGCACAATAAAACACACATTGTGAATTTCTTCACTGGATCTCTTGGTGCAGAAGTAGAACACTAAACACTTCAACCCACTAAACACCAAAAACTTTCAACTAAACACCGACGCGTTTCGACAGCAAAGCTGTCATTATCAAGGCGATTATAAAACTGATAATGACAGCTCTGCTGTCGAAACGGGTCGGTGTTTAGTTAAAAGTTTTTGGTGTTTAGTGGGTTGAAGTGTTTAGTGTGAAACACACATGTTAGTATCTCGACTTGCTAAAAAAAGCCTAAATATATAAAATATTCGAATAAGTGTATGAAAATGAGGCGAGCGAAAATTGTCACCCCCCAGCAGAGGATGCAAATTAAATTACTAAGAAAGGAAGGATACTCGGTTTCGGTTATTGCACGATAAAATATTTCAAAAACTGCATGCGTACAAGCAATTCAATTCATAAATAAAACACTCTCAACCGATTATGTACCCAGAAATCACAGAAATAGAAAAAAAAAACAACTTTGCAAGAAGACAGAATTTTGCATCGTATTTTGGAAACCGATTGTCATAAAGAGCCAATCAGGTTCTAGATGAAGCTGGTCCAAATATCGGTAACAAGATTAGTGTCCGAACAGCCCGAAGAAGACTGAATCCGATCGTAATCGGAAGATGCGTTTAAAATTTGCACTCTACTGGACCTTAGAGGAAAGGAGAAAAGTGATTTTCACAGATGAATCAAGGTTTATTTTTGCTTTTATAAAAGCAACTGTTATAGGTGGAGAGGGTTCTGTGAATGTTTGGGGTGGCATGACTTTAGAAGGCGTTGGTCCCATTCATTGAATTAACAGCAACATGGACCAATATGTCAACATGAACATATTAAATGACATCCTATTCCCATTTGCCAATAATCATATGCCCATTGATTGGGTATTACAAGCCGATAATAACACTAAATACAGAATTCTTAAATGAGCAATCTGTAAATATTTTGCCGTGGACGTCGCAGTCACCACACATCAATCCAATTGATGTTTGTGGTGTGGATTGATGTTGATAAGCATATTAAAAGAAAAAACCAATAAATTTGGAACAACTCTATGCCAGTATTGAAGAAGGTTGGTGGGCTGCACCTGCCGAATATTGTCGTAGGTTAATAGAGGCATTACTATGGCGATGTGAAGAAGTCATCTGTCAAAAAAGGAAGAGCAAAAGTTATTTTTCTGATTTTCCTTATGAAGATTTATTTCGATATGCAGATGACTCGTTAGCTGCGCTAGTCCTTCTGGTTCTGGTGCTGTCTGTCAATATAACCATAGCAACCAGATTCAACAAACCAAGTGTTGCAAACTTCAGTACGTATCAAACCTTACACTTTATTTAACTTATTCAAACAATTCAATATAAGAATAATACACCTTATCCTTAGATCCTTAGTCCAACAACTTTCATCTTTGTTAAGCACCAATTGCTACATTGGACAAACATTATCGTTGACGCGCTGTCTCGTCACAAACAGTCGAACCATAGGAGTTGGAGTTCCTATTACACCTATTATTTTACACCGAAGAGATGGAATTCTTTAAAATGAAAAGAAGCAATAACGACTATTTAATTTATACATCTGCCAAATTTAATATTAAATTTCCCTCAATCAAATACAAATCTCAATCATCGCACCACATGATAGAAACGACGAACAGAACAATTTTACTTAATAAATGAGGTTTTCCCTCGTAGCCGTTTTCCATTATCAATCGAATATAACCTCAATCTCGGAGCAATTCTATATTCGACGCTTCAATTGAATTAGTACCTATTTACGTCGAAATCGTATTCTCCTCAATGTCAATCAGAGCTATAAGTGCGGTGAAAATTACATAGCCGCTATCGCATCGCCTTCAATGAAATTATTTCGTAGAGAAACGGAGATTGCCGGTTGGTGGAATTTATTTACATAATATTGACAGTGTTTGTTTGTAGGTTTTTCCTCGAATGTTTCTGAATGATGCATATGTGGTTATTTACTACGAAATTTATGTTTGGATCGTTTACATGTCTTCTGTCATCGATCATATCAAATTAGTTCATGTTAGTTATTATAAGCGTGTCTATAGTATTGTGTACTTATACAACAAGAAAAAAATAAGTGAAAGTTGAAAATATTTCGCGGGAAACCGGTTAGAACTGGTAATAGGCGGATTTCATTAAGCGATTGTTTAATTTACATTTCCCGTATTATGTCATTTTATGTTGACATCTCGTGTATTTTGAACTTGACAACTAATTGAAATAATTGTTTAAATTAGACGTATTATGGATTATGAAAGATAAACTACTGTTAATTGTTTTGTTTTTGTTAATACCACGAACACAAAAGGTAATAAGAATTATTCATTTATTCAATTCTATCTAAGCAATCTAATCAAAACAATAGGAGTTGTTTTTATTCTAAGTCAAACTAAGAGTAACACAATAGTAAATTTATTTTTGTTAATTTAAAAAGGAATAGCGGAAATTTTGATGATAATCTAACGATTGTTTATAATGAAAAATTTAATTAAGCGTAAAACGAGACCTATTTTCTGAAATTGATTTCATATAGACGAACGAGATGATACGTACTTGTGACGAGGACAAACTTAAAAGCGATAACAAATCAGAAGTTGCTATTTCATCTAAAAATAGCACGTATAATGTATATTGTATTATCAAGTTCTCTTCAGTCTTAATAATGTTGCAATTATTAATAAATATTTATCATCGAAGCTTCTTGCGTAAATATTATACATGCTTTTATTAAATGCATGACTTGAGCAATAAATGATATCTATGCGCAGTTGTTAGCGGAAACTCTAATTAGTCAATACTGTAAAATTGAATACTAAAGTACTAACTTAAATCTTGAATTAAATCACGCTATTTGAAGTATAAAGTACAGTTTCATTCAAAAGTAATGTCTCCCTTAACGACTATTACGGAAGTAATGCAATCTGAATCTTTATAGGTTAATAACAATTACCCTAAAGAATCTGGAATTCATGAGTGGATCGTTCCAAATTAGTACCATTTAAGCATTTCAACCATGAATCAGGATTGAGGCAGTTCAATGGATGTTAATCATGGTGCCTATAGAGTTTGTAATATTGCCGATAATTAATAGTTCACGTTTCGACAGTTACCAAACTGTTATTAATTATTCTGTGTCAATTTTCATCAAATTCAAATTCATGTGTTTGCGTCCATTGTATAAATGTATAAATCAAAATAAAATTGTATAAACAATATACACCATAAAAATATTATTTCCCGTTGACACTCTGCCACCTTCTTAGGGGTTGAATGTTTAAAATGCTAAGAGAGCAGTAATACCAAGTTTGCTCTACAGATGTTGCCACCCCCTCAGGGGTTGAATTTTAAAAAACGCCAAAACACATGAAACACGTGTTTTGGCGTTTCTTAAAATTCAACCCCTAAGGGGGTGGCAAAAAAAAGGGGAACTGTATCAAAAGGCATTAATACCAAATTCGAAGTGAAGTTGACTACAGCGATATTTTATATTCAAACTTTTCCACCTCCTTCCCTTCTCAGGAGCTAAATTGAAAAAAAAAACAACGATAAGGAGATGTGTCATTACTCCTTATCTTTTCTCCCCCCAATCTTAATCCTCTTTGAAAAGGTTTTAAGAAACACCAAAATACGTGTTTCCTTAATTGTGACAAAGAGCATTAACACCAAATTTCAAGGAAGTTTGACCATATTTAGAAATGCTGTCTTTCGTACAAACTTTTCTACCACCTTAAAGGTGAAATTTAGAAAAATCCCCTTTTAAATGGGCTCAACGATATAAAATCAAATTTGGCCAAATTTCACTCAAAGCACTCAAGCTTGGTATCAGTTTTCTTTCAGAATTTTTTGGATAATTTTAATTTTAGTAAAACACACCTTGATCAAATTGTTTAATTTGTAGGTTATATTCATGTTATATAATCGGATTTGTATATTTTTTTGAAAATGTCTAGGTTCGATCCACCATATTGTTTATTACATTAATTTTGTTAACTTCATTTTTTGCAGTGAATAGTAATCTTGGGGTGGAATCAGTTAAATTCATTCCTTAGCTGTTTTGTCTTTATATTTAAATACAGCTATTAGACGATCATAACATTAATTTGTATCTTTGATAAAAAGAAATTGAAATATTAGTTGGATTTAAAACAATATATTCTAATTTTTCCATAATTAAAATGGCTATATTTCCTGATATAGATGATCTTATAGCAGTACCAAAAATGTATCCATAAAATTTGTTTTAAAAATTAAGTAGCACAGTCGAGCATCTGCTGTAACCGATCTGTGTTGTGTAATGCCCGGCAGTGCGACTTTCGAGACTGCTGCTTCGAGTATTACATAATTAAGGTTGAGAGGCGAATTGTGATGAAATCAGATCTTGCATTCAGAAGTGCACTGATGAGACCTGGGAGGTCGAAACTATGTGGTCCGCTTTTAATGTTTCATCTATTTTCATTGTATTCATCTGTGTCTTCAGTATTCGCGAGTAGAAGCCGACTACCATGATCTTCAAGAGCCATGATGGTTGTCTGATTCCTGTTGACATGATGTTTGATCCAAAAAAAAACTAGAGGTAAAGGTAGAGCAAGATCGAATGTCCAGGTCTGAATCAGAATTCATCATTATGAGATGGCTCTTTTCCAGATAGCCGTTGATCCGGCACAACACGAAAGTTTTTAAAACTGCGATCGATAACTCTTAGGGAAGTGCGGTTCCTTCTTATGTTTCAGTACGTGAATGATCTTAGCGGACCTGGTTGGATAGTATGTCAGCCGGAGTGTCGCATTTAAGATTGCCGTCAAGTTTTTAGCAATTTCAGTGGCAGGTTTTTCAGCGTTCCATTGAAAATACCATCTTTTGCACGGGTTTTCCTGTTCGGGATGTCCTTGGTAACCTGCAGAACTTCATTAGGAGACACAGCAGTTGGTGAATTTGTATCCATATCGTTGATATCGTTTCACGTGACTCGGAATTCTCTCTTGGAATGAAATCACCTAGGAAGGTATTAGCTAGACTGTCAGCTTTCTCCCTGTCGGTAAATCATCTAGTTAGATTTGGAATCTTAGACCTAGCTTCTCTCGCCCAAGTTACTCAAATTTTTGCTTCGAAATGCTTCGATGTCCCTTTGGATCTCTCTTCTCACATGATTGTATTCCAACTTCATAGGGGGATAGTCCATACGTTGGAATTCCTTGATTTTGTATATGATAATTTCTCTAAGCAGCATTTCTTCCTTGAAAAATCTTGGCATTAACTACAACTTCTTCAAGGGCGCTCTTGTCTGTTTTTTTGGTGACAGACAAACCCCTTTAAGTCTGTGATAGTCTCAATACTAGGATCGTCCAAGTGTTGTGTGCTGCCCGGCGGTGCTACTTTCGAGCCTGCCCACTAGAGGGCATGGGGTTGGAATTAGTCCATTGTCACAGGTATTACATAATTAAGGTTGAGAGGCGAATTGTAATGAAATCAGATGTTGCAGTCAGAATTGCAGTGATGAGACTTGGAAGGTCGAAACCATGTCATGTGGTCCGCTTTAAATGTTTGATCTATTTTTATTGTATTCGTTTGCAGAACACTCCCAACAATATACCATGAGCGTCTATTACAGACTTTTGAGATATCACACGACACGCCAAACTATTTTAACAAGAAAGAATAACGACCTTATTTAAAAACTGCATGTTAAAAAAATAATATCTGGAAAATATCTAATCTAAATCTTCATATTTATGTTTCTAATCATTTCATTTAATAGCGTCCTTGCGTTTATTTAATGCGGATTTATTTTTATCGTAGGTATATATTTTTTAAATTACATATCTGTCTCCGGATGGAGTTGATAAAAGAACGACAAAATCACTCTTTAAAAAAATTAAAGGGTTTGCTTTTGAAACAAACTGCATTGGATGTACAGGGTGTCTCCCTAGGGCGTCCAAGTACCATATCTCCACTTGTAGATATTTTTTCTGAAAAACAATTATACGGAGGGTTACTTGAATTGATATAACACATGTTCTAAAATTACTTTCACTTATACAGGGTGTTCCATATTCACTTAACAAAACACAACTTTGTTATTTTAAACACAATGGTATTTTTTTCAAATCAATCGATTCTACGCATTATTTGCAAATATTTTGTAAAATAAATTTAATATATCATTGTGTAATTTTGGTGATTAACAGTCATATTGCGCGGAGCAACGATAAACTGTCACTCATTTGACAACTCTTACCGATATATTTTATTTTCATAGCTAGCTATGACAAAAAATAATAGATATTAGTATACTTTCCATAGTTGGAACCAATAATCTCTAATAACTCAAAAACTAATAAAAATAGGTATATGAGACCTTAACACGAATCTATGTAGAATTTCTTGCTGAATCAAGTGCTGCAATAAAAACTACTATATGCCATTTCAAAAAAAAAAAAAAAATTTTTAATGTTTGAAGATATCTAAATTGGTTGCTAATTTCTGCACACCCTGTATAAATTTTGTTGAAAGTTATGACAGTTCTCAGTATCTATGACCCTTTACTTTCGTTTGCAGAAGTTTGGTACCTTACGCTTGAAAGGGCTTTATAATATTAATTTTTCTTTAAGGTGGTGCAATAAGAAATTATTAAGGAAAATTGTAAATATCTTCAAAACAGTTGAATTTAGTGATAGGGAACTCTAATACAAAACATTTGCAAATAATGCGTGGAATCGATTGCGTTGAAAAAAATTATACCATTATATTTAAAATGACGAAGTTGTATTTTGTTCAGTGAAAATGGAACACCCTGTATAAGTGAAAGTAATTTTGGAACATGTGCCATATCAATTCAAGTAAGCTCCGTGTAATTGTGTTTCCGAAAAAATATTTGCAATGGGAGATATGGTACTTGGACGCACTAAAGAGACACCCTGTACAGAGAATCTTAATAACAAGAAAACATAAACATGTTTCATTTTAAAGCTTGTTGCTAATAGAAAGAGTTTCTTGAAAACATAGACGTAATTTATTTATGATTAAAGTTTCTTGATTCAAAATTATGATAATAACCAATAGGTGATCCTCATTTCATGTCGATTGAATATCAACATGATAAACTAAAATTTATATAATTTTGATTTCGAAAAAAAGTATTAATAAAAAACGGTTAATCTATGAAATGATATACAGTGTACTCTCTCTTAAACGAACAACTCCGGTCGCCTGGAAAACCGATTCAATGGCAAATAATTCTTTCCCTTATTATGACAGATACAAACAAATTTCACAAACAGAATTATTTAATATTGAACGGGTTTTCAACTGATAATATCAAAGTTATAGCTCATTCTGCGATTTCCTGAGATAATAGAAATTTTAGATTTGAACATAGCAATTACACCTCCTAGCTGGCTCACCCTGTACAGTATCAACTAAAATGTTATACTTTTCATATATAACAATACAAATAAACATACATACAATATTATTAAACGTTATAACATGTTTATTAGATAAATCGACAAACTTGTATTTTGTAGTGCAATAACAATTTTTTGTCCTTGTTATATCATTAACGCCCAACAATATATGTATGGATTACAATTCCAGATACTACTGCCGCGTCCTATATTAATTAACATATAAATAATAATACACGAACGCATTATCAACATCATGAACAACATCCTATTACATTTGCATCACAGCGTTAAGTAACCCACTAAACTATATTATCACATTATCAGTATCTTCCTCTACTACTACTACGTTTTAAACAAGTTATCAAACAAGTTTATTTTATAGATAGAACGAGAACAAAACGTGATATATTGTGTAAACTCAATATTAAAATTAATTACTGTGAAGTGGTAATAAGGCGCTGCAATTACAATCAAACAAAACTTCAATCCAAAGTAAACAGTTCGATATTCCATTAATGTATTTATGATCACGTAGCTTGTCAGCCTTGACCTTACCCTCCTTGACACTAACAAGTTAGTAATGTAATATTTGTATATTTCTAAAGAACAACACCGTCGCCATCTAACTTGTAAACAAATTCCGATACACAGTCGCATTAATATTAATTACGAGTTAATAGCAAACATGGTTTTGTAGGTATTTTTTTGAATAATGCTTTTTTCCGGCAAAAAATTAATTGAATTAAACAGGAGATCGCTTTGATTGTAATTAATAAAGGTAATTCACTAACACGTATGCAAAAATAACTCTTTGATCTATTAATGGAACTGAATGCGAACAATACGTGATTCAAATCATAGTCACAGTTACACAATACGATTGCGAAGAGTATCAATTACTAATTAAAGTCAGTACATATTTTCTAACTTTGAGCGAGGTCGATTCTTCTAGAATTAATCCAGACGGAATTTAAATATTACATGAACGTCGTTTACGTTTTAATACATCGTGAACGTGATAGTATTTTTAATATTGTTTACACACTCAATATAAATATCGATTCAATATTATTATTATTTATACATATTTATTTTGATCATTCATTGCGTTGATAATATAATTGTTGTAACTTATATCATCGGATTTAAATAATAATTCAACCCGCTTAAAGTTAGGCAATGTTTGTTTATATACGTAAGTGACATCGTCGACACATCAACTAACTTATAAATAAACATTCTACAAAACACAAAAAAACACGCCGGTTTAACTTGACCTTTGAAATTTTGTAGATTAGATTGAGCTTATCATTATTCACCAGGGTAACGTGTTTGTACAAAAAAAAAAATATATCAATGGAGTCGTAACCTTTTTTTACGTAAGTAATATAAAATTAAAATGATCTTCAATATACACTATCGCTCATAATTAGAGTCGGCAGAGAGGGGCAAGTTTACATGCTCGCATAATTTATGTTCGTGACTTCAATTAGTGACGGTAGATTACATAGAATAAAACAAACACCCATATGAAATATTAATTGTTAGCTGTATCGTTTGCCACGGATAGTAGAGCAGTGTCTTACACTTTTTACTTACCTGCTGGTACACATCAAATAGTTGTGGTATCTTACACATTTAATTCTATCGCCTTCGAATTCTAAATCCGGCATACTAGCTATTACCTTTTCTAGTTTCTTCGAAATACGCCGTTTCCGAAACGTATCTAACTGCAACATTTTCTAAGTATGCGTGTATTGTTAAGCATTCACAACGACTAATGGAATAATACTCAACAAGTGTGCTTTGATGCGCACGCTTGAGTTTTCGTGCCACCCTCCTACGTTGCTCACCGCACTGCATTGGAAATTGCCCCTCTTCGCCGGATCTACTCATAGTCAGGAGATAGAGGGCGTCATAACTCAAATATCAATACTAATAATTAACCTCTTTAGTTAACCTATATCCAAAATGTTAGTGTGATATGATATGCAAATTGCTAAAAAGTTAGTCGAAAAATGAAATTTAATCGTTCGCAACAATTTTTTATAATTTTCAAAGACAATTATCTCGACAACAATGTCTCGCCGAGTTGGTTTCTGTACTCGGCCATGAAGCACAACAGCGGTCAAAAATTTCTTGTTAGTATGAAAAATTCAAACGTGGACGGATTAGTCTTAGCGACTCTGCAAGAAGAAATGCACAAGAGTCAGTCAGGAAAACGTTGATGCTGTGCGCAAGCTTTTCAACAAAGATCGCGAAATTGAAGCATCATTGAAGATTTCAAAGGTTTCAATTTAAAAAATTTTGCGTAAAAAAATTAGTTTCCCCGTTGAATCCCGCATCTGTTGATCGAAGAACAGAAAGCAGATAGGGTGAATTGGTGTCAAAAAACTAAACTATTTCGCTTCAACGCAGGAAATTCTAAAAAGGTGTACAACATCGTGAGTGGCGATGAATCTTGGATTTATTAATATATTTAATTATATTATTATTATTATTTATATTTGCGTGTTACAAGGCGAAGAAAAGCCGCAAAGCAAAAAAGTTATCCCTTTTCGAAAGGTCTCCAAAAAGATGGTCGCAACATTTGTCTCGAAAGCAGGTCATGTAGCAATAATTTCTTTACAAGTTGATGATGTAGCCTGCCTTAACTATAGAGCACTGACAAGCTTGACTTATAGAGAGTGTATGTAAATTATTGTACGTGACGTCATGCAACATTTTCAGTTTGGAATATTGGCAACTTGAAAATTTCATAGGCGTACTACTCAACTTTTGATTAATGTCAATCTAATCAGAAAATTAATTGACATTTGATTTAAAATGTAGATATTCATTAAGCAATAAAAGTTTGCGCCAATTTTACTGGTTTGGGAGTATTTATGTAAGGTAAATGAAATATTTTGCTGACTATAGAATTACTTTTCACTTTATCTTTGTACATAATTGTAAGGTGTCAAATGTGAGAAGCAGAAGAGCGGCAACATAGAACTTATTAGGTGATTACCATAAAATTGCTTTGAAATTTCAAATACATAGCTGCGCATATTAGCATATGATCCTGTTGAAGATAACACTGAGCTAGTTCATCATCCTACACTTCGTCAATCAACAGTCTTTCGAAAATATAAATGTGGTATCTGTCAAACGCTTCGCGTAACAATCTTCGCCAAGAAAAGTTTACACTGTCATGCATACAAGCTGCAATGTTTTCATGAGCTTCTTCAAGTGTATTATCCAACACCAGTGGAATTTTGTCAATGGTTCCTAAATAATCTCAACAATGAGGACATCCTTAACATGGTTTTTTTTTCTCAGATGAGGCTTGGTTTTATCTTTTCGGATATGTAAATTCATAGAATATGAGGTTGTGGTCATCGATAAAACCTCACTTTTTTGTTGAAAAAGCATTGCATCCCCAAAAAATTAGTGTTTGGTTTGGAATATGTCGGATCCTATTTTTTTTAAGGTACACTTACTGCTGCACGATGAAATACTTGGCCCATTTATAAATCAACTGGATGATGAAGAATTACAGAATGGGTATTTCCAGCAAGATGGTGCAACAGCACATACGACCATAGAAACTCTTCAATATCTGACAGAATTTTTTGATGATAGAATAATAACGAGGAACACTGAAATCCCATATCCAACTAGGTCTTGCGATTTAAACATATGCGATTTTTTTGTATGGGCATACATCAAAAATGTCATTTATTCAACGTCAATACATAACCTAGAAAGTGTAAAGTTGCATGAAGTTTTTGATGGGCGACGAAGAAGAATTGGGTTATCTTTAGACGTAAATGGACAACATTTTCAACAATTTTTATAGTGAATTTATGATCCCCGAAGACCAACACAACCTATTCCTGCGGAGGAGATAACTGATTACGAGAACTGATTTATCTACCCAATAAAAAAAGAACTTGTGTATTGTATTAATAAATTACTGTTTTCATTGATAAATCGCCTTTATCATTACGGTTATATTTTGCATACGTGATGGTATCATTGTGTTTTCAAACAGCTTCATATTGTTAGGTTAGTTTTCATACTTTTTCGCGTTACTTTTTCCTTTTTAAAATGCGCAGTGCTTCGCAAACATGATGTTTTTGACAATAAATCGTTGTTATTAACACATTTCAACAACCACTGATTTCGATAGCCGTCTTCCCCGTAAAAGTCACCTACCTACTATCTTGTCAATATTAAATGAATTATTTATTTCTGTTTATATTGCAGTATCATTTCGAGCTTATCAAATAATAAATGTCAATGTGGTAGTGGCTAAAGCAACGATCAAACACCTTTACATAGCCTACACTAATTCTGTTTTTTTTTTTCGATAAAATTACAATATATCGTGGGCTTACTGCAAAATGTGACCAAGTCATATTAAGAAAAATTACGACATGGAGAAAAACTATTAGAGAAAAGAACTTTAATTATTTTGCTAAAGAACAAGTTAAGTTTTAATTATTCCAAGTCTGTATCGGAATCGAATGCTGGTTCCGGTGCAGTGTCTTATTTTGAGTCGTCTGGTGTAATCGAGTCATACCATCCATGAAATTCTAAAGCAATAGCTAATGTTGTGCCCAGTGTCGTCAGATTTTTCTTTTTGCATGCTACCTGTAACATGTTTTGTAGATCAAAAATTGCACTGACAAAGTTGTCTGAATTGTTTGCTTGCTCTTTGTCCTGTGTTTTCTTTTCATTCGTTTCATTTTTTCGGCGGATATGAGCATTATCTTCCACAGCTAGGTCTTCAGATGTTGTGGTTTTAAAATTTCCGTACATCAAACACTGGTCTTTTCGTGCTTTAAAGAAGGCTAAATTATATTCTTTGCAAAATATGCGCCCATAAGTTATTCGAGATGCATGAGGTACACAATCTTCCTCGCATTTTTCTACATAATACAATGCATGCATCTTAGCGATTGTCAAGTTAGAGTCCAGATAATTTCCATCTCTTGTTAGTTGATATTCTGCAGTAGTGAGACTATATTGTGGGGAAACTTTCAATGCTAATTTTCTTCTTCATTATTCCCCACTGCATTTAAACTGGAAGACGTATTTTCATTATCGTTCTGAGAATTATTTTCGTGACTAGATCCTAAAAATCAGAACCAATTATATAACTGGTAGTAAAAGTCCTCAGTGTGCACGAAGGCACATATATATAATCCAACATAGTAAACAATGGTTATCCCCAAGCATCGTTAAGAGAATGTTACACAACACCACTGCTACTAACAGCACGCAAAGTAATTCTACAGCTCAACACACTCCTGTGGAAAGTGAGGAAGGTAGATATTACAAATTCCCTCATATAGCTGCTTTAACACCTAAGATCTCAGGCTGCTTCAAAAACCTACAGGTTCACCTAGCCAAATACAATTTACATTCCCTTGGCAAATTATTTTGCAAACTTAAGGACCCTGTGTGGCTTCCCTTGAAATCAGATGTTGTCTACTCCATTCCGTGCTCGCAATGTGACGCTATCTACATTGGACAAACATCACAATACCTCAAGAATACACTCAGGCAGCACAACAATGATTGCAAAAACTACTGCGAAAACTTGTCCAAATCGACTTAGACAGTTTTACTTGTAATACCGCTTAACCGTAATTTCTATCGTGTTAAACTGACCAGGACGACTTGATCAACTTTGGTTGGAAATAATCTTGTTGCTGAGACTTGATCAATTTTAAAAATGTTTAGTTGTGTCATCTGTAACACTGATTCGACTAGGTCACTTTTTGCAGACCAGCAACAATCAATTATTGCAGTTAGTTACATATGTAATACCATTCGCCATTTTTTGACTTAGTCACTTTTTAATAATAATAATAATAATAATAATAATAATAATAATAATAATAATAATAATAATAATAATAATAGCTCTTTATTGCCCAACAGAAATTTCCAATTAGTGGACAAATATATAATATAAGATATACAATGAATGTACATAATGTATTAAATTAACTAAAAATATCTTCCAGACGACGATCAGCTAGACGGCACATTACTGTCAGTGGAGAACGTTGTAAAACATTCGTTCTTGATGTTGCGGTGGTGAATGTGGATTCGTGCCTTGACGATAGCCTCGGAATACGAAAAGTGGGTCCAGAAAGTAGACTTGTACACGAAAGTGGTTGCTGGACTCCAAAGGAGCACCAGCTGCCGACCGACCGTTAGGTATGCGGCAATAACAGGGAAAGTGCACACACTCCTCAGGACAAAGAGGCACGAAACCAGTTGCCCGCACGAGACCGACACCTCTCAGAGAGGCCCGGCGAACCGGTGGGCTCCTCTCTCCCGTGCTACCCATGTTAGACAAGTTTTCTTGTCAACGTTGGACGGGTCACCGTTGGAGACGCTTTAGCGAACTCCTACCTCACATCTAACCCCACGGGGCCTAGGCCTCCTTGCGGATGGCTATTATCGGCCAAGCGTGGGAAACGGAATCTGGCCGTGAGGTACAACCAGCCCGCCCGTGAATTAAGCCTGAACTATGGGGACGGCCGGGCAAAAGCCCTACCCCAAAATGCCAACCGCGCCAACCCTTTCGCCCCTCCGGCGATCA
The DNA here is from genome assembly GCA_023690525.1 of Holotrichia oblita. Lineage (NCBI taxonomy): Eukaryota > Metazoa > Arthropoda > Insecta > Coleoptera > Scarabaeidae > Holotrichia > Holotrichia oblita. The sequence goes on from CM043016.1 coordinate 34,666,859, forward strand.
AGTATCCGCGGCAGCTACAGTGAAACCGTAGGGTCCCAGAGTCACCGAGTTGTTTTAGGATGAAACCAAAGGTTTCCCCAACCAGACAACCAGCGGTCGGACTGCTCCTCGGCGAACCGACTTTTATCCTCCCCTACTATCTTCGCCAAATTCTCTCGCCACGCCCGTTTCCCTGAGTGTGGCCACCAAGGATGGGGTAGTGCAGCTGCAGAGTTCTCTAGGTAAGCGCCGTAGGGTGCCTCACTTACCCACCGTATATTCCGACGGTTAGCGGCCGGACTGCCGGAGCGTATGCCCATGCTTACGCCCAAGAATCCTCCCCTATATACGAAGTCTACTCCCGCCACGCCCGTTACCCTGGAACTATGAAACCAGCGATGGGGTAGTGCAGCCGCAGAGTTTTAAGGGTCGACGCTATAGGGTGAACGCCGACCCGAAAGTAGACTTGTACAGTCAATATCTCCGTGAACCAGTTTACGGATAAATTGCAAACAATGATAATCCCTTCTGGCAGATAGCGATTGCATTTCATGACGTCGCAGCAATTCATCTTGACAGACACCAACTTCAGGATAGACTCCGTCGAGTTTGAACGATAAATATTTTAAAAATCTTCTATGTATTCTATCAAGAGACATGCAGTGACAAGCGTATATGGGATACCATATTATGCAAGCATATTCCATCTTACTTAAAACGTATGCAGAGTATAGCACTTTCAACAGCTGAACATCTTTAAAGTACTTGGAAACACGCATAATAAAACCTAAAGATCTGCTGGCAGAAGAACATACTGAGTCAATATGATCGATAAATGTAAGTTTGCAATCGAAAATAATACCCAAATCCTTAATAGTCGACTTTTTTTCAAGAATGTAATCGTTAATTGAGTATGTGGTTTCAAGTGGCGAGCTTTAACGAGTGTAGCATATCACTGCACATTTTGAAGCATTCAGAGTTAGTTTGTTATCCTGACACCACAGAATTATTTTATTAAGATTGGCTTGTAAATGTGCAGCATCATTGGGTGAAGAAATTTCAAAAAAGATTTTTATGTCGTCAGCATATGCAAGAACAGGACAATTTAATCCAAGAAGCAAATCATTAATAAAAAAATAATGGGCCCAAATTAGAACCTTGAGGCACACCTGTAGAAGCAACATATTCGTTTGAGCAGTATCCCACGCAGTAAGCCCACGATATGGTTGTGACATGTTGACAGTTACGCCAATGAATAATTTCTGTCAAATTTAGTGATTTTAGACGTGTCTCAAATTCTAGAACGCTAAATTTCCGAAAAAGGTATACATGACGTCACGTACAAACATTTGCGTACACACTACATGTAAAAAGCACTGAAAGCATGTTTTATTAATTGTGTCAAATATCATTCATACCAAGTTTCAACACTTTAACCCACTGAACACCAAACAAGTTTTAACTAAAACACCGACGCGTTTCAACAGCAATGATGTCATTATCAGTTATATTATCGCCTTGATAATGACAGCATTGCTGTTGAAACGCGTCGGTGTTTTAGTTAAATCTTGTTTGGTGTTCAGTGGGTTAAAGTGTTTAGTGTTCTACTTTTGCACCAAGAGATCCAGTGAAGAACTTCACCAAGTTTCAAGTAAATATGACCATAAAAATGTTCTTTCCTCTTATAAACTTTGTCACCCCTTCTAGGGGGTTGAATTTAAAGAACATGAAATCCTACATATCTGAAAACTTATAGCTCAAGATAGTGTCATTTGGTCTCATTTGCTAAATTATTTACGCTTTCGTGTCGCTTCCCAACTTACCCAAAATCAACTACTTTTGAGTTATTCAATTTTTTTGAAATATACGACCAACTGCAAGGTTATGTTGAAAATTCTGAATTTCGGGAACTATTGCAGGTGAAGACTTCATATTTGACATATGTTACTAGCTGAAATATAGTGCATCAAATCTACACATCCAGAATTATGTCTATGTATATAGGGCCGTCCAAAATTAACGCTCATTTCAATTAAGTTCACAACGATGAAAGTCACTTTTTTAAACAGAACGCCTGATATATTATTAAACAGATTAGTGCTTACTTGATTAAAGTTGGCAAAATACGCTTTTTTAATATATTTAAAATCTTAGTAATCCTTGAATGTCAAAATAATTGATATTGTATTTATAACTTTTAATTGATACTTCGATTATTTTGTTTGGATTCTTGCACAATAATTCTTTTAAAAATAATATTTTTTGCGAAATATCCTTTAGTAATACATTTGCCAAGGATTTTGAATACTACACGGCCAATCTTAGAGTAATGCCAATCTAAATATTCAATAAAAATTCAGTTGTTTCTAAAGTCCCATTCAAGTCTTATTCTGAAAAAAAATGTAGGTAGTAGGTAGCATATCCTGTAATTTATACATCTATCTATGTTTTTATCATTTTTAGTTCACGCAATATTGACGAAGATATTAAATGTGATAAAGATAAATACAATCCAAACATTAATTTTTGTCGATAGCCATAAACACGCAGTTACCGACATACCAAATTCATGCACTAATTTGCTTGTGCTCTTTTGATAAACAAACGACAGTTTCTAGAATTCAGATATTAAAAACAAACAGTTCCGGCCAATAAAAAGCGCACATACGACGTCAACTGGTCCATTTCTGGATAATTTTTTTAGCTTTGACAAACATCAACTCCTCTCCGAATAACATTTATTTACATTTCAGTACATACATATATGCTTTCGCATGTTTGTCAGGTATTTTCGCCGAAAATTCATTGCCAAAAAGATCTTCGTATGAACATGCACAGTTTTTGTCTCGGTCTATCCTTCAAGGCGAGCGACTCTTTAAATTGCAAACGGGAGAGACGCTTGCGTAATTGTCGGTCCAAAGTTCGCACTTCGTAGCTCGTAGTTTCTAAATAATCGTGACACATGCCTCACCAGGCTCGGTATTACACACATATAAAACTGGTATACATTTAATGAGAGGGAGACATACGAACACGTCATCAGGTCAGAATCCATCTATTCCCGTCCTTTTCTAACGTCCGTCCGCGTACTTGGCCCGCGATTGGTACAATTATAAGGCGTGTACTATACCTCCACATATTCTTGCCAGCTGTAAACATTAAGCGAGAGCAGTCATGTGAGCGGTAGCTATCAAAACATACAAACAATAAAACCGGTACGCTTGCGAGCGAGATTTCGAAATCGAATTCTGTTGGACGTTGTTATTGAAAGTAACGTTCCTTGTTGCCTATTGCTGCTTAATGTATACAGTGGATATTCATGAGAATTAAACGTTTTTTTCTTGTTGTTTTATCCTGGCGTTTATTTATAATTTTTTATTATTGACACGCCATCTATTCATTAACAGTCGAATTAGAGAAATTACAGCTTATCGCGGACGATCATTATGTATACAAAATGGGCTTTGTCCCAACTAGTTTGTAGTAATTCCATCCCTAAGAAGGTAGCTTCATACTAATGCTCTTTGACAAAAATAATTACTTAAACATTTATTTTGGCATTTTTTTTTAAATTAGATCCCTGACAGGGTGGCATAGTTTCTATTAAAAACCAGTCCAAAAGCAACAAACTTCGAAATGGCGATTATTTTGTAAAATTTGATCACATAATTAAGTTTGCAGGTCTGAAGGTGTTGTGGATATTAATTTTTGAGAATGATCGGCCCAAAAACAAAAAAGTTATTATTGTGTTTGGAGGTCTAAAGGGGTCTACAGGGAGTCTAGTTAGTTCAACGGTTTTAAGCGGTCTACAGACGAAACGATCGGTTGTACAATCTATTGTAATATCATAGTTGGTTCGACGGTCTAGGTGTGGAAGAAAAACAGCGACTGACTTGTCTTTACGTGTTTAATTTCAACTGGTAATATAACAAGTCGTACAAGATCGTTTGGTCTGTAGGCCGCTTTGGGGTTCCTGGTTCCATAGATATCGATTTTGAAAACAATTGCTTCACGAAACAAGAACGTTTAAAATGGCGGCTACTTTTATCAAATTTAATCACTGAATGGGGGTTGGAAAACTCGGGGTCCAATAAATATCGATTCTGGAAACGATTGGTCCAAAAACAATGAATGAATGAATTCTAAACGCTGCTGTGGAATCAAGAATTTGTCGATTGTCACATGTTTTGCCTTTGCCAGCCACTTTCTTTCGTTTTGTGTTTATTTTCCGATCTACTACCTTTCTTTCTTGGATCCTCATTAGAATTCCATATTTTCTATCGGCATTGCCAACTATTCAAACTCTATTTTTATACATTTTCCTCTCTCATCTCCGAGTATAACTCCGCGAAGTTAGCAGCACAAAGTGGTCAAAAATCGACAAAAATGCCAGAAAAGATTGACCATCAGCGATTTCGATTGACCATCTTTTGTTTAGGTTACAGCCACTATACCTATATTTTCGGATCTAATAGCGAAAATACTAAAATTAGCCAATATGACATTTTGTTCATGGGATACGATGGACCATCGTTTGACCACATATTACCACATTTTCAAAATTTAAAAAAAAAATTTTTCGAAATTTTTTTTTACTATAAACACTAAAATTTTTTTGAAGTATATGATTGACCAACGTTTGACCATGACTGACGACCCAATAATTTTTTTGAAAACTTACAATATTCGAAAAAAATAACAAAATCAAGTTCATATCTCCAATGAAATGACATCAAACCCAGCTAATGTCATAACCTCTTGCATCGCATTTTTCACACATTTTGAGAGGTGGTCAAACTCTGAAAATAATAGGACTTATTGTCTCATGTCTCTAGACCAGAGAAAACTGAAAATTATCGTTTGACCACCTTCCGGTTAAATTTTATCCGATCTTGAAGTTAGATATAAGAGTTTTCAAGTTTATCGTATTTTTCGCACACTTTGAGAGGTAGTCAAACATTGAGAATAATATGATGTAACACAGAAAATTGAAAATTGTCCTTTGATCACCACAAAATTAATTTTTGAAAATTTTGAAATTGTGAAAGGTGGTCAAATGATGGTCAATCGTATCCGATGAACAAAATGTCTGTGTTGGGTAATTTTTGCATTTTCGCCATTAAACCCCAAAATATGGGTACAGCGGCTGTAGCCTAAACAAAATGTGGGCAATCGAAATCGATGATGGTCATTATGGTCAATACTTTCTAGCATTTTCGTCGATTTTTGACAACTTTGTGGTGCCAATTTCGCGGACCTTCCGAGTGTTTGATTTAATCTTTTTGTTTTTCTAAATTCTCTTCCTTTTTACTTCCTTTACCTTCGCTTTGTTCCGCATTAACATTTCTTCCTTATAAGATTAATCTATTTTTATTTGCTGTATATTTATGAAAAAGATATTCAAACGAAAAAATTTCAATGATGATTATTTTTTAAATAATGCCGACTTGTAACTATAGACAAAGCGAAGCATCCTTAATGTTTTAAAAATGTCAAATCTCTACCTGTTGAATATGAAAATACATAATCCAAAATGATGTATCACATCAGCATTAATTGAAGCAATAATTGCATGATAGGAAGTTGCTGCTTTTGACCCAACTGTCCATCTATACAAGTATTCAAAATTTAAATTATAAACTTGTCTTCATTTCACCAACTATTAATTTAGTTTTTCAACAAATAGATTCGAATGTAATGGAGAAAACAAGTTCAAATCATGAAGCTTTTAAATGACCTTTATGGGAAAGGTACTCCTCAAAACACTGGATGCCCTGAAGGTATTTTTTTAGTTTCCAAAATTTGTGATCGTATTTTTTATATTCGCAGCAAAATAAATTTTTGTCATCTATCCTTTTTAGCCTAGTCTTAGAGCAAGTATAGGGATGCAATAGACGAGGATTGGTTCAGTAAACAAAAAACTTTAACGCATGCCCTTCGCTAATTTGAAAATAATAATGAACTGGTAGAAAGATCAAAAAACTGAAAAACATTCGAACTATACAATCAACGTAGATCATTTCAAAAAAATTAATTAAAACAATCAGATGAAAATTTTAAAGTTAAAACTTTTGAAAAGCAATGTATTCAAACAACGAGGTTATATTATATCTGCTATAAATATCAAACATTGACTCGAGAAGTTTCGCTTTTATTCAAGGAAGCTTTGATGAACATCTCTCCATCTTTCTTCTTCTTCTACAATATCACCTTTATGTAAGTAAATTGTTTGAGCAAATTTATCTATTCTAAATACTCCCTCACATTTTTTTTTTCTATAAAATATTATGACGTTATAAGATTTTTTATTGCATGTTCTAGAATGGAACTTACAACTTAAAAGTGTGGGCGTACTCAAATATTTGGCAGCCCTATTTTTGAATTTTAATTTCCTGTTATTTTCCACTAGTTAATTTCGGTATAGCCCGGATCCTGTGCTGTTTATAAATGGAAATTTACAATGTTGTACTTGTAAACGACGTCCTTACAAACGTAAACATTATTGTATTTTTGATTGTACACAATGGAAAAGTTTATAATAATGAGTATGCGATGATGAAATTGAAAAATGAATATCATTTAAATTAGTGCTCTTTATCGTCATTGCTGGTGCTAGAGACCTTTCATTTAATCAAACTAAACAAATACATGTCATCTGCGAACAAGAGAAAACTCAATGGCAGTGGAAATAAATAGACTCACAATCAGTGGATATCTATGTTTGCTTTGTGTAGGAACACCCACTCCTTCATGCTTTCTTATTTTAAGAACTTTAAGTATAGGATGATGGGAATTAACCATACGGTAAATTTTCTAGCGATTGCGTTTTAACTATTAAATAGATGAGATTTTTTTGAAGACAGATACAAAACTAGCGAAAGAAGATTTTTTAATGGCAGAATATAAACAGTTAAAGAATTTTCTTTGCGTCACAATGCTAATAAAATGTGAGCATCGTTACTGTAAAAAAGTGCAATAAAATGAAGTTATATGGTTGAAACAATATACACATGCAGATTATATAAAGTTGTAAAGTTTTTTTGATTCGCTGCCATAATATCTATTAAATTCTTACTCAGTTAATTTTGGCCTTTATCTTCTTTTTTATATGTGGTGGGAGCTTAGTTGCAGTGGCAGTGTGACAGCATAATACCTCCTTTAATATATAATTCTTTCAAGAATTCGATGTCGAAAAAATTTAATTTAGGTGCCACCTCGCCCACACCCCCTTGCTTGTCCTTCATCGTTAAATTTTTTGAAAAATTGGTGGTTGTTCTAATAGCTCTAGACATTGCATAAAATCGTTCCAAAATCCTCCAGCTAACTGTTTTCGAATGGACGTCACGGAAATGCCAAGATAACGTTATTTAGTAACATGATCACACCACACATTTTTATTTCTACATTGTTTTCTTTTTTTATTTCGTATAAAGTTATTTTAGATAACAATGTTTTTAATTTTTTTGTAGGTATGGCTTATTTAACATTTGCATATAGTCTAAGTATCATTTCTCGAGTGACCTTGATGTTTTATATCGATTAGATTTTTACATTTTTATCAAATTTGCGCATTCAAATTGTTGTTGTACCGATCAGGTATAAGTCCAAATAAATTTAAATATATTGAAGGTCAATTTATGTCCACGCTTTCCTACGAACATTTATTTTATTGATACCACAGAACTCGTTCTAGATTCCAAACCCGTTTCGTTTATGGGTATAGAAGAGATAATGTTAAATTATGTAAATTATATTTACTTTATTTGTTGCCACCTTGGTCCATCTATAATTTGATGAAAGGTGATTAAATGAAATCGGAGGCTTTCACGGTCCGAGCTTCTATTCTGGAGTGATTTGAGTTTTGACAGCGTCATACTAGTACGAGGGAGCGTTTTTATATTCGCGGAATGAGCGGGTTGTAGGGGGGTGGTTAGGCGCATTGGGGGCGTGGCCTGTGCAGCGACTCATAATTAGTATAAATACGAAGTTTCATTGTTATTAGACAGTTACCGTTCTACGGACGGAAATCGACTGGGGCGAGAAGATCGAATACCTGGGAATGATCCTCGACAGGAAGCTAACTTTCGCCGAGCATCTAGGTAGAGCTAGGAACAGGGCCATCGGTCGACTGCACCAGCTATATCCTATCCTAGGAAACCCCAAACTTAGTTCCAAAACGGGCGCGATGCTATATAAAACGCACATCCGCCCGATCCTAACCTACGCCAGCTCAGCCTGGGCCACGGCGGCTCCATCACACATCGCACCACTGGAGCAGGTACAAAATCGCGTCCTGCAACTGGTATTCCGCCTTCCTAGACGCACCTCGCTGGTCGTCCTCCGGGAACTAACAGCAGCAGACGCCCAGGACTTGAACGAGTTCCCGAGGAAGCTCAACAGAGACTTTTTCGAGAAGGCTCTCTCGAGCAACAACCCGGCGATGAGTAGCGCCATCGCGCAAAAATTAACGGGGCCCACCAAACACCGTACCACTACGGAAACACTCCGGCGAATGTGATACGGTAAAACACACCACCAATACCTAATTCTGTTTTATGATTTCAGATATTCAACAGCGAGGGAGATCCACCAGAAGACTCCAAGGACCCAATCCGACAACACCTGAAGACCACCAGAAGGACATCCGGACAGGAAGTGAAGCTGGAAGAAGATGAGCCCATCCGCAGAGAGGGACGGAACAACCAACGCATGCGTATTAGACAGTTAGTCTTTGAGCTATCGTCAACCAAGTAATATAATCCGCAAAAACAACAGCGCGTAGAGTGTTCGCGTGCATTTTTGGACCTCTGTAATGAAGACAAGGATGGTGTATTGAGTCGAATTGTTACTGGAGACGAAACTTAGGTTCATCATTATGAACCTGAGTCCAAACAAGACTCCATGCAGTGGCATAAAAAGGGCACAGCACCTCCCAAGAAATTTAAAGTGTCACAATCAGCTGGGAAACTCATGGCAACGGTATTTTGGCACTCGGAAGGAATATTGTTGATTGATTATAAAGATATAGGTGTTTCTATAACCGGAGAATATTACGCTTCAATATTAGAGCGACTAAAAGAAGCCATTAAAGAGAAAAGACGGGGAAAATTGACGAAAGGTGTGCTGCTTTTGCACGACAACGCGCCCGTCCACAAGAGCCGCGTTGCGTTAGCTGCCCTGCATAAGGTGGGCTTCGAAATTGTGAATCACCCACCCTACAGCCCAGACCTGGCCCCGAGTGATTATTACCTCTTTCCGAAAATGAAAAAAGAGCTGCAGGGTAAAAAATTTACTGCCGATGATGAAGTCAAGGAGGCAGTTTCGGCGTATTTTGCAAATAAACAGAAATCATTTTTTTATGAGGGTATAAATAAATTAATTGAAAGATGTGAAAAATGTATCCGTCTTACAGGTGAATATATTGAAAAAGAAAAATAATTTGGTTTTTTTATTTCCACCCCTTATCCCCCATTCCGCGAATATAAAAACGATCCCTCACATGATATACATACAGGGTGGATCACCATCATATATTTTTTAGATTCTACATGATATTTTAAGTAACTTTTATTAATCAAATTTAAATTAAGGTAATTACTTGTGTATCATTATAAATGGTACAAATAGTTATTAAATATATCTGTCATAATATTATTGTTACGTAGCCTACTTTGTGCAAATTGAAGTGGTCTGTTTCGACAGTAGCAGAAGAAATATACATTTTTCTCTAAAACGCTTGAAGATAAATGGGTACATTCTGATATCTAAAGAAAGAGAATTTAAGTTTACATCCAACCCTGTAAACAGATATAGGGTGTCCCGTTAAAAAACAAAACAGAGTTATTGGCATTTAAATTATTCCAAATGTTGGCACCAGTAACTGTGTCAACAAAAAGATCCGTACATGTCAATATAGGAAACAGTACAGCTATTTAAGACGTATCAATTTGCGCAAACCAAAATTTTCTACCTTTTTTAGTTTTGATCCTACAGCTCATTAACGAAAGCGCTGCAATTGCAAAATTTTTGATAAAATATTTATTTTCTCGAACAAAAGCACATGGGTCTAGGAAGGTCTTAATAAAAGTTACTTAAAATATCATGTAGAATCTAAAAAATATGTAATATATAGGGTGATCCATTTAAAATAATAAAGTTACATACGCTTTTTCTATAATTGGGACACCCTGTATATTTGAAAATATTTTCTAGCTATGCATCGTATAAATAGGGACAACTTTTATTTGAAACTTTTTTTCTCTATACTGTAAAATAAACAAATTATCAAAGAAACCGCGTCAGATGGGACACCCTGTATGTATATAACACTAAACTAAATAAAAATCAGCAAAACTAGGTGGGGAAGGTCACGGTAACTCGACGTGTAAATCACGCTACAGACGAAAACTTTTTGACGATCAGGAGGTTTTGGATGTTTTAAATTGCTTTAAATTGCTTGAAAATTTATTCAAGTTATTTGATCTATTATTAACTGCAAGTATGTGAGAAATGATGCGTTAGAATTGTCTGTGTGTTGGGCAGTTCTGCCCAAATGTATAATTTAATGAATTTTTCGTTTTTAATGTGAAAAATAAAGGTTCTCATTTTTAACACTGTTTTGGATAATGTGCTCTGCTTACTGATTCTACGCTTCTGAATACCACAAACGCGTTTATTGTATTCAAATGCCTTTGTGACAGCATTATATCGCCCTTTTTTTATATTGCGGCGCTTTATATGCTCCTACAACAGCGAATTGTAAGTCGATCCGGATTTCAACTCTCTGAGAAACTGTCACCGTCCCTCCAGAGAATTGAAATCCGGTTCCTATCGTGCCGCCACAACGTCAGCCGCCTAATCACTGCGGCTATCGACTCGTTTTAATTGATTACAATAACAAGGTTATAACTTCTTAAGGAAACAGAATTGTACCAAGAATAGAAAAATTTGGTTTCCACTGGATTATTTTTATATCATATAAGAATTTATTACTGAAATAAAGCCCATTCTTGGCCGAACACTCTGTATACAGCAAAATCCAGTAAACGGATAAATTTTTATGGAATTAACCAGTAACGATTAAAAAAATAAATTTATGAAACAATTTTTTTGGGCAACGATAACAATTTAGTTACTGAATAGTTTGAATCATCCGCTTAAACTTTCGAAAACAAATTATGTATGTATATGCATAAATTTGCATATATGTACATGCTATAAACTATCTTTTATTTTTAACATGAAATGCGTCGTTTCAAGATCAAAGTACAATACATAATTTCAAATGTAAATGTTTGTTGTTTATAACGTTTTGAAGTTCCTATTCGAATTTAAACAAAAACCTCTATAAGATATTTTGCGTCATACTGAACAATATTCCAGTACAATATAATTGAATATAAAATTGAAAATGATAATTAAATGCAGGTAGAAATAAATACATGATAAAAATTTAAATTACTTGTTCTAGAGAATGTACTGTAGCTTTTGTTTAAGCAAGTTAAAAATTTAAAGTTTTTAAATTCTAATTTGGAAGACAGTACTACTTGGTCCACATTGACACATAAATTTCCTAAATAATGTACTTAATACTTTTCTGCATGTCTGTCATGTACAAAAATTCAATCAAACTATACCTCAAAATTACAGTTTTGCAGATAAAACTCAACTGAGTCTTCATACACACCTAATATCAAAATATTGTGATCTGAGGTGCATATTTGATGCCAATATGATATGATGTGTATATTGGTACAAATTTTGACCTACCAATTTAAGGAATTTCACATTTACGACCGTTGGTTTAAGGAGCATTCCACCCTGATAAAACGCTTGTATTGGTTATAATTGAATGTATCATGCTACAACTGGACAGTAGGCTTTAATTTTGCAGATGTACTCATGACATGACTATTCAGGTGATAACATGTGCGTGATTTTTTGGGTAGGTTGTTCATTTCATTGGCAAGGCTGATTCAACATCGGAAGCTACTTGTCCTGTTATGGCAACCGAATATGAGTTTCCCTGACAAGCTTGATCAAATGAAAGTCACTTATCTACTGTATCGACCGAAAATTGCTAATGATGGCAGAGAATCTTTTTTTATAGAGGCTTCTATCGCAAAAATGTCAATGATAGATTTTTGTCATGATATTATTCAATATCTTGTAGCAGATATTGTCTGTGCCCATAAAAAAGAGAAAACCGTGTCAGCCCAAGCCGATCAATTTGTTACAGAGTATTCGTCAACCGATTCGCACATCAAGGCAGGTATGGGTTGTGCGATGACACAAAAAAAAACCAAGAGGAAACTTACTGGCAGCGTTCTGTGTGTAAAATCTCATTATATTTATCAAAAAATAAGCAATATATTCTCTGTATAATATGGTGGTGTACAAAAGAACCCAGAATAATACATATTTTTTTGGGAACTACATTTATTAAAATGTTACTACCGCTATATGACCTTTTTGCACCGAATTTCTCAAAACGGAAAAGAGTTAAGACAGAGTATAATATCAAACATCAATCTGTTATCTTGTTGCAAGCATACCGTAGAATGAACTGACGGGTGAATAGAAACAGAAAGTAGAAAAGTTTTTCATAATTTGTTTACTTTTAAACTAATAAAAAAAAAGTTTGGTTTGACTGCGTGAAAATGATGTAGAATGATGGCAACTAATTACCTATACACTACAAAAGACCTTAGTCTTTTATACAGTTTAAGGTAAACCTCAAAATTTCTGGTCATAATATAGGTTAGAAAACTTTGTTTGTTTTGGCAACGAAAACAAAGGTAAGATTTTTTATATTTCAACTGAAGTACTTCCATTGTATACTGTTAACGTTGCTTAAGTGGTCATGTTAATAATTTACTCCATTGCCGAGAAAAAAATTATTTTGTAAAAAATCACACCTCAAGTATTAAAATGGAGTGAATAGAAACAACCACAAAAAGTGACTGTTTTTACAACAAAATGTATTTATGATGCATATTTCACTGTTATTTTATGCATTAGATGCCGCGGAAGTACATTAACGACCCTAGGTCAAAGCAGTACAAAAAAATTGATTCTGGGCCGTCATTTTTAAAGACCAAAAAAGAAAACCAAACCAAAGATAAAGTTTCAAAGGGAATTCAAAGTCTAAAAATATTATTTAGAATTTTATTTATGTTATAATAGGGTAGGTATCCACCTATTAAGAAACAATAAGACTGTTTTGTTTTAATTTTTTTGCAATTAGAATTTTGGAATAGTTCCTATATTTACAATATTTTAACTAAATACTTGTTTTTTTTTTCTTAAATTTTTAATGTTTACAATATCTATATAGTTCTAAGATTATTTGTCTACGTCTAAAATGAGTTTTGCAAATTTTTAAATAAATCTGTCAAAATTTGATGCTTTTCTATTTATATGTTTTGGGAAGTTTCTAATGTAAACAAATGTCAAAAAACACATGATTTTTAAACCGGTGTTTCTATTGACCTAAACTTTAGTGCAAATAAAAACAACCATAAAAAAAATTTTATCGGAAAAACTGTTTTTTAGTACAACCATAGACCGGACTTTTCCAATAGTTGTTAAAGTGATATTGTTTTTGTCATTAAATGTAAGAGCCTTTAATTATTCCAAAGTGTTTCTATTGACTCCATTTTACGGTAATTAATAAATCTTTGTATAATCAGAAAATATCGGAGCAATTTGTTCGTAACTTTCAAATTTCTAAATGTACTTTAGAAGTGCTATTGCTCCTTGAGTTGACCGACTGTACAGTTCTAGAAAAAAATAAAATACAAAAAGAATTTTACATTAACACGCATACATAAAGGATGTGGCTGACATTTCAAAGGAAACTATATTAACGGAGTTTAATGGATAATAAATTATAAGCAAAACATTGGCAAAATATAATCCAGAGAAAACTCTGGCGACTCATTTCCCACACACTAGCAGTTAGCAATAAATCAACTACATATACAGGGTGTTAGTAAATAAGTGCGACAAACTTCAGGGGGTGATTCTGCATGCAAAAATAATGACACTTTGCTATATAAACGTCCGTCCGCAAATGCTTTGTTTCAGAGTTATAGGGTGTTAAAGTTTTTCTTAAAAACTGACGATTTATTTATTGCTCTGAAACCGGTCAAGATAGGCAAATGAAATATGGTGGGTTTTAAGAAATGGTTATTGCGCATTTCTTGACATCCAACCAAGAATTTTATATTCATCATTGGCTTGCATACGGGTAATGATCTTAATTTTTTAAAGAAAAAAAATGGTACGCCCCTGAGATATTTCAAATTAAAAATCATTTTTGAATTTGCCGTTCCATTTGTGATAAAAAACCTCTCTTGCCTTTTTTTCGTGCGAGGCGCCGTTTTTATGCAAAAAATAAAACATCTTAACGTGTATTTTTCATTTCTTTAATACATTATCTAGTAGGCTACAGAACTACTGAATTCTTTAATACAATAACATTAAACTAGAACAATAACAGAAAATAACACTAAAAAAATGTTAAGTAAGCGCAAAGCTACAACAAATGTTGAAAATAACCTCCCTCAGACATGACACAACTTTCAACTCTTCGCCTCATTGATTGTTGTATCCGCGCAAAAGTTCCTGGTGTATTTCTTATTGTCTCACAGTCGGCTATAATTCGATTCCTAAGGTCATCAACATTTTCGACGGGAGTGGAATAAACTAATGACTTAAGAAAACCCCAAATGCAAAAATCTAAAGGATTTAATTCCGGTGATCGAGCAGGTCATTGTTCCGTACTTCCCCTACCTATCCAACGATTTGGATACACTGTATCTAAGTGATTACGTACATTAATGCTAAAATGAACTGGTGCGCCATCATGCATGAACCATAAGTGTTGTCTCAGCTGTAGAGGAATATCTTCAAGAAGACCAGGTAACTGTTGCTGTAGGAAATTAAGGTAAGATTCGCCTGTTAGTCGTAGTGGGAGGAAATATGGACCGATTAAATGAGCAACAATTACCCCAAGCCATACATTGACTGAAAAGTGATGCTGAAAATGAACTTCAAAAATTCCATTTGGATTTTCCTCAGCCCGTAAGTGATTATTATGGAAATTTCGTATACACTGTCGTCCAAAATTAACCTTGTCCGTAAACAAAACGCCATTTAAAAAATTAGGAATTTGAGCGATTTGATGAAGGATTTAAGAATTTTGAATACAGTGAAGTGGCTTACATTCAATATGTTGGCGATTTTTCGAGTACTTGTTTCAGGTGACTCCGCTATTAACTCGAGAACTTCTTCTTCTAGTTGCACAGTTCGTACTTCTCGAGGGCGCCCGAAGTCAGCCGTTTGTTTCTTAAATGAACCATTTTCGCGCAAGCGTTGGTGAAGACGAGCAAATATTGTGTGATGAGGTACCCTACGTCCTGGATACAACTCAGCATACAATCGTCCAGCTTGCCGACCATTTCCATTACTTCGACCATAGACAAAATGCATGTCTGTTAATTCTGCATTTGAACAATGTTCCATTATTTTCAATAAAAGAAAAATTAATTACTTATTAACAATAATTTTATAGCTAACTAAAAGCTTAATAATGATGAGTTGCTATTTTAACACTTCGTTAAAATATTTGTATTTAACAATGCATTGATATTGAATGTCGACAGTAGCCTACTAGATAATGTATTAAAGAAATGAAAACAACGCATAAAAACGGCGCCTCATACGAAAAAAGGCAAGAGAGGTTTTTTATTACAAATTGAATGGCAAATTGAAAAATAATTTTTAATTTTAAATATCTCAGTGGCGTACCATTTTGTTCTTAAAAAAATTAAGATCATTACCCGTATGCACGCCAATGATGAATATAAAATTCTTGGTTGGATGTCAAGAAATGCGTAATAACCATCTCTTAAAACCCACCATATTTCATTTGCCTATCTCGACCGATTTCAGAGCAATAAATAAATCGTCAGTTTTTAAGAAAAACTTTAACACCCTATAACTCTGAAACAAAGCATTTGCGGACGGACGTTTATATAGCAAACTGTCATTATTTTTGCATGCAGAATCGCCCCCTGAAGTTTGTCGCACTTATTTACTAACACCCTACATATGTACAACCCCCAAAAATTTTCAAATAATAGGGGAAAATCATATTTTTTTGAAATATTTTTTTTAATGATTTTTGCGCTATAAAATTGCGTAAATATATTATTTCGCTGAAATAACAAGCCATTTAAGAAATAAAAAATATATAAATTCAAATTATTATTAGCGGCGCGTAAACGCAGTGTTCAATATGGCTGTCGTCTGTGACGTAGATATGCAGTACTTGTCAGCTTGATACCGGTATTATAATAAGATTTCCTTTTAATTGACGTGACATCTGACAGTTTGGCGAATATTTACTGTACTTCTACGTCATGTCCGTTTTGCGATGACTCATCATTTTTAAATATTTAAAATAATTCAATCGTTGAATATTTGTTACGCTATTAATTTTTGTCAAATATTTATTACTTTTTGGTAATCCGAAACATTATTCTACTCAAAAACCATGTAAATAAATACATTCTGCAATGCATGCACATCCCCTATTTAAAGTATGTTTCGTCTAATGAAATAATTTGGTAAAGGGTGAGGTATTAGTGCATCAAAGCTCAATATATCCATTAATATTAAAGATATCATGAAATGTAATATACAAAAATCATAGATAGTCTTAAGCAACATGTTTTAAAATTATTTTCGTATATACAGGATGTTGCATATTGCCAGGGTGAACCAAACATACATTTTCTTAAGTGGGACACACTATATATTGTATTTCAGTAGTTATGGTCAAACCGGTATGAGTTTAACATTTTGTAGTTGTGTTGTATTTAATAAGTTTATCCCCTTTTACTCTCATTCTTTCATGGCTAATTTGATATCTTAGGATTATTTTGAAAAAGCTCACCTTTCATTAAGAAAATATTAAATATCTCAGAAATTATCGATTTTAGATATAGGGAGTGGTTAACAAAAATGAAAGTGTATACAGTGTCCTTCCCTTTCCTAATATAAAATACAGGGTGTTCCATTTAAATAATATGAGAAAATAATGCATTTGCGTTTTGAATCGCCCTGTACACAATTTTCACAAATTAGCAAAATATCACTTTGCTATGAAACTGTAACGATATAAATAAGTCATTCCAGTACAAAAAAAATTCAAGTTGTTTGGAGTGGAATACACAGGACGTCGAACACGCAATAATTTTCAGACAAAATTGATCATAACTTCTGAAATACTCCGTATAACTCAATGAAACCTTATATCAAAGGAATGAGGAAGGTATGCTTAATCCAAATTTGAAATAATATACAGTGTGTCCGATTTATGAATATGAAAGATCCTGTATATACGAAAATAATTTTAAAATATGTAGCTTAAGACTGTCTATGATTTTTGTATATAATGTTTTGTGATATCTTTAATATTAATGGATATATTGAGCTTTGATGCACTAATGCCTCACCCTGTATGTCGCAAGTAATAACAAAATTGGAAATAAAAATTATTTCAGTAAGCCAGTCTTACATGATAAATTTGCAAATTATATTTATTAACGTTATACCTTCTATGACCATAAAAACGAAATCAGGAATTTACGGAACGGATTCTGCGGTGTCATAATAAAAAAATGACTTTCAACATATTTAAATTCCCATTTAGACTTAGTCTGTGCAAATTTTATAACAATTTAAAAATCTAACGTTAGTGGCGTAAACATATTTTTTTAGTTTGTACGCATTTAGTGCGAAATTATGTTTATTAATTATTGTGGAGTAGATATTTAACGTCAAGGTCACTCAAGAAATGCCATTTACATTATTTGCATACGTTAACAAAAACAGTTGTAACCTAACATGGCTTTATACAGTGAGAGTCAAAAATACTGATTGAGTTGGTAACCCTGATTTTTGTTATAAAGTTGCCATTTCACGAATAATTTCATGGGAGATTCAGTGGCGGGTCTTATGTAATTACATACTTGGTTTGGTCTCACTACATAATAAAAGAAGCAGTTATTTATTATAACAAAAATTACAATTTAAGAGCAAATGAGCAAAATTTCTTTGTCGGTGTACGGATATGTGCATAAAAAAATGTGACAACTAAACTGTTACTGTGTGAAGTAGACGTTTGTTTGATTAATTGCAACAATTGTCAAAGTGCTTGTCGGAAACTGACAATGTCAGAAATCCTTTGATAAATTATTCTGTAATGTGACATAACCTTTGAAATTTATTATGACAATCCGAATATGCTGTATGTCACGACAGATCCGTTTACACAGATAAAAATTTGGGATTTATTATGCTTATAAGAGTTGTCCCATTTTTTTTGCACACATCTGTATCATACGTACGATTTTCAACATAACAACGTCGTTTCAACATAAACCATAGGCAGTACTTGTTTTGTTATTTTAACAATTATTTAGATATGACGTAAAATACCAGCTAAACACAAATTACAAATACCGAATAAAAACGGATTAAATAAATACAAACAATCAATATTTTTGACTCTCATTGTACAAAATAAAAAAGAAAACAATTTAGAAATAATCATGTCACTAAATGATGTTATCTTGGCATTTCCATGGCGTCCATTCGAAAAGAGTTGGTTGCAAAATAGTGTAGAATCACTACAACAACCAACAAAACTAAAGTTTTTCCAAAAATATTAAGCCATGGAGGACGGGAGAGGAAGGTGATGGCTAAATTTGATTTTTTCCACGTCGAATTCTAGCAAAAATGTTTAGAAGACAATTTTAAAACTTCCAATATTGAAAAAATTGAAACACTACGAATTCAAACCTTAACGCTAAATCACTATCTTGCTAATGTTGAACTCATTGAAGTCAATATCTTGATGTTTTTTGTTTTAAATAAATTACAATAAACGTGTATCATTTTAACAAAAGAAATTATAGTTTTGTTTGCAAACATCAAAGAAACAAAACAAACTTTACTCTATTATACTGTGATCCTCTTCCCTTAACTATTATAATTTTACCTAACAATAACAAGGACACTAGTAAAGAATTTTTAGGACGTAAAATGCAACACTATCAAAAATTACGTAAGCTCTTAATACCTGAATGCCGTTTGTATGCAACTGCAGCTTTTTGTCTGCAATAACGAACGAAAAAACAGTGCTTTGAAAACAGGAGTTCAACGTGCTTCACCTTTTGTTGTAAGAACAGCATGTTTTTTACATAAATACCACTTTAAACAACAAACAGAAATACTTAAACAATTGATTTAAAAATATTTAATTTATTTGCAGTTATATTCTTCTAATTAGATTCTATTACCAAATTATTGTTGTTATTGTACTTTATGAAATAGATCCAATATCTAATAAACTTTTCTTATTTAAATCTCAAAACTGTTACTTCCTGGATATACAAGGTCTTGTGAGAATAAAAAAATTCGAGGTTAAGAAACAACGATCCTGTTTGTAAACATGACGTGAAAATAGAGAAAAAAGTGCACATCTTGAAGGCACAACTAAAAACATATGAGACATAGATCATGCCAAGATATTTATTTTTATATTCTAA
Source organism: Holotrichia oblita (assembly GCA_023690525.1). Classification (NCBI taxonomy): domain Eukaryota; kingdom Metazoa; phylum Arthropoda; class Insecta; order Coleoptera; family Scarabaeidae; genus Holotrichia; species Holotrichia oblita. The sequence goes on from CM043016.1 coordinate 34,686,460, forward strand.
AGGTAACATTCTCGAAGTTTCAAATCAAAATTACCAAACGCTCACAAGATAATATTGAAGGCGGTATTATTATTCGATACATTTAAATATATATATATAAATAGGTCAGTTAATTCAACGTTCCACAACGGTTACCTTGCGTTCAAAATAGAGGGTGAATAAAAATTTTAAATCTAAACAAAAATTAAAGACTCACCGAAATCGATGAATTTTTTAATGGACAACGGTGACGGATTAAATTGGGAATAAAAATCGAGCATCTTCGAGATGCTTTGAAAACTCTTCGGGGTTAACTTCATCATTAGTTATACACGCAAGTGTTAACACAAATATAAACAAGTACGTTCAAAAAACACCGACATCAAACTGATGTAAATTGACCTTGCACGCCAAATTGTATAGTGTGGATAAATTAGTTCGGATACGAACCGAACAGGAAGCAAATTCCTAATCAGGTTGTTCTATTGTGTTTCCCTCTATAATTTGAACAATTTTTTAACTTTTAGAATTCTGTATTTCAAGTGGGAGATTACAAGTTTTAATCATAAATTATAATCCATTGTCTTTTTATTAGCATCGATATTAAATTATTTCCGAAATTTAATTAATATTACCGCCATCTTTTAGGAAAATTGCGAAATAAATTTGAATCTATTAATGTAAATTAATAAAATTAATAGGATTAAATAATATATCTTTTAATCTGTATTAAAATGCGTTAATTCAAAATATTATTATAAAATACATATTATATTTAAATCGAATTTCTATAAAAAAATCGTAGATTACTAGCGCCCCCTATTAAGACGTTAATCAGTGTCGACAATAATCATTTCAACTTGAAGTAATGGAGGTTAGGTTTTGATAATCTACCGGAGCGACTCCAGATATACTCAAATTAAATCAATTAGCGTTATGTGATATAGAAATAATAATTAAGAATAAAAGCTAGGTAAAATGCACGCTAATAATGACGTAATATCCGAAGAACGGAAGTATTTCCTTTCGGTTCTTCAAACGTTTGAAAGTTACAGGTAAGTTACTGCAAATTTTTTTTTAACTCAAACTCGTTTTATCGAATGTATATTTAAGGAAACAATCGTTATTGGCGGTTGAATACAGGGAGAAATGTCTTGGGTTATTACCAGATCAACACCAGAAATGGTTAGTGAAATACCAACAAGTATATTTAGAAATGCTGATTATAGTAATGAAACAAGGTAATGAAAACACATTCGGAAGGAAACAATCGTTATTGGCGGTTGAATACAGGGAGAAATGTCTTGGGTTATTACCAGATCAACACCAGAAATGGTTAGTGAAATACCAACAAGATCTCGATGGATTTAAGAGGTGTATCGATAGAAATGCTGATTATATACCGATAGTAATGAAACACGCGAATAATATCTTCGAAAACGTTTATAGCAACGAAAATACTTCACATTCGGAAACTAACGTTGGCACATTATCGGAAGGAGTTGATAAGGTTCAATCTGTATTTAAACAATTAATGCGCGATTGGAGTAGCTTAGGCGCAATGGAGCGACAGCAATGTTACGACCCAATAATCGATGAAATAGAATTAGAATTTCCGTCTAACGAATGTAAACGAAGTAATATTTTCGTTCTTGTACCTGGAGCCGGATTAGGGAGACTTGCGTTTGAAATTGCGTCTCGTGGATTTTCTTGCCAAGGAAATGAATTTAATTTATATATGTTAATTGTTTCGTTTCATGTTTTAAACCATTGTAAAGTTATAAATGAATTTGAAGTTTTTCCATGGATACATCAGTTTTGTAATAATCTCTCTGCGGAAACTCAAATGTTAAGTGTAAGATTTCCCGATGTAAAACCGACATCGCAACCTGAAAACCAGTTTTCAATGATAGCCGGTGATTTCTTAGAAGTATACACGGATAAAGGAACGTTTCATTGCGTTGCGACCTGTTTCTTCATCGACTGCGCTCCTAACGTACTACAATTTATAGAAACTATATATCACATTTTAAAACCCGGTGGAATTTGGATAAATTTGGGTCCGTTACTCTATCATTACGCGGATATTAAAAGTGAGCACAGCATCGAACCTAGCTTCGAAGTCTTATGCGATGTAATAAAGAAAGTCGGGTTCGTAATCGAGAAAAGTCGAACGGGTATCAAAACGAGATATTGCCAAAATCCTGAAGCAATGCTACAATATGAATATAATAGTGTATTTTTTGTTTGTCGAAAACCTGTTCTTAATTTAGAAAAGAATCATATTGAAACTACGAAATAAGAATTCATTACGTTTTAATCTTAGTGTAGGAGTTAAAAAACATTTACTTAATGTAATCTATATAAAATATGTTCAGAATTCTGAAAATATTTAAGATTATGTGATGATTTTTACGAAAAGAAAAAAAAGAAAAGTAACGTGTGTTTATTTCTTATATGAGAACGTACTAAATCTACTAGGATCAAATTATTTTTCAAAATAAAACAATTTTGCCAGTCTAATTCGTCTTTTATTTTGAGTAAATTCGGAAATGTGATGTATGATTTGTGTAGACTTTGTTTGTGTCGTCAATTCTAACACGAGACGATTTTCACTGCTTTATTTATTATTAATTAATTCTTGAAGTCGCTTCAAACAAAAATCATCGTCGTATGCGAATCATACATGTAAATAAATACTATATAGATAGATAAATATTTTATTTCATTACCAATGGTGTTAAAAGACAAAAAAAAACTCAATACAAAAAATAAATTAACTGGCTTTGTTTATTTTTGGTTTAGAGGTCTTCATTTAATAATTACACTAAATTAAAGCTCATTCTATAGGTTTTCCATTTTCTAATAAATTATTCCTTATTTAAAAACCCGGGTGAATCGGGATGAGCTTGGGTGAAACCAGATGAACAGAGGCTGAGCCTGGGGGAACTCAGATGAATGGGAATGAGCTTGGGGAAACCCAGCCGAACTGGAATGAGTCTGGGTCAACCCAGGCGAACAGGGACAGAACCCAAAGCAAGCCAGCTGAACGCATCAGTTAAGTCCGGAGAAGGGATCACCAAAGTGTTTGGTCTTTTAACGTATTTAATTTTTTATACAGGGCGTTTTACACATACCACTCAATTACGACAATTTAAAACAAATAACTACATACCAATAAGCATTATCAATAATGTCATGTAGTAAAATTTTACTTTTTGCTTATGCTGCATTCCTAAAAACATCTAATCAAAACCTTCGAATGGAAACTTAGTGTTCTATTTTGTTGATAAGGTGGTGCGCCACCAACTTCAGTACAACGAACTACAGATGGCGGGATATTCAAACGGATTATTTTATATAGGTATTAATATTGACAATTTTTATTACCAGAAAATCTGGGTATAAATACATTGGAATAATATATAAAAATAGTTTATTTATAAAAAACGGTTACAATAGGTTAGAAAGATACGATTTTGGTATATACTATAAATATGTTACACTGATACATAAAGTATTTTTAAAATAAATCTAATCTATTGTATTGATCGAGCTAAAACAACCAACCTAACTCAAACTAAAATAGTACTATTACTTGCTATATAATAGTACTAACAAAACTATAAACTACTACCTACTACTAAAATATATAAAGAAAATACTACCTACAATAAAACTAAAATAAACGAAAAAAAGATAAATACAGCCATAGAACAGTTACTACAAAAGCCAAACCAAGGCGGCTCACGAAAGACAAACAAACAAGTGAAATATCATATATGACGTTTTCCATGCCTCCAGCTTCCACGTTACGTCGATAATATAGATTGCTAAATGCTTAGAACGCTACCACTTCAGCACAAGGAACTAATTTACGATGTGATTACAAGAACCAATGAGAAGTCGAGCCAAATTTTTCTTATTATAGTTCTATTCCTTGATCATAACTCTTTGTGCCACACCCTGTATAAAAGCATACAGATGTGTGCAAAAAACATGGGACAACTAAAGCATAAATCCCAAGTTTTTATCTGTGTAAACGGATCTGCAGTGACATACAGCGTATTCAGATTGTTATAATAGATTTCAAACGTTATTCATGAATATGTCACATTACAGATTATTATCAAAGAATTTGACATTTGACATTTCTGTCATGTATATTTTTTTTCTTTCACAATTTGACATTTCTGACATTTTCAATTTCTGACAAGCACTTTGACATTGATGCAATTTAATCAAATAAACGTCTGCTTCACACAGTAATAGTTTGGTTGTCCCATTTTTTTGTGCACACATCTGTACATGTTGATATTATTTACACAGCAAAATTTTGTTGTACATAGATCCACTGTATCTTATAAAAAGAAAATTCATAAATTATCAAAAGGCACCAAGTATTATATTTAAAACACGAATATCCGCTGGAAATAAATAAAATATTATTTTCACTTTTACGTCACAACAAAAAAAATGGTTCAAAATACAATAATTGTTCAAATTAAAAAATGTTCTATATACCATTATGCAACGCTTAGTAATAATTATGTATTGATAGACGTGTGATAAAGGTGAATTTGGTTATTAGAAGTTATTACTACTTTATACCAGATAAAATCAATTTCGGTTAAAACATTATGGCCAAAATGAACAAACCGACTGCTCAACTACCTTTACATTTATTTAATTCCGTGTGTAATCCCTAAGTGATAAAATGTATTCTACTAAAATTAAATCCTTTAAAATTTAATTAAAATATAATTATTATAACTAAATTAAGAGAACATTTAAAGAAAGTAAATAAATTTTGTCTAGTAGGAAGATTGGCCTGTATAAAAAATAACCGAATTCACCTTTGACATGTATAATTTTTGACATATTAAATTTTCAGGTTCCTGTTAATTGTAGTCACATTTTTTCTAGTTTCTTCAGTATATAGACCCATTTTAACATCTTCAGTTGCCCGACATTAATTTGCTCAATCAGTAAACTCAGGTAATCAAACTAGTTACGCTTTATTTGGAATAAAATTTTAATCGAATATAAAATTTAGGATGTCAGGAAGAGAAGGTGGTAAGAAAAAGCCCCTGAAAGCACCTAAAAAGGACCAGAAAGAACTGGACGACGACGAAATGGCTTTCAAACAGAAACAGAAAGAACAAGCGAAGGCTCTGCAAGATGCCAAGTCGAAAGCTTCACAGAAGGGACCTCTCGTTGGAGGTGGTATTAAGAAATCGGGGAAGAAATGATAGTTTATGTTATTGTATATGAATATTATCTTTGTAAAATCAATGTAAATGACTGTAACAATCTCAGACAATGATTTTTTTTATTTTTAAATAAAATATTTTAACGTGGATGATGTAAGTATTTTATCTATATTGATATTCGTTTAATTTATGTATCATTTCAAGTATGAAATTATTAGTATCTAGGTATAATAAATGAAACAAGTTTGGAACAGAAAGTGAAGTTTGATGTTATTAATTAATTAAATGATGTGTAGGCAACCAAACTAACTACGAGTGGTAATAAGTTGTATATGTAGTAGACGTCGTTTGTCGTTCCTCGAGAATAAATAAAACATTATTTGTTAATGATACCTATATTAGATTAAGAATTAGATGTAATCTAATTAAAATGATAAGAAAATTCATATATAGATCCGTTTATTAATTTTAAGTTTTTATTACTAATATAACAAGTGTATTTAGGGATTTTTCTTATGCTTAAGTTTGAGATTGTGCCCTGGATAACATTTTCCTATCCCCACCATGAAAACAATCAAGGCTAACCTCTTTAAAACAGCTGACTAGTTTCAAGAGAACCTGCGGCTTGTTAGCACGGTATTTCTTGGATACAGTCCGACATTGCATTGTCTGCAGCAAAACCTTCTATTTATTCAAAATGTGCAGTAAAAGTATCAGAACTTTCATATTCAGTGTGATTATATAGCAGAGAAATAAACGGTGAAGAGTTTGCGAAGGGTGTCCAGAGGTAATGATCTCATTATATAGTTTTAATATTGTATTTTTAACACACTGTAATAATAGTTCTTGTAATTGTTCTTGTTTTTTTTTTTCTGTTTGCTTCTTGTTTGCCATATGATGATGGTTGATGCTGTCTTTCGAGACTACAGCTGGGTGCCATTTTGTCTCTGTTATCTTTATAAATAAAATTAGTCACAGTTTAACGCACTCTTAAAGATATATGCAAGACAAGATTGTTACATTGCCTGTATAGGTTTTGTAAATGTAACTAATTCAGTGTGACATATGGAAGGGATCTGGTACTTTATTCGGACGTGTTAAGACGTTTGTTTTTGTTATCACTCGGTATTGAAATGAATGAAAAGGTGTTCTACACCTGTGAGGATATATTTTTTGTTGTGAAATCTTTTTGTACGTTTTAAATTTATTCCAAGGTTTCAAAATTCTATTTTTGCCAGAGCTTAAAGTTTTTAAATTGAATAGCAATAAAATTTTATATTTCATTTTTTTTTCGCTCCTACATGCTTCGTATCGCAGTGATAAGGTTTATTTTCGCGTGTGTGACAGTTGTCTAGTGAACAGCTGTATATTAAACGATAAAAAAGCTTTTAATAAGTCGCTTATCGCTGAATATTACACAATGTACTTTAAGTTCGTACTCAAGGTACTATTTTTTATCTTATATTTTACGATACTTGCCTTAAATTTAAACTAATTCACATAATTGGCTTACCTACCTTTTTTTTATTTGAGAATTATCAGCTGTAGTATACAATCTTTTACGTATATGCCAAGTATTTCTAAATATATATAATTTCTATTTATAGGTCTCTGTAGGATTCTTTTTATATGGATAGTTTTACCTATATAATGTAGGTTTTTATGTTTAATAATAAGAAAGATTTTTTTAAAGAAATATTAGTGTTATTTTTATAATTCCATTTTTTTTTGAGATATTTTATAGGTACTAGAATATTGTGAACAAAATTGAAGAAATAATAAAATAAAACTTATTCAATTTAATATATTGACTTGTTATTTTTTTCAGTTTGTATTACCTTTGTCCCTTTGTGCTTCAAAAAAGATCACAATTAATAATTAATTATTTTAGGGTAAAATATAATATATTTCTTTTATTTTTATTATTAGCACTTCAATAAATAGGTTGCCCCCCTAAGTTGAAAATGTTTGAAACACTAAATACGATTGAAATGATATCACTTGAAATATCGCTGTCAATCAGACTGATTCGGCCCACTTGAAATTTGCGAAATGAGCAGTAATTGTGTAATTTAAAATCAAGTAATCTAAATCAGTGATTGGATACATACATATGCTAGATTCTACAATGAATAGAAAATATTTCTTACAATGCAGATAATATACAAGTTGAGTCTTGTCGTTTCGACAGACTATTATGTCTAAATGGTTACATTTTCTTATCATTAAGGGACATGTATTTAAAATTATCACCCACCACACCCCTCAAAGCGGATTTGACATTTTGAAATGAACGCGGATTTTTTTTTTGCTTTTCCTATTATCGATGGTTCTATTTTGTATGAATCACTAGCATTAGCGCGTGCTAGAATCATTAATCTATATTTTTTTGTTTTTTTTTTTTATCTGAGGCAGATATTTCAAATGATGCGGTATAGGTTTTTTGAAGAAATATCTGCCAATAAACACCGCTTTCATCAGCATATTAAATTTGGTCCATATTTAAATTTAGCTCCTTATTCTTTATATACAGGGTGCTTCATTAATAATAGGAAATATTTTAGCTGGAGATACTACGTGTCAAATAATGATCATTGACCAAAAGTAGCCTTATTCAAAATCGCACCGTTTTCTAGATGAAGGTCTTCAAAGTTGCAGAAAAAAATCATTTTTTCCATCTTTAAGTTAATCTGCTTGTACGATGAAAATAAAATTTGTCATGGCAATTTATATTATTAGATGCTTCTTATGGTGGAATTTTCCGAAATTAGCAAAATTACAGCAAAGAGAAAAATATCCCCTTGCGTTAACATCAATATAACTTCTTTGTTTTTTGATTTAAAATGCCAAAAATAAGCTTCTCTTGTAGAAACTTCGTATTATGCTTGGTTTTCGAGAAAAACAAGAAAGTTTGGAAGAATTTGTGCCTAAAAATAGTTTAAATAGCAAAAATCCGGGTAGGCCAACACTCAAATTCTACATCACGTTATTCTTTTTCTGGAGTTTTAAAGACCTTAATTTCGAAAACAGTGCGATTTTGAATAAGGCTATTTTTGTTCGATGGTCATTATTTGACAGGTAGTATCTCCAGTTAAAATATCTCCCATTATTAATGAAGCACCCTGTATATACCGTCAATTTTTCTTTGAACGGTTGTATTTCAGCAGTCGAAGCAAAAATTGTACAATCTTCTTTAGTTTTTCATTTAACAGTTTTGTCGTTGATTGAGATGTGGTTTCACGTTATTGAGTATATGCTCTATAAATTGGGGACTCCCCTATACATATAACTGGGTAACTTTGAGATTGATCATCCTCTACGTAGAACTGTTTACGTTATCGAGCGTTTTTGTGGTTGTTAAAATTTCAAAAGGGTGTCCAAAATGAAGGACTTCTTTTGTGGTGTATATCGTGTTTATTTTAAATAAACAGAAATGTGATTTATAATTTCGTAATGTAATAAATTTCATTACTTTCCAAAGACTGAAAGTCTGCCATGTCTAAATAGTATAGTTTTGAAGTTATTTTTAACTTTGTAAAATTTCCTTTTTTGTGTTTCTTAAAACAATAATTTTTTTTGCCCGCGGCTTCGCTCGCGTAGAATATAAGATTTGTTTTTTATTTAAATAAATTTATATGTTAAGTTCATTGTTCATGTATAAATCGACAACCTGTACAAGCAGTGTTTATTATTTTCAAACTTACACACAAACTTGCCACCCTCCTTCACCCCCTTACAGGTTGAATTTAAAAAATATGTCAGAGCATCAATAGCGAATTTCAAATAAATTTGACTATAAAAATATATTTTAAATTTTTTCATACACCAACTTTACCACCCCCTCTCAGCCGCTTAGGGATTGAATTAAAAAAAAAACGCCGAAACACTTATTTCATTAATTGTGTCAAAGAGAAGTCACACCAAGTGTAAACTAAATTTGACCATAAAAATACATTTTTTTAAAAACTCATACACAAACTTTACCACCTCCTCTCAGCCCCTTAGGGATTGAATTAAAAAAAAACGCAAAACACGTGTTTCATTAATTGTGTCAAAGAGAAGTCACGCCAAGTGTTAACTAAATTTGACCATAAAAATACATTTTTTAAAATTTTTTCATACACAAACTTTACCACCCCCTCTCAGCCCCTTAGGGATTGAATTAAGAAAAAAACGCAAAACACGTGTTTCATTAATTGTGTCAAAGAGAACTCACACCAAGTGTTAAATAAATTTGACCATAAAAATATATTTTTTAAAATATTTTCATACACCAACTTTACCACCCCCTCTCAGCCCCTTAGGGATTGAATTAAAAAAAAATGCCGAAACGCTTATTTCATTAATTGTGTCAAAGAAAAGTCACACCAAGTGTTAACTAAATTTGACCATAAAAATACATTTTTTTAAATTTTTCATACACAAACTTTACCACCCCCTCTCAGGCCCTTAGAGATTGAATTAAAACAAAAACGCAAAACACGTGTTTCATTAATTGTGTCAAAGAGAACTCATATCAAGTGTTAAATAAATTTGACCATAAAAATATATTTTTTTAAATTTTTCATACACAAACTTTACCACCACCTCTCAGGCCCTTAGAGATTGAATTAAAACAAAAACGCCGAAACATATGTTTCATTAATTGTGTCAAAGAGAACTCAGACCAAGTGTTAACTAAATTTGACCATAAAATATATTTTTAATGGCTGCTCTTTGGTTCTCGGGTTCTCTGCCGTGTAGAAAGGTTGTGGTACTTGACGTTTCGATCATCTTGTCGTGATCTTCAGAAGACAAGTACCATCACCTTTCTACACGGCAGAGGACCCGAGAACCGAAGAGCAGCCATCAACAGCGGCCGTGAAAACCTGAACTATAAAAATACAATTTTTAATTTTTTTTTATACCAATTTTGTTACCCCGTTTTATCCCGTTAGGGACTGAATTTAAAAATATTTCGAAGCACACGTTTTATTAATTGTGTCGAAGAGTATTGATACCAAGTTCCAGTTAACCATTTTTTTATATACCTAAATGTGTGATGCGTGCATGTGTTAGGCAAAACTTTTTTACATTGTCTACAATATTTTGGTTTATTGTATGAAATCTGTAATTCTCTGCTCCTGTTTCCTACTGTTATAGGAAGGATATTATAAACTAGAAGTCAGTCCAGAAACATTTCAAGTTTTGAGTTTTTACAGCTTCATCGTTAGCACACACTTCGAAATAATTTTTAAAGCCGTTTCTGAAACGTTTTTAATTGGTATTACCTGTCATGTTCTTGGGTTAACGGTTTTTTAGTGCTTTCAGTTCTGGGGGCTTATTCTCGAAACAGTGGAAAAATAGCACTCCCAAGGAGTAACTTTCACCGCTCACTCCTCGATACTACTCGTTACGAAAAAGTGAGAAAGTCAACTCCAGAATAGGAACTATTGAAATTGTAGGAATTTTTTGACAATTCTCTTGAAATTTCCATTCCCTCAGATTCGAGAATAACCCCCCTGATGTGGCCAACGGACATTCCTCACAACTGTCAAACATTAATAACATTTTTGACACCGAAGTGTATTATTTTTCTTGGCGTATGTAAATACAATAATGCAATTTTTTCCAAACGCCAATTATTTAAACATATTTTTATTTTTATTTTTATTTAAATTTTATTTTTATATAAAATATGTTTAAATAATTGGCGTTTGGAAAAAATTGCATTATTGTATTAATAACATTTATTTGGTTATTAGCTTGGTCTGTCTGCGGCTTTGCTCGCCTAGACTATAACATTTATATAGTTTATTTCTTCATTCCGATGAAATTTGTCTTGTCACGTCCATTGTTGATGTATAAATCAACAAACTGTACAAATAATGTACACCACAAAAACAATATTTTTTCATGTAAACTTTGCCACTCTCCCAGGAATAAAATTTTAAAATACATGTTTCATTATTTGTGTCAAAGAGCATAAATATCAAGTTACAGGTAATTCTAATCATTAAAAAGTTGCCCCTTTCGCTCCGTTTGGGGTTGAATGTCAAAAAATCCGGAAACACTTATATCAATCATTAATTGTATCACGGAGCATTAGTACCAAGTTTCGAGTAAATTTGACATAAAAACTCTATTACACGCCCGTTCTCCTTTCCCTACTCCTCCCTCCTACCATCGCTTTACAATCTTAGGAGTAGTACTTCGAAAAATATTTTCTTGATTGACGTCTACAATATAAAATTAGCATCGTCTCCAAATGTCAATTTTTACCCTCAGCGGTTTGATTTGGGCCTTTTATATAAATACAGAGTGTTCAAAGTTAATGGTTCATCATTGCTAACCTTTTTGTTGTAGCTATGAACTTTGTTAAATTAACAAGTTGGTAGCATTTATTATTCTGATTGAGGCAGTGAAAATAGTCGGAAGTAAACGTGCAAAAGTACGCTTAGTTCCGCTTTCTGGTCTAGAATGAAAACCTTTCTTCCTCTACTTTTCTTAAATGCTATACTTGCACATTATTTTGACAATTATCAGCAATTACAGGTGCTTTTTTTTAAATATATATTTTTTCCTAAATATGTCAGCAACGAAATATTCAATTGTTTTTCCGTTTTCACCATTTTAATCAGAATAAAAACTCCAATAATAAGGAAGTAAAGTTAAAATGGTGAGCATTTTACTTCGGATATTGTGTATACTTAGATAGTTTTGACAATTGACAGCTGTCAAATTGTAAATGTCATCGATTTTATTCCCGGAACTAATTTGGTTTAGTGAAAGTAATCGTGGAATCTATCTTTAGTATTATAAAAGGATCTCTTGCTAAAAACACATTTTTCGAATTTTTCAATCCTTGACCATCAGTTTTGAACGCTTTCCTTTATTCAACACAAAAATGCGGATCGTTTCCATCGCTTAAAGCGAAACGTTTGATAAATATTAACGTTTATATACACGTATAAAAAAAAATCATTGACGTCATAATTTTTGAGTGGCTATTACCATTATATAGTCCCGTCTATTTTCGTGAGCACGTGTAAAATAGGAAAAGTTTTCAATATATTCGACGCGATGTCTAACCGTACTAAGCGGATCACGGATCGTTTGGTCCAGAGCAACGTGATTCGATCAGTTTCAACCAGACGGTTAGTTATGTTGTTGTATAGTTACATACATATATACTTTTGTTTAATAATAAACATATGCTTGACCTCGTCCGCCGTATGTTTAAAACTCGCGGAACGAGCCAAAATCGGACTAACAATTGCGTATTTTGTTGTTAATTTTATAAAGGAGTTCATATGAAACGTATAGCAGAGTATAAGGTTTGAAGTACAACTGCCGGGAGATACCTTCTGTTAACATTATTTTGATGCTTTTATATTGCGTTACTCTGCGTTTTTGTTTCTTTTGTCTCGCCCAAATAAATTGCTTTCGATTATTCGGCGTCTTTGTTTGGAAATTAATATTAGAACTCGTTTCCTAACTAATAATGAAACGAAGATCTGATATTGTATTTGAAAATTTTATTTTTGGAGGTAATTTTATTGAATTAAAAAGATCTCAAACGGAACTAAATCCAAACTATGTACTGGGTGATGGGGAATGGAGACATTTTATTTTACAACCTTGTATGGCCAGCTTCTGCATGATTTGTTAGCCCTATTAATATCGTTTATAACCTTGATGTAAACACATACTAACAAGTTGGAACGAATAATGTTGACACCTTCCATTTCCTCGTCATTGTGGAGGGACCGGGATATGAACCACGCCAAATCGACAATAGGCCGTCTCGGTATTTTTACCACGTTCTACGCATTCCCTTTCCATAAAATAAACATGCGTTTTAGAGGTCGTCTTGGCATCTATTAACTGGTCAACTGTTTCATCTGAATCTTTCTCGGGAAGGAAAGCTAATGAAATGAGCTTCCACACTGAAATGGGTTCCTTTGCTATAAGAAGTTAACAAATGCAACTGCACCAAATTTTTCTCATGTCTTTAATGAGATAAAAGAAATCTCGATATTTGGAAAAACTTTCTTAAAGGCTCAGTTCAACATCACATATCTTCTCCGGGTGCGCATGTGGTTGTAATCGTCGTACCATGACAATTATTTTTGTATAGATGAGCTGCTGTTTATTAGGCAAAAGGATATATACAGGATGGCTCATCGAAAACGAAACAGGCGAATTGTCATGTAGCTTTTTGAAAAAATGCCGAAAGACGTTAAAGTTATTGTCTAGGGATCTCGGGGGACACATGTACGTTATAAATTTAACCTCATAACTTTATGGGGAGGGGAGGCGGCTACCCCTTCCCATATCATCATAGGGAACAGGGGTCAAGTGATGGCTCAATTGAAAGGAAGTTAAATTCTCTTTACAACGATACCATACTTGCTAGACTTCACTCAAACCGCGGACAATTCTTTTTTTGTAAAAAGATCACTAAACACTTTAACCCATTAAACACCAAACAAGTTTTAACTAAAACACCGACGCGTTTCAACAGCAATGCTGTCATTATCAAGGCGATGATAAAACTGAGTTAGTTTTATTATCGCCTTGATGGTACAGAAGTAGAACACTAAACACTTTAACCCACTAAACACCAAACAACTAAGTTTTATTATCGCCTTGATAACGGCTCGATGGCCGCAGTGGTTAGGCGGCTGACTATCGTTGTGAGAGAACGATAGGTGCCGGGGTTCAATTCTCTGGAGGGACGGTGGCATTTTTTCAGAGAGTTTAATCCCGGATTGACTTGCCATTCGCTGTTGGGAACAAAGTGATTAACAGCGCGGCATCATAAAAGGCGATATGATGCTGTCACAAAGCCATTTCAACACAACTTACACACACCAAAACTCCACCGCAAGAGTTGCAGTGATAGTCAGACAAGTAATACAGCTTACTGAGTCACTGCAACTAAGCACCCACCACACATTAAAAAAATAATAATAATGACAGCATTGCTGTTGAAACCCGTCGGTGTTTTAGTTAAAACTTGTTTGGTGTTTAGTGGGTTAAAGTGTTTAATATTCTATTTCTGCACCAAGAGATCCAGTGAAGAACTTGTAAAAAGATCCAGAAATAAAAGACGTTTTTGCAGCTTGCGTTTATTTTGTGCTGTACAAATGTAAAAAATACACGTGTCTCCCTAGACAACAACTTTAACGTCTTTCGGCATTTTTTTCAAAAAGCTACCGTTTCAATGACAATTCGTCTGTTTCATTATCGATGGGCCACCCTGTATACGATCGGATGAACTATCCCGAACATTTGGTGTTTGGATTACTTCAGAATCTGTAACAACAAAAGACATTAGGTAAATGGATTTACATAAAAAGAATGTAGAATAGAACTATGGGAGTTTTTATCTCTACGTCTCTATGAAAGTAATATACTATAGCGTCAATTTTCTTACATGATGTTTCTGTGACATTTTATAATGTCAGTTCGAATTTTGATTTTTTTTTGCTTTTATCATTTTATTTCATCCATAAATAATTGGGAGAAGGAGCTCTGGCGCTCAGTGTAACGTCTTTAACAGACTCATCACATATCCATTGTTTTTGGATTACATGATTGTTTCTGGGGATTCATTTAGAGAAAAAGTCAGCATCTGCACCCAAGAACTTGATACCTATTTTAAAATTCACAAACGAGTTTTTATTTGGAAATCGACAAAATCAGGAGTAGGAAACAGATGTCTATGTCCCCGATGACTACAGTAATTTCTTCATTATCATAAAATAATTCATTTTTGCGAGCTAGCCATTTCCACAGTTAGTCTTATTCTGTCATAACCTTTACATACGCTATGTCAATAACCCAATACTTTTTTTAATTCTACTGGTGGCACAATTTTATTTAGAATAGTTTCCAGGTTTGCATTTTTGTCAGGGACTATTGTCATAGTCCGCATATTTTAACCTGATCTTATTTAAATCTGATGTGTCAGAAGAAGCATCCTTTTCGTGTAGCTCTCTTTTTGATAATGTCAGAAAACGAGTCTGAAATTGTGATTCTCTTGCTAGGGGATACTAACCACTTTTTTCTCTTAGATTCGCGTATGAATGTAGCCTATTTACGTTTTTGTTTTAGTCCTCAAGAAAGCTATCAGAAACAAATTCTTTTAAGACTGTACCTTCAGCAACGACAACGTCACTTAAATGATTCAAAACTGCATGTCTGTTAAGTGGGAATAATCCACATTAAAAAAAAACTGGATCTTAGATTTTCAGCACCACCATCACCAAAATTCATCATCTTGAATTCTGGGAATTAGTCCTTAGACAGTATTGAAAATGGACTTTCCAGAACCACATTTTTCCAATCGTTTAATATTTTTCTTCTCTGTATCTTCATTGGCCGAAAATACGCCACGTCTAGAGGTGTTATCGAGTTCACACTGCTAAATAATTTTAAATTTAGATGCAAGCTTAAGTCATCTCCAATTATATTATTTTCCTTCCTTTCTAATATTGCATAATTTTAAATAATTAAACCACCCTGAATTAGATATACAGTGAAACTTCCTTTAACGGACACTTCTATTAGCCGGGCACTCCCGTTAACCGGACATTTTATCCGGTCCCGAATTTATAAGTAGGAAATTCCTAATAAATTGGTTTCTCTTGTGCGAGCACTCTCTTGAACGGGCGCGGACAGTTATTTAGCTGCTTTTTAACCACAAATTTTCCCTTAAACGGACGCGAGGATCGAGACATAATAATTCTCTCCGGTAAATCCCCTGCCTTCGTCGATGATATTTGAATAGTATAGATATTTGTTTAGTTCGCAAATTACCGTCATCTGAGTGGGCATATTTGTTACGTTCTCTGTAGAAAATGGTAACTTTTAAATTGTTTTTTAGGCATAATTCATATGAACTTATGTATGTATTTTATTAATTTTAGAATTCAATATCGAAAAAAAAGAATACTTTAACGCTGAAACAAAAGATTGCGATCATAAAATATAATAATAAAAACAAGCCCACTTCACTTGAGTTAGCCAGAAAATTTTATTTAT
This sequence comes from Holotrichia oblita, assembly GCA_023690525.1. Classification (NCBI taxonomy): domain Eukaryota; kingdom Metazoa; phylum Arthropoda; class Insecta; order Coleoptera; family Scarabaeidae; genus Holotrichia; species Holotrichia oblita. Next base: position 34,702,683 of record CM043016.1, read on the forward strand.
TGGTAAAACACAAGCCGCGAAAATAATAACAAGAAAAGATGAATATCTAAAACTGTGGCAAACAAATGACAATAATGAAATAAAAAGGAGATTTTTAAAAACTGAAGGCCTCCGAATAGATCAATTAGCATATGAATGGTTTGTGCAAGCTAGGAATACGAATATGCCTGTATTTACTGTGTTTAAATGAAAGTTTAGGTTTTTAGTTTTTACTTAATTTTTCCTAATAAACGAACACTTCTCTTAACCGGGCAATATTGTCGGAACGAACGATGTCCGCCTATGGGAAGTTTCAGTCAAAAAATTAATTAGGTAACTATCAGGGTTGTTTCGTTTTAAACACATTTTGTTTTATCAACTGTTTTAAACATGTTTTAAACATTTGCTTAGGTTTAAAACAGTTTAAAACATGTTTAAAACACTTAAATTAAACAAGCGGTTTTTTTTTCATTTTCTTTATAAATATAATGAATAAAAAAGAAAAATTTCTCAAATACATGATAATTATACAAACTAAGGTATCTATCTATTATTTAGTAGATCAAACATTTTAAATTAATATTATGTTCGAAAAATTAGGATTTAAACAAAGTTTTATTTGTTTAAAACATAAAAATTAAAAACAAAAAAACACATGTTTAAAACAAAAAAAAAACGTTTAAAACAAAAAAAAAGTGTTTTGTATAAAATTAAGAAATATATGTTTTTTTTTCAACCCTGGTAACTTTGGGTTTATGTATTGTTCTTCTGGTGTACTCTATATTTGATGAAAATTTTTGAGTAAAGTCGTCGACGAAGCAGACATTTGATCCAATCAGAATTAGACATGTTGGTTTTGAAACAAGTCACTTTTTCCCCTGTCATTCTAAATATGATCTAAAAGACAATTTTGAATCGAAACTTGTGACAACATTTGACAAAGTAATTCTTTAACCAGCAAACAATTTATTTTCTTACCAAGTGAAAATTCTTACTTTCCCATGGTTCAGATGACTTAAACAAAGCAATTTGCCAGGTCATAAAATAGATCCACCCCCTCCTACATATATCCAACGGCAATCGAAAAATGAGCTGCAGCACTATCATGATGGAACCACATTTGTTGCATTAGATCCAAAGGAATGTCCTGTAAAAGATCATACATTGTTCTGCAGAAAGTTTAGCTAAACATCACCTGTTCACCGGTTTGGTAAAACAAGAGCAGTAGGTAAGGGGCCACCACACGATATCACACGTGACGCGTCGTAGGTAGTTCCAAAACATCCTATCTGGTTTTGATCTGATTTTTGTTAGATTTGAGCTGGTTTTAGTTGGTTTTGACCTGGTTTTGAAACCAGCTCAAAATCAACTAAAAACAGCTCAAAAACCAACTAAAACCAGCTTAAAACTAACGATTTTGACCTGGTTTTAGTTGGTTTTAAGCTGGTTTCAAAACCAGGTCAAAACCAACGAAAACCAACTAAAATCAGCTCAAAACCAAAACCAGGTCAAAACCAAGTAGGCTGTTTTGGAATTACCTACGATTGCGTCACGTGTGCCACCTAAGGAGTAGTGGTGGAGGAAGGAGGGAGTGCCCAAGGTCAGGTGGCCTCTTACCTACTATCAAGACTTAAACGTGTCGCCTACAATACCCGTCCAAATATTTAACAAAAACATGTCTGATATCTGGGATTCCATTATAGCATGGAGATTTTCATCTGCCCAAACATGCGTATTGCGGAAGTGAACTCCATTTCGTGTGAACCCTGCTTCACCCGTAAAAAGAATATTGGAACGAAAACGGGGGTCTTCAGCATCATTGCATAGAAACCAGCGTCAAAAAACCAGATATGCGTGTTAATTAAGTAGATTTACGACTTGCACTTGTACATGGTACGAATAAAGTGGTGGTGGTCGTGGAGTATTCTCCAAACAAGAGTAGCCCTAATTCGTACCTCGGCTGATATTCTATTCGTCCTCGAATTATGCCCCATCCATTTCTTCTGCTCTAAAAGTAAATACCAACCTTGGTCTTCCGGATAAATTGCACTGTTTGCTAAATGAAACGATCTAATGCAATTTTTGATGAATTCTTCCAATCATGCGATGTACTCCCATTAGCACAACCATACATGAAATGCATGCATGGTTTACCAGGCATTTTGATCTGCAAAATAAAGAAGAATATTTTAAATCTGTCTAATTTTTAAAATTGATTGCCAAATTGATGGGTTCAATTTTAAATTTCAACTTGGGTGTCGACAAAGAAACAAGGAGTTCTAGTTAGTTTCTAAACTTTTCTTTTATTAAATGTGGATTTTTTTAGAGGTTGCTTATTGCCTTATGCCAAGTTATGTTTTGGATTTGATGTGTTTTTGGATGGCTACTTATGTTTGATTATAATTGATAGTGATTTTAGGGATTTTGGCACTACCTTTTGGCCAAAGTTATTTATAGGTTCTGTTTGGCTTAGCTTTGATTTTAATTCGAGCAGTTATTAGATTGGGTATAATTGGCTACTTTTCACGTTTTTTAAATTTAGTTATAAGTGGCTCTCATTTAAATTAGAAATTTCAGTTTATAACTCTGCAAGTTTTCAATGTATTATCGCTGGGGAAAGTCTACAATTGGTGCTTTTTATAAAGCCAACCTTGTTTTTACTGAATAAAAAATTGTAATTCAGTTTTCAGTCTTTAAATATTTCATACATAACTTAACTATATCATAGAAATTCATCTATGTAAGTTATATACATATGTAATATTATAAATGTGATCTACTTGTTAAAATGTAACTTTAACTTGAAACTTTTACGCTATCGTGAAAATGTCGTGCTACAGAGAGAAAGTTGTTTGTCGTTTTGAAATGTTTAAAGCTTTCTTGATTATGTAATTGTATACTACAATATCATAAGAGCATGATATTCATGCTGCGTAAAGATTTTCTGCCGAAGAAATTCAAATTATGTTAATACGTTACGTGAATATGTTTTGATCGATCTAAATCACCTTTGCAGAGTACGCCTGATAGAGAAATAATTAACAGATAACAGATTCAGTATATGAGTTTCATCATCATGTATGGCAAACAAACTCTTATCTAAGTTTCCTCATTTAGTAAAATGTATATACATTGAAAATTGATTAATTGTGGGATATATTAAACCGTGTTTAAAATGTTCGTTTTTAATCCGTACTTGCAATGAAGTTATATTATATAAAATAGTGAAATAATTACATGTGATCAGATGCTGATAGGCTCGTAATTTTATAGAAATATTAACTTTTGAAATTAGTAGAGTCCTCAAGACAGTCTGGGGGTCAAACTAAATATGAATTTTATAAATTTATTGTTTGGAGATCTGTCACTGATCTGGAATAGCTGCTTTATTGTGCAAATCAAGAAGACTCCTACATCAAGTTGGGTCACAGGCCAATTTCAACAATTTCTAAAAAAAGGGAAGATTCCTTCATATTCATATTTTTCTGCTTTATTCTGGTTTATAATTTGCTAATAGCAAATAAACTTTTTTCGATCCTCACTATAGGGATGTCGCTTATTATTGGAGGTAGAAGGGAGGATTACATTTGGCAACGTTTTTTAAATTTCGTGGTTGTTATCAAACAGAAGAATCAAAAACTTTTGTCAACGTGTTATATATGACTGAATTTATAAAAAAATCTTTGTAAGAATGTGAAAACCCTGTGTGGCTGCCATGGGCAGGAAGAATGTTGATGATGGCCCAACAGAATCGAAACGTCATAGAACAATTTCGAGTATACGATTAACTAGAAGAGAATAGCGTGTTGGTGTTAGTGGTAAAAATAGATATTCAGGTGATCTAATTTTTTTTTTTTAATATCATCAATATATTTGTCAAAGGTTCATTTTTATTTAATTTAATAACGACCACGAAATTTAGAAACTTTGCCAAATTTAAGTAGTAAATGAGGGTCGAAAATGAATCAGCCTGTATAGCTAGATTTGTTTCTATGGCTGCGATCTGTATGCTTTCCAACGAGCAATGTTTCCTATGGGGATTAAATTATTCACTGGATATTGTCAATCATTTATGTTGAAAAATTGCCGACTATAAATAATTAATTGCGCTGTAATTTGGGGTATTTTCATCGTTTGTTGGATTTTGATTATCGGACGTTTTTTCAGTTTGTCAATAAGGTGATGATTCATAAATTTATGTGATAAACATTTTTGTAATCGTAACCAAATAAGTTAAAACTTTAATCTGTCAAATAATAACTTTGAAATTATATTTTCCTGTTGTTTTGTGGTTACTGGTCTTCTACTTACGCTTGCTTTGATTAGTGGGAGCCATAGAGTTATCTCCAGTTTTGACGAACTTACAGGGTTGGTTGTAGTGTGGTTTGTTTTATTTCATCAATCTATCTAAACGTGATATCTATTCGATGACACACCCAACATGGGTCTCGATAATCAAACGTGGAGTTTTAGGTAAACAAGGCTAAAGGGAAAGCGAGCTTGTTTCTGCTATTGTGCTCTTGCTGTCAGGTTTTAAGCTTTCATTTGAATTCTATTTTGCTTAATGTAGATTTTTCTGGAGATTGTTTGATTGGTAATGGGTGAAAACGCGAGTTAAAACGAAGACGGTTAATTTATTGCCTGTTGTCAAATTATGTTTTGGATTTGATATTTTCGAAATTTTCTTTACGATTCTTTTACGTTGTTTTTGCTTCATTTTAGAATATTTTTGCTCTCAAATTGGTTGATTTGGAATTTTTAGGTTTTTTTTTTAGCCAGTTGGTTAGGTCTAGAGTTAAAACTAATATAATGTGTCAAATCATAATTGTGAAATTGTGTTTTCCTGTTGTTTTGTGGTTACTGGTTTTCTGCTTATGCTTGCTCTTGCTGTGATTATCATTTATTTCCAGGTTTGACGTAAATGTGAGGTTGGCTGTGGCGATCATATGCACAGAATTTTGTTCCTTGATTCAGATTGTGTTTATTAACAGCGCGGCATTATACAGGATGTCCTAGCCGACGCGGTTTCTTTGATAATTTGTTATTTTACAGTATCGAGCAAAAAGTTTCAAATAAAAGTTGTCCCTATTTATACGATGCATAGCTAAAAAATATTTTCAAATATACAAGGTGTCCCAATTATAGAAAAAGCGTATGTAACTTTATTATTTTAAATGGATCACCCTATATATTATATTTTTTTAGATTCTACATGATATTTGAAGTAACTTTTATTAAGATTTTCCTAAACCTATGTGCTTTTGTTTTCGAGAAAATAAATATTTTATGAAAAATTTTGCAATTGCAGCGCTCTCGTTAATGCGATCAAAACTAAAAAAGGTAGAAGTTTAGTTTGCGCAAATTTATACGTCTTGAATTGCTTTACTATTTCCTATATTAACATTTACGGATCCTTTTGTTGACATACAATTACTGGCGCCAACATTTGGGAACATTTAAATGCCAATAACTCTGTTTTTTTTAAATAGGACACCTTATATCTGTTTAAAGGTTTGGATGTAAAATTAAATTCTCTTTCTTTTGATATCAGAATGTACCCATTTATCTTCAACCGTTTTAGAGAAAAATGTATATTTCTTCTGCTACTGTCGAAACAGACCATTTCAATTTGCACAAAGTGGGCTACGTAACAATAATATTATGACAGATATATTTAATAACCATTTGTACCATTTATAATTAGTTATTGGCATTTAAATTATTCCAAATGTTGGCGGTTCTACCTTTTTTAGTTTTTATCCTACAGCTCATTAACGAGAGCGCTGCAATTGCAAAATTTTTCATAAAATATTTATTTTCTCGAAAACAAAAGCACATAGGTCTAGGAAGGTCTTAATAAAAGTTACTTAAAATATCATGTAGAATCTACTGATCCATTTAAAATAATAAAGTTATATACGCTTTTTCTATAATTGGCAAACCCTGTATATTTGAAAATATTTTCTAGCTATGCATCGTATAAATAGGGACAACTTTTATTTGAGTCAGCTGGGACAGCTTGTATTATATAGGAGATATAATGCTGTCACAAGGTCATTTGTACAGGGTGGCCAACTAAGAATGTCGCTCGGCAATATCTCAGAAACGGTTCATGGTAGAGCTTCGGGAAAAAAATATCACTGACTAAAGTGGCCCCGAGAAACATCTGGAAATTATTTAGGAAATTGTAGGATGACCGCTAGATGGCGTAACTGAGCACCAAAAATTTAAATTCTTATTTTATGCAAAATTTACCAAATTAAGGTTTATCGCAAATATGAAAATCGAAATCTCCTTATAATTCCGCATATTTTACACCGGACAAATTTTTCGTACTTCATCAGATAAGGGGAGGGAAGGAGGGAAAATTTTTTTTTGAACGAACGCTTATAACTCCGGTTCTACTGAACAGAATTTTATAAACTTGGTTTTGTTGGAAACAGTTCTCCCCCGCCAATATAATGCTTACCAATTTTAACGAATTTAATAAGTGACATGCATGCTAGAGGGCGCTGTATATTTTTTTTCGGAAATTTTGTTTTTCTTCAAAAATATTAAATGGAAACATGTATTTTTGAACACGAATTAAGAAAGTAGACTAAATTACCGACAATTCAACGAAACCCGTGCATCGATATCTTTTACTTATCCGAAGTTATCTTAAAAAACGTATAAATAACAAGAATTTTTCTATAACTATTAATTATTCTGCTTTATCTCTATGGAATTTAGCAAGTTTGGTCTTGATAGAAAGGATTATCCTCGGCCTATTGTTAGTGAATCAAATTCTTCAATATGATTATCACCGGTACCGCTAGAGGGCGTTCAACAAATTTAAATAGGTAATGTGCGTTTTTTTAGTCCGTGTAATGTTATACCCGTATTTATGCTCACACTATTAAATAGTGAATTGAAATCTTAAAATACTAATGCAAACAACAACAGTATTATTAAAATAAACAACACCGTCACTGGCGGCCTAGGTGTTCAAATTGTCGTCCATCATTTTCTATACAACGATTCAGTCTACGACGAGTAGATAGTGTTGCAGTCTCTATTTCTGCCCTAGAAATACTTTGTACGGCATGTCTTATCCTCACAATCAGGTTGTCTCGAGTAGTGGGCCGCGTTGCAAAAACAATTTCTTTTATTCGCCCCCACAAATAAAAATCTAAACAAGTTAAATCGGGGGATTTAGGCGGCCAAGAAGCTTCCCGAAGCTCTACCATGAACATTTTCTGAGATATTGCCGAGCGACATTCTTAGTTGGCCACCCTGTACACAATTATAAACACAGAAAAATTACACAGTACAGACTTAGTAATTTGAAAATTAATCCTTCTTCTAACAACTTACTACCTTTGAAGAAAACAAGTAGAATACAAGTTTTCCAGGCAGCGTTACGGCTTTTGTACAGATATCCCAGAGGTTTTTTTCTGGTTAGAATTAACCTCTTGATGTTTGTTTAATTGTTAATAATAATTATTGTATTATCAGAAAAAATAATGGTTGATTTTATCTGCAAAACAAAAGCTAGATTAGCAACAGATGCATATGTTGAAGTAAGAATTAAATTAAATCATAATGTTACACAATGAGGGAGACATTTTCAGTAACTCAGCGTGTTTTTGTGTTCTTTAAAAAACAACATTGCGAAGAAAAAGAATGTGAGTAGTGGAAAACACTTGCAGGAATTTAATCAACGTTACTCATATGAGTTACGAATCTAGGTCACCTGTCTGGCTTAAGAAGATTACGAAGAATACTATTATCACTTTGCTTATGTTAATTCTTAGAACTTTTGCACACGATGTCTGTACCACTTTCATAATAATTGTATTAAGTAAGATCATTCGGTAATTAGCTGTCGACCCGAGAAGTTGTATTTTTGTTTCGAATAAAAAGATTATTTTTCAATTGCTGTTCTTTTTTAAAAATCATTAAAGGCAGTAAAGAAATATAACTGGCGCAGTCAGTAGGATTTTTGTGACGAATAATTAAATAAAAATCTTTGATTTTCGGCTCGTATCGACGACTTACACAAAACGAACCTGAAACAGAAAAACAATTCGCGCAGTGATTAGTGAAACTCCTAAGCGACGTGCGAACAATCGGCGAGAAGCAGTACCGAATCCGGGGGATCTAGCATCGACTCCACCGACGGGACCTAGACATCGGACCCACGGGTTTCTAAAAATCGAATCCCACAACCGCAACCAAAGAAACGAAGAAAGAAACGAAGGAAGAAGCGAAGAAAGAAACGAAGCAAGAAAGAAAAACGAAACGCAAATGTACCAATTCATTTTAATGTAAGTACAATTTGAACAATTTCATTTCTTGCCAGAAAACCCAACCGCAACTAACGTAAGCTTTTGTATATACCTTATTTCGCACTTGTATGTCAGAGACGGAAAACGATTCGAATATTGACTCAGATTGCTTGTCTATCGATACATTAGAAACCGATTACGATCATAATTTAAGCGACAGCATTTTGACTGAAATATCTGAAAGAATTAACAACATTTCACTAGACGAAGTACGTAACATCATTCCAAATATGGTACTTACAGTAAGAGATATTACTAAAAACCATTGTGACATTATTCCAAATTATGAGGGTGATCCTAATACACTTTCAATGTATTTTAGTGCTTGCGAATATTTAATAACCACCTTTCGTAATGCAGACGATCCAACAGATCCGATTAACGAATTTTTATTGCGATTGTTTCAATCAAAATTAACAGGTAGAGCGTTACAACTTGTAGGAAGTAGGGAAATGATAACCTCTTGGCTAGATTTAAAAGAATTATTAGAAATCAATTTTAGCGATCAAAGAACAGAAACTTGTTTGACTCAAGACTTAATGCAAATGCGCCCAGAACGAGCAGAAACAGCTTATAATTTCGGGATTAGATGTAAAAATATGCTAAATTTATTGTTAACAAAAGTAAAATCGTCAGAAGCAAATGCAAATAAACGCGAGGTAAAAACGGAAATTCATAAAGGTACAATATTGCAAACTTATCTAAGAGGGATAGCGCAATTTGGCGAACTCGGACATAGGGTTAGATTTCGTAATCCAGCCGACATAGAAACCGCGATGTCATACGTGTTAGAAGAAGAAAACTTTAGTTATTTTACTAAACAACCTAGTAATGTAAATCGCACAGAGTTCAAACCAATTAAACAACAAATTCCATTACACCAAAATTCCGCGAATAATCACGCAACACGTACGCCAAACGTATTTCCAATCAATCGACAACAAAATTTCGCGCAACCACAAGGAATAGCTTCATTTACACCACGAGCATATCAAAATTTCAATCGACCCATGCAGTCACCAATGCAGTCATGGCAACCACGGCCAAATCCTAGCCCAAGTTTCAAATTTGCTAAGACACCAGGACAATTAGAACAGAGGAAACAAACAAAGCCTACACCGATGGAATTAGGAAGTTCTATGACGAAAAGACTACCGCAAAATCCACAGTTCCAGTTTAAATCAACAGGAAAACCAAACTGGAAAGCAGAAGAACTGCATTACCAAGAGCAGGAACAAGAAGAGGGTACTACTTACGAAGAAGAAGGAAATTACTCCGAATACTTCGATGGAAGCGAAGCAGCAGGTACTGATACACAACAATATACAGAAAACACACCATACCAACTATATTCCGAAGACGACAACGTAAATTTTCATATAACGGCCTCGGAGAAGAATTAAACTACGGAAACAACTACAACACCGAAAACCCTGAAACTATTGAACTAAATACAAATACCGCGACAAAATTACCTTTCATAATTTTACCTGAAATCAAAGCTAAATTTTTAATCGATACAGGTTCATCTAAATCAATGATTAGTACACAAAAACTTAACGAATATTTCACGGATTATGTATCTTACGAACCCTTCAGTATACAAACCGCGCATGCAACTACACAGCATGATTTCGTTATTAACATACCCAGTTTAAAAACGTTTAACGCAATTGGACAAACTTTGAAATTCCACGTCTTTGATTTTTCAAAAAAATATGATGGACTAATAGGCGTAAATTTAATGAAACAACTAGAAGCAGTAATAGATGTACCAGGGGAAGTACTTAAAACAAAATTTGGCAACATAAAAATATATTGGGAAAGCAGTAAATTAATATTAGGACCGCGTGAAAGAAAAATTGTAAAAATTCCAATCACTAAAAATTTCACAAACGTTATAATCAATCACCAAAGAGTAGCACCGGGTGTTGAAATTCCTTATTCATTAGCACAAGCACAAGACTTCCATGCTATAACGGAAGCAATCAATTTTAATAACTATCCAGTCGAATTTGATATACAAAGTCCCATTGACGTAGAACTATATCAACCTATTAGAAATTCTAAAGAAACTAATAAAACATCTTTTAGCGCACGACAAGTAGAGCAAATTCAATACAAAAATGTTCATGAAAAATTGCGATTAAATCATTTAAATAGCGAAGAAAAATATTTGATAAGTAAATTATGTACTGAATACAAAGATATATGTTATAGCGAATTGCTACCTTTAACATTTACAAATAATGTGAAACATACGCTAAATTTAAAAGACGAAAACCCAATTTATATGAAACCCTATAGGAAAACACCGGAACAACGATCAGAAATTAAACAACAGGTAAATAACCTATTACGACAGGATATAATCGAAGAGAGCAGCAGTCCATGGTCCGCACCAGTAAGTTTAGTTCCAAAGAAGATGGATGCATCGGGAAAACTAAAATATAGAATGGTAATCGATTATAGACGTCTTAACGACCAAACTATCGACGATAAATACCCAATACCGAACATTACCGATATTCTAGATAAACTTGGAAGAGCTCAATACTTCACTACATTAGATCTAGCTTCAGGCTACCACCAAATAGAAATGGCAGAAAAGGACATTCCGAAAACGGCATTTTCCACAGAACAAGGTCACTATCAATTCAAAAGACTCAGTTTTGGACTCAAGAACGCACCAGCGACGTTTCAACGTATGATGGATAATGTATTAAGAGGATTACAAGAAGACATATGCCACGTTTATCTTGATGATATAATTGTATATTCCACCAGTTTACAAGAACACATAATGAAATTAAGAAAAGTATTTCAGCGATTACGCGATGTTAATTTAAAAATACAATTAGACAAATGCGAATTCTTACGCAAAGAAGTAGCATATCTCGGACATATTATTACTAAAGAGGGAGTAAAACCGAATCATGATAAGATTGACGCGATCAAAAGATACCCTTTACCGAAAACGAGAACGGAAATAAAATCGTTTCTTGGATTAGTAGGTTACTATCGGAAATTTATAAAAGACTTTGCAAAATTAACAAAACCATTGACCAAATGTTTGAAAAAAGGTGTAAAAATTCTAATTGACAATGATTATAAAAAAGCATTTGAGAATTGTAGAAACATATTAATGAACAAACCCGTATTAGAATATCCAGATTTTGAAAAACCGTTTATTTTAACCACCGACGCTAGTAACGTAGCATTAGGGGCAGTTTTATCACAGGGAAAATTAGGTAACGATAAACCAATTTGTTACGCATCTAGAACTCTTAGCGATACAGAAAGAAAATATTCAACATTTGACAAAGAACTTTTGGCTATAATATGGGCAACTAAGTATTTCAGACCGTACTTATTTGGACGTAAATTTACAATATATACAGACCACCGTCCGTTGGTTTGGCTACATTCTCTAAAAGAACCAAACGCGAAACAAGCACGATGGAAAATTAGATTAGGGAATATAATTTCGATATTCAATACAAACAAGGAAAATATAATTGTAATGCAGACGCACTATCGCGTATTGAACTTAACGCTTTAGAATCAGAATCAATGGTCAATAATCAAGGCGACGACTCAGAACAACTGTTACAAGATATTCAAGAATTCTTAGACGAACAATCACTTCAAGAATTACCACAACAAAATACTAACGAAGAAATAGACGGAGCCACCAGAAAAGATGATTTAGTGGACACTACCCATTCGAACGAAAATGAAGAACCCATTAATACCATTCCATCAATGAACGAAGCTATTGATATCAAAAATCCGCAGTATCACATCAAGCAAACATATTTAAACGAACTAATGGTAGTATTTAATCAAGACCAAGGAAAGAAAATTTATAACGTAACTATACCTAAAAGTAACAATGAAGAAAAAATATTTGAGTTTATTAGAGACTACATGCACACAGGTAAACATTTTCTATATTTCGAACAAGAGAAATTATATCGCGACTTTTGTAACGTTTATGTTGCACATTTTAATAATAATGGACCTAAATTATATCGTTGTTTAAATAAATTACAAGTAATAACGGATGTAGATGAACAAATTAACACTATTAGAAATTATCACGAGGGAAAAACAAATCATAGGGGAGTAAACGAAACACTAAAACAATTACAAAGAAAATATTATTGGTTAAATATGAAGGAAACAATTTCCGCTTTTATAAAAAAATGTGAGAGATGCAACCGAAGTAAATATGACCGACAGGCACCACGCCCAGCATTAAATATCACCGAAAATATAGATCAACCTTTCCAGAAAATTCACATGGATACTTTCGTAATTGGAGGACAAATATATTTAACGTGTATTGACGCTTTTACTAAATTTGCGCAAGCGATTATTGTAAATAGCAAGAACGCAATCGAATTGGTAGATGCGATGATAACATACTTTTCAATGTACGGAATACCAGAACAAATCGTGATGGATGGAGGAACCGAATTCACAAACGATTTAGTGAGAGAACTATTAGAAGCACACAAGGTGAAGATTCATATAACCACACCGTATAATCCAAATTCCAATTCTTGTGTAGAACGTTTACATTCAACATTAATAGAACACATGCGTATATTAAAAGAACAACATAATGACGAAAGTATAGAGAAACTAATGAAATTAGCAGTAATAGGATATAATAACACAATTCATTCAACAACAGGGCTAACACCTTTAGAGTTAACTTTGGGTCATACAAAAATGCACGATCCTTTTGATGTATATTACGATAAAATATTCTATAACAACTATTTGACACGGCATACCAATCGTTTAAAATTATTGTATGAAAATCTAGGTAAGAAAATGCAACAGCAAAAAGAGAACGTCATAAATAAAAGAAACGAGAGCGCAAAGACAAAACCGTTAGAACCAAAACAACAGGTTTATGTTAAACGAACGATAGGATTTTAAAAATAAAACAACTCCAAAATACACAGGCCCATATGAGGTAAAACAGGTAAACGAAAACAACACAGCAGTAGTTACAGATAAAAATAAAAAGGAGAAGAAAGTCCATATCCGAAATTTAAAATATGGAATTGTTCCAGAATCCTCAGCGGAATCGGAAGATCAACCGGGGACATCACATTAGAAGAAGTTCAGAAGACCACCGGATTGTTACCCATAAAACTAGGAACAACATGGAATACAGTAAACTACTGGGAATTCATCAATGTTCATTATTTGGACACATTATTATTAGGAGTTAAGCAATTAGAAGATAAGAGTAATTATTGGATAAATATAACTCGGGAAACTGAGGCAACCAGAGAAAGTTATACTATAGAAGTAGAAAATTATCGTAAGATTTTAAAATATAATGTAGAAACTATGAATAAAAAGGTAGAACAGTTAATTCCGAAAAATAGAGTAAAAAGGGGAGCACTTAATATAGTAGGTAGTTTTATAAAAGCAGTAACAGGAAATTTAGATAATGAAGACGCGAAAAGGTATGACGATGCAATTAATAAAATTATTATTTCTCAAAATAAACTAAAAACAATAGTTGATGAGCAAATTACATTAACACTAGATGCAATGAAAGTATTTAACGAAACCGTAAATTCTATTCGAAATGATCAAATTATTTTACAATCAAGATTAGAACAAGTAGAACTTGAAATGAATCAATCAAAATACCATGCAATACAAAATGAATTGCAATTGCATATTTATGCTATATTTAATAATTTAATTTTTCTAACTGAAAGTGTAAATAATGTGTTACATACTTTAGTAGATGCTTTAACTTTTAGCAAGTTACAAACTTATCATCCATCAATAATTTCGCCTAGCGAATTAATGCAGGAAGTAATTGAAATCGGCAAGCAAATTGATCCAAGACGGTTACCTATAGATCTAATAGCGAGTGAAATGCAGTATTTAAATAAATTAATTAACATAAAAGCATACGTTACGAATCATAAGATTGTTTTCATACTATCTATTCCATTGATAGAAATCGAATCCTATAATTATTATCATTTATATCCTTTACCAATTCCAATTAACAATACCTATTTCACATATATTAAACCAGAATCCAAATATCTGGCAATAAATGATAAGAAGTTTATTTATTCAAATCATAAATGTACTGAAATGAAATTAAATGAGTACATTTGCGAGCACGAAGAAACCCACAGCATAACGGCGAAATCTCCTTGCGAGGTGCAACTTCTATCGTACTCCAATCAATATGGACAATGTATTCATAAATTAACTGAATTTGTTAACATAGAAATAATCAAGTTATTAAATAATCAGTGGATGTTAATTATACCAAAATCTACTTTAATTCGAAAGAAATGTGACAGAGATCAAGAAATAGAAAAATTGTTAGGAACTTATTTGTTAACTTTAACGCAAGATTGTATAGTAGAAATAGAACATGTAACTCTACAAACTTTTAAATCTCAAAAAGAATTGAAAATCCCAAAGATACCTCAATTAGACAGTAAAATTTATATGTTCACTACAATTAAAACAAGTAATGTGTTAGAACAATTTCATAAATTACATTTACATAATATTAGTAAAACAATTAATAAACTGAATGCATTAAAGGAAGAAATCAAAGAAATAGATGAAATACAATTTCATGAAAATCCAAATTCAATCTGGACACTTATTATAACTTTAATCATTTGTATAATATGTATGTTTTATGTAATAAAACTATTAATCAAGAAAAGAAGAATGAAGAGATCATTGCCGCAAGAAAGCATCGAACTTGGTGTCCAGGAGAAAGAAGCAGGAGATTGTAAACATCCCTTGCAGTTACAACCACAAGGGGATGTTTCCCTCTAAGGCCGGAGGAGTTACGAATCTAGGTCACCTGTCTGGCTTAAGAAGATTACGAAGAATACTATTATCACTTTGCTTATGTTAATTCTTAGAACTTTTGCACACGATGTCTGTACCACTTTCATAATAATTGTATTAAGTAAGATCATTCGGTAATTAGCTGTCGACCCGAGAAGTTGTATTTTTGTTTCGAATAAAAAGATTATTTTTCAATTGCTGTTCTTTTTTAAAAATCATTAAAGGCAGTAAAGAAATATAACTTATGTATATGTATGATTTTAATATGATGAATCATTTATTCTACTCAAAACTTACGTTGACTTTCCGAGAATTAAAACACCTAATGTTAACCACATAATGACTTAATTGTGCTTATAAATTATATATAAAAAACGATTTATTTCTATTTTAAACAAATGCTATTCGTTATTATTGAAATATTTTTCGAAATATGTATCTAACAATTTAAGTTGACCTTGAATACATTTTATTATTTCAAGTTATTATCAAATTAGTCGTTTCGTATTTGTTTGTATGGTAATTTCTAATCTGTTTTTCTGTTTGATACAACCGTTCGCCACATTCTGTTTATTTCTTCGTTGATAAGAAGATAACGGTAGGGAATATTTGTTTGCTTGTACACATTATCTTATTTGTTTAAATGTCATATTCCATCCCTTGATGTTACTCACGTTTTATAAAGAATTCCATGTGGTATCCTATTCGTAAAAGTTTTGAATGAAAATCGTAAATTTTTCCCATATTTGACGTTAAAGGACGACCAGTCGGCGATGATATAATTTTTATCAACAGATTACGTCAAAATACGTGTCATACATACAATTTCTAATTTATCTAATTATGGTAAAATAAATTGTAATTTACCTGCAGGTGATAGCCGTAATGGACTGATAAACGCTTACGTAAAAGGTTTTTAATATTTTAAACCTTTTATATATGAGAACACATGATTGAAATGCAATGTTTTTGCAAATTATGAAAACAATAAATACGAGTATCTTAAGCTTTAACTTTTTTGTTAAAGAAATAGGTTGGCACTTTAAAACACCCCTATAGATTACAACAACAATGACGTAAACTGAAACTTCGTTATTTGAATAAAACAATATACAAACAGGAAATGCCTGCGTGAAGTTAGCCCCCCCTTTTTCGAATTTCCACATTTTGAAAGTTGTTCCAGGTTGTTCTAGGTTTGTTCTAAATTGTTCTAGAATTTTGGAGGAAAATATTAAAAAATTGTCCAGAAAAATCGAAAAAACCGTTTTTCTGGTCAGCCCCCCCTTTTTCAAAATTCGAAATTTTGACAGTTGTTCCAGGTTGTTCTAGTTGTTCTGAACGTTGTTCCAAAATTTGAACCTTCTCACATTAGTAGTTTAGGAAATAATTAATAAAAATCCAATTTCGCCAGCCCTCCCCTTTTTCGAAATTAAAACTTTTGAGAGTTCTTCCAGTTTGTTCTAGTTGTTCTGAACATTGTTCCAAAACTTGAGCCTTCTGTCATGTGTAGTTTATGAAATAATTGAGAAAAACAAAATTTCAGTAACGCCTCTTTTTCGAAATTCAAAATTTTGAAAGTTGTTCCAGGTTGTTCTAGGTTTGTTCTACATTGTTCCAAGATTTTATCTTTCTATCATATATACTTCGTGAAATAAATGAGAAAAACAAATTTTCAGGGGTGTGAAGTTAGCCCCCCCTTTTTCGAATTTCGAAATTTTGAAAGTTGTTCTAGGTTGTTCTAGGTTTGTTCTATATTGTTCCAAGATTTTACTTCTCTATCATGTATACTTCGTGAAATAAATGAAAAAAATAAAATTTCAGTAACGCCCCTTTTTCGAATTTCGAAATTTTGAAAGTTGTTCCAGGTTGTTCTAGGTTTGTTCTATATTGTTCTAAGATATTACCTCTCTATCATGTATACTTCGTGAAATAAATGAAAAAAACAAATTTTCAGCGGTGTGAAGTTAGCCCCCTCCCCTACCCCCTTTTCGAATTTCGAAATTTGTATACTTTGTGAAAATAAATGAGACAAATGAAATTTCAGGAAGGCCTCTTTTTCGAAATTTAAAATGTTGAAAATTGTTCCAGGTTGTTCTACGTTTATTGCATATTGATGGCTATCTATCATGTATAAAAAAAATAATTTCAAAAATGAAATTTCACTTACTCGTCTCCCCTTCCTTTGATTTTTTGAAAATCGAGAAATTTGTTTTTCTCATTTATTTTACGAAGTATACATGATAGAAAGATAAAATCTTGGAACAATGTAGAACAAACCTAGAACAACTTTCAAAATTTTGAATTTCGAAAAAGAGGCGTTGCTGAAATTTTGTTTTTCTCAATTATTTCATAAACTACACATGACAGAAGGCTCAAGTTTTGGAACAATGTTCAGAACAACTAGAACAAACTGGAACAACTCTCAAAAGTTTGAATTTCGAAAAAAGAGGGGGGGGGGAGGCTGGCGAAATTTGATTTTTATTAATTATTTCCTAAATTACTAATGTGAGAAGGTTCAAATTTTGAAACAACGTTCAGAATAACTAGAACAACCTGGAACAACTGTCAAAATTTCGAATTTTGAAAAAGGGGGGGCTGACCAGAAAAACGGTTTTTTCGATTTTTCTGAACAATTTTTTAATATTTTCCTCCAAAATTCTGGAACAATTTGGAACAAACCTAGAACAACCTGGAACAACTTTCAAAATGTGGAAATTCGAAAAAGGGGGGGGGGGGGCTAAGTTCACGCAGGCACAGGAAATACGTTAATCAATATCATTTTCTTCAATATTTGCCATATATGTAAACAAGTCTTGAAAAAAAAGTGGGAATTGGTCATAAAAATTTAGTATTGTCACAAGTTCTTCATGCCCTACTTTTATGTAGTTATGCCCACCTAATTGAATAAATTGAGATGATGCGATTATTGAGGCTTGTTGTTGTCTCATTGATGAAAACCTTTGTATTTACCAAGACTGGAAGGCTTCAGCCGATATAGCCTTTATCTGTCTCTAGCTGTCACATTATTTTGAATGATCTCCAAAGTCCCAGAATGACGTCCTTTTAAAAGACTTTCTAGTTTGGGGAAAGAAAAAAATCGCAAGGAATCACAGGAATGCCTTTTGATGTCAAAAATGTTGTCATCATGGACCATCTACCTATCTGCAATTCCACACAAATCATCCTCCTTCTGAGCCTTTCAAGAAAACCCTAATAAAAGACTTGGTTGACAGTTTGCCTTGAAGGTACACATTGTTTATGAACGATATTACTATTGTCATCGAGGCAAATCAAAATTGATTTGCTCATTCACGCATTCTTTGGCCGAGGAGAATTCTCGATGTGCCACTTCTGCTTTAGCAGTTTTGTCTCAGAGTCGTATTCAATAATCCAGGTTTCATCAAGTGATCACATGAACGAAGAAAGAAAGTTTTTTCGAATGTACGTCTGCTTAATTTTAGGCACTATTTTGGCATGTGTCTCAAATTCAAATTTGATGAAAGGTGAAACTGTTTAATTGTAACTGGTCACTTATCATCATTATTATTAAACGAAGATCTGACCTTACAATAGCCCGCACACCTTCGATGTTTTCATTGGTTTCTGAAGATGAAGGCCTCCCTGAGCGAGATTCATTTCCCAGCAGTTCTCGCTCATCTAAAACTGATTTGTGCCAGCGGAAGCTTTGTGTTTATGATAAGCAATGTTGTCCCCATAAACGGCCTGCGTCAAATTTTCAAAAGTTACTCTCCAGCATTCCTCAAGTTTGCCACAAAACTCAATGGCATAACTTTATTTTAAATTCCGCTATTTCATTCTCTGTGACACAGAACCAAAACTGATAGGGCTCTCAAGTATTACATGATGAGAGTGAGTGAGTGAGTGAGAAAAACTACGGCGTTGCCAGATCGTTGCCAGATCGTTGCCAATGATGTTAGTCTCATTATCTTTTTCATATCTCTTATTGTCATTCTTTGATCACTTTTAGTTTTTATTTCGTTTTTAATCTCAGTAATGACTAGCATTCGATATTGGTGCTATTGGAACCACCGAATTCATTGAAATACACCTGTTTTTGCACAGAGTTGACTAATCCTTCTATTATGCTGTTTGATATTCGTCCTAGCGCTCCTAGCAGTACTTTGGATACATGTGCTTGATCTCAAACATCAAATTATTGTATTTTTCAGTTTCCTTGTGTTTAGTGTTTGTTTCTCGAAGCCAACACGTTTCTACCATGAATATTTTCTTTTATATCTTGTCCAGGATAATGAGATTAGGTCTGTTTATTTTTAATTGTCTCGTAGTGTGGATGGAAAGCTTTCACCATATTTTGCATTTTTTGTTTCCACTACTGGTATCTGCTGGTTTGTGACATATGGTGGGATGGTGTGCAACCCATACATCAAATATCTGCGGAAATGAACCACTTCAGCTTGACACGTGGTTATATACTCTTCTGTCTCCTAGATCACTCCACATCAGGAATTCAAACGTCAGTTCTTTCGAGAGACTTTCCCCATGCATGGCTTCTACTGTCTTGAGGCTGTTCTTTAATTTTTTCTCCTCCAGATCAACCATATTCCTCACAATGGTTCGTTTTCCAACTTAGCATTTTATATCAAGCTTTTCCAAGGTTCCTATTGGTAATGCGTACAGAAAGGTGTCCCTGTCTTATTGTGGCTGTTAAAAATTATCGCTATATGTGCTCAATAAGCATATTTGTTACTCTCTTCCTATTTATCGAATTGCAAATCACCATTAATTGAAAGTTTAGTAATCTCCATGGAAATAGTATGAAAAGGAGTAGAGAAAGTTGAAGGAATGGTGGTCTCCTCAGCATTTTGTCCTTTAAATCATTTGGACTATTTTTATTGGATTTTAGATTTAGATTACATTTAATTGATACTCTTAACCTCGCTTTTCTATCTTTGAGTTCTTTTCTGTAGGTGCTCATTCCGATACCGCAAAACGGTTCCGGTCTCACAAACCAAATTGTGGCGGACTTCGTTAGCTTCTTCGATGCCGCTGATTCCAGTATGTCCTGGTACTCAGCATAATGCAACTATGTTTTCATTGCCTGTTGTTTAAGTAGTCTGCTGAGGCATAATTGTAACATCCACCATTCCACGTTTATTGGATAGTGAAGGTTACAATTTAAGAATGCTGCTTTGACTAGGTCTTGCATCTTGTGGGTTGAACTTTGGTTGGTCCTAGCACAGCCAAATTTTTGCTCATCTGAGAGGACATGGTGGCATTCAATTTATTCTGGATGGATTGTTCGTTGAGGTTTTGGAGTTTGATCATGGAGTGCCACATTAAGAGTTCTATTTTTATTAGACTGATCATACAGAATTAGTGCACAGTCTCCCAAAAACAGCAGGATTGTACGCTAACCCGAAATCCTTTAATTACCTTTTCTAGATCATGGGGGAAATATTTTCAGAGAACATTTTTATTTGTTTTTTTAGAAGTTCAAGATTGATCGAAAGTTAAATTGGGGGAATTGTTCCCCCAAACTTCCCCCAACAGATTACGAACTGAAACTAGCGCCTCTTTCATAGGCTTAATTCCTTATCGATTTTCTGTTTTATTGAAATCTATGCTCTGGAATGCGTTGTTATTGTTATATCCAAAACGGCTTTAGTTTGACTCGAAAGCTTATTACTCAAAAGGTGTCCTAATATGAACTTGGCTATTTATTTTTGATCAAAATTCTCTCCTAATGTTCAGATTTGAACCAGTTTGCTCAAATTTTTCATTTATTATATTGGAGAAGATTAAGGCATTAGTTCTTGACGTTAATATGGTGAAAACAATCCTATTTTAAAGCGCAAATATATGATGCGCAGTATTAAGCGAAGTATGTTTTAAAGAAGATCTTGATTCATAGCACTCTTTTCATTTAATAATTTTTGTATATTCAGATGTTTTCTAATGTTAGTGTACAAAGTATGCGCTTCTGTTTCGTAGTTCTCGACTAACTTCGCGAAAGAAAATATTTCCGTTCTTAAACACAATATACAAACGCTACTCTGAGAGAATACATTTTCCATGGAGTCTTGACCTACTTTTCGGGCAACTCATATACACGGTTTATAATGAGCAACGAGACCAGAATAAAAGTGAAAATTATGATTGTTCGTCTGTTTCTTCTCCTTTTTCAGTGTGTCGAGATACCGCTACTCATTATGACATAAAATATAGCATCTTCGCACGGTAATAATGCTATGCGTAGTGCGTATACATTGTGTTAATTTTGTTTTGTTATCGCCAAGATGAATTATACATTCACGAACTTTTAAATCAGAGAAATCAAAATCTGCATTAACATAACCACAAAAAAGTTGAGCTTTATATAATCTTCGAAAATATTACTAACTAGCTGAATGTAACAAATTTGATTAAGTGATGACGATGTAATTTTAATCAAAGATAATGCTGCATCTCTTTTAGCATAAAGCTCAAATATGGACCCTATCATGGGCTCGCTTGGAACTGTTAACGTTGATTATTGTTTTACTTGTATTTTCATGTTGGGTACAATGGTCAAGTTTCTAGTTTAATCTTTCAGGATTGAAGGATTCGTCGTCATATAACGGTTGGCTGTCAAATTTTAAAAGAAAGCTTCAGGCCAACACGATTAACAAATCAGTTGCAAAAAGAGCACCAGCGTGGATAATTTATTTTATTCTGAATGGCTTGATGAATTGAAACAATTTTTAAATAGCAAATAGTCAAGACAGACAAAATCCGCCTTTATTCTTACAAATGCAGCTTGACATTCAAAGACCAAAGTGATTCCAGCCTCGTCATAATCATAAATGAGGACAGAATTGTTTATTGTATAGTCGATCTCTGTTAACAGTGGTATGAAAAAGGAGAATCGCAAATTTTTGGACAACTGCATCGTACATAAAAACCCATCACATTAGATTATATAAAATTGATTTTATTCCTTTCCAACACGTCATAAAGGCTGCAACTGTTGAACCAGGGTGTTAATCAATATTTTATTTAAATATTTTAAAACTCTCTACCACCGAAAGGGATCAGAAGCAGCAGATCAGATAACAGTTTTGATCGCTATAGTCCTGTAGTAGTAGATTTTGTTCATGGTGACAATGACAACGGTGTCCATGGTGCTCTAACCGATGTTGAACTGTTGGCCTGTCAGGATGAGGATCAGGAAGATAACGAAAAAGAACAACCACCAATCCTAGTCGCAATCAGCGAGGTAACATCATCTATCTGTACCCTGCGCTCCCATATTCTCGAAACAAAAACGAGTGATGATTTGTCTTCAGTTATCATCATCATTGAAAATTTACTAGACAATGTTAGATGGAGCATTTCTTAAGAAAAAATCGTCTGGAATCCCGAATAAAAATTAATTCCGGTTTATAAATTTCATTTCTTTCAGTTTTCTACTTTTTCAAGCGAACCTTTTCGAAAGCTGAATCTGACGCCTCATTGATCATTTCCTTTAATAGTTTATTCATGTCTTTTATTTCTAGCACGATATTTATTATTATAACCTCACTTATCCGGTTGGATACGAACAATTATTTGAATTAGCTTGATATCAGTTCATACTCTTCAATTGTGGTTTCAACCACTTTCAAGTTATGTAAAATATGTGGAAATACTTTCTAATAAAATGTTTAATGTATTATTGCACTGTGACCCCCTTCCATGAGCTGTAAGCTTCTGGCGTTTCCTCGTTCTCAGAGTTCACCATCCAGCTTAATAAGAGCTTTAATGAACAGCAATAACTGTGATGGTTTCAGAGAAGGTATTTCTTCTTCGTCTATGACGTCTTTGCCGAGATAATTGGGTCGAGTTTCCTTAATAGTGGTGCAGTTAGATATCGTCTGGTGTTCCGGATTTTCATCCTCCGCTCCCACCCCCCTCCAGAAGCTGTAGTCGCTGTTCTGTTTTAGACCTGTCCTTGTCATGTGTTCCCCAAGGTGACAGTACCCTGGAAAACTTGTGAGGATGCGTACTCTGTTTCTATTTGTTCTAGCAAGATTTTTGCTCTCTACTTTCCGATAAAATCTTCTTCAAAGAACCAGAACATTTGTACTCATTCAATTCCAGACATTGGATCAAAAAATTGAATTTTGACATGGCTTCTATTCTATCTTGCAAATTGAGGACTTCTTGGCACCAAAAATGTTACTAAACCTTAGAAGACCTTTATTTTTTGATAACTTTCTTTCCAAAAACTTTATAGGGCAGAAAAAATGGAAATAAGTTAATCAAAAAGTTTAACCTTCAAGGAATAAATACAAACACACATCATTTGGCGTGGAAGAAGTTTTTGTAGAGTTTAGATCTATTGTAACAACTTCAATTGGACTAGTGAAGATTTTGTGTTACTTTTCTTTTAACTCTTACTGGCAGTATATGTAGTTGTCTGTCACCAAAACTTGTATTCTGCAACAAAAATTAGGGGTCGCCAAGTTCCTGAAAATTTCAAGATCTTGCCTTGAAATCAAGACTTAAGACATAAGACTTCTTATGGAGTCAACGCCTAGCCGATTTCTTGGCTTTGTTATGGTTAGCCTTTCCACAGGTACAGATGTTGCTGGCGTTCCGAGAAAATCCTTGGCCATTTTCGATAACGACGTTTAGAAGACAGTTTCGTGTCTTCTCCACCAATCAAGTATATTCTCAGAATTTTCTGCCCTGGGCTCATTTAAATATTTTTCAATTCCATACTTCCAAGATTCTGACTTATCATTATTAGCTTTCTTAAGTAATTTCTAAATCAAATTGGTTATCTTCTTTTTTAAGACTCAGTGCTGGTGCTGGTTCTGGTACTGGATTCTGTAGATCATTCTCGACTTTATTAAAGCAGCTAACTTTAAATATTTCTTCAAATTTTTTAACTGCCTCTGATTGTAGAAGCTTTCCCCATGTTTTGTTATAGTGTTTCAGTATTTTATCTCTCCCAGCTTGAATGCAGTAAATTATTCGTTCATCGGCAGCGTCTCTATCAACTTTATTATCAAGTTCACGAGCCCATATTTCTAGTTTGTTTAAAAGTAAGTTGATTACAATTACGACCAATGGGAGTGTGGAATATTTGTCCCCTTTGAGTAGGTATTAAAGAAAGTGTTTTGAAGCTTCTTAGATACTGACCAAATTTACTGATCAGAACCCATTCTTTATCTGATATTCTTACAATTATTTAGATTTTCGATGTTATCGCAAAATATAGTTAAAGCATTTTTCACACTTAAACCCATGTTAGCATCTCAAGAAATTTCAAGGTTTAAAATGTCAAGAAAACGACAAGACAAGATTTTTTAAAATTTCTTGATTTTTCTCAAGACAAGACAAGAAATTGTTAAGTGACAATGCGTCCATGCTCCAGTGGTTGAATTGGATTATTCTTTAAGGTTCTTGATGTAGTTGAAGAGTGGAGTCAAAATATAAATCAACCAGAACGTTAGAACATTTATACTCATTCAATTCCTGATTTTGCATGGAAGCAAGATTGGTATTAAACCTTAGAAGACCTTTTTATCAAGAAGGCTGGTTGTTTTTTATAACTTTTTATCCAAACAGTTTATAGGACCGGAAAAATGGGAAAAGGCCAATCAAAAGTTACTCTGGCTAATGATACCCAATGCAAATCGTATTTACAAGTTATTGTTGACAGTTGACTTGAAAATGTATGTCAGTAGGTATCGACTTGCGTGAGAGAATTACTGTATTGATTGTTGGAACAAGAAACCAGGACACCACCTTAATTAAGATGAACTTATATTGCATTGCGGTTAGTTTTTACTGCCTTAGTAACTATAAAATGAACTCGCAATAAAAGAAATTTCGTTGATATAGTAATTATTAAAAACATATTGTCTACATTTTCAAGTCGTATAATCATATAATAATAATTATATTTTAATGCAACTTTAATTTTGTCCAGATTTTGTATGTGTTGACTGTACAAACATTATTTGGGAGAAGTAGGTTTGTGAAACACGGTGAAAAGAACCTTTCAAACACCTGCATACGCCGAATTGACAGTTAGGCGCGAATATCCAACGCTATTCTATGCACGCTGTATAGTGCACGACACCTTTTCCAATTTGAATGAAAGTAATGAAAGTGCTACTACCAGTTCGAATTCTAGTTGGGGGAAATTGCGGAAATTTAGCGTGGCAAAAGTTAATGAAGTCTAAACGAAACGAATTCCGGTTTTAGTGGAATTAGATTAGCACGAACTAATTATTTATGTATAAAATTTATTCCACAAATTAGAGACGAGATGTTTCGAATGCTGTTAAAGATAGAGTTTCTCCCGAATTGTTACAATATTTCTGAAAATATTTTGTTGAAATCTTGATCACCTTGATAAATTCAAAATTAAATTTAATATTTTTATGATAACAATAAAACTACATATTGTTATTTTTCAGAACCAAACTGTTCGAATATTTTTGTCGACCAATGTCTTAAAAAAATAAAAATAAATGTAAAATTCTCTCTCTCTGTTATCTATTTCTCCATTGTACGAGGACGACCTGAAATGTTTCCGAAATCGACAAGAAAAACACGGTATTGGTGTGGTTTTTTATTTTTATTTTTCGATGTAGCCTCCTTGAAGATCAATACACTTTTTCAAACGGTGCTCCACTCCCACTCGAGGCCTGCAAAATAATCATTTGTAGCGGCGATTACCTCTTCATTTGAGGCAAATCTTTTTCCTGCCAGAGATTTTTTCAAATTTGAGAATAGGAAAAAGTCGCTGGGGGCTAGGTCCGGTGAATATGGAGGATGAGAGACTAATTCCTAGCGCAACTCATTCAATTTGGACACGACGATGAGCCACCATTGTCATGGTGAGGATGGTGGATGAGATCCCAAAAATAGTTACCATGATCTTTCCGGCCGATGGAACGGTCTTTGCTTTCTTCGGAGCTGATTCACCCGGAAAAGTTCCTTGGGCTTCGGGATGTAGTGGTAGATCCAAGTCTCATCCACAGTTACGAATCGTATGAAAAAATCCGTTGAATTGCGTTGAATCCTGGCCACACTCCTCCGAAATGATCACCCGTTACTCACGCGGTACTCATCGCGCCGAAAGCTTTTTCATGCCCAAAGCTTCGTGTAGAATACGGCCAACGCGTTCCTCTGAGATGCCTGTTGTCTCTGCTATCTGTTTCAGCTGCAATCCGCGACCGGCTAATACGACATCATGAATCTTGTCGACGATTTCATCGTTGGTAGCGGTTTTTGGGCGTCCACTGCGTGGTTCGTCAGTTGTGCTTGTGCGGCCACGTTTCAACTCGCTCACCCAGAAGCTGATTGTGGAAAATGATGAGTAGATCCGCCATGAATTTCTAGCAAAGTATTTCAAATTTCCGTGACCGTTTTCCCAGCCATCCTGCTTTTATCACGAAATTCGTCCATTTTTTTTTTCCATTTTAGCGAAATCGTTCACAGTTGCTATAAAAAAGGTTGGCTTTACCGACCAATGAATCCACTTCAACGTTCGCGGGCTATCTCTTGCCGATTCCGGAAACATTTCAAGTCGCCCTCGTATACCCAATTTCACCTGCACCAAAGTTGAAAATCCTTTTTTGTGTGGCCTGATTCACTTTTGTAAAATCATCTTCTATTCCTTGGTTGAACTTTTTGTTTGTCTTGTGCCTTGAATCCCTGTCATATTTTGATTTTTCCCATCACGTATGCATTTTTTACAAAATATTCAAGACATTCAAGTTCATGAAAAATATACTAAAAACATTTTCTGAAGGACAAGAGGAAGTCGAAAATGAACCTCATTGAGATTGCTTTTGTGGTAAACATCAGCGGTGGATGTTTACCATCTGTCGCCGTCTTTCTTTTTACGTTGATGGGATACAGAAATTGCTAATTCGGTAGGAAAATATGTGTAATCATTCTCGTTTAAATTGGAATGATTCTTGTATTTGGGGTATCCTCCTTGTTGTCTCAGAAGCATTCTCAAATCTCCACATGTGGTCCACTCATGGATCTTCCTTTAAATGTATAGAATGAGTAATTGGTATTGAGGTGAACTTATTGCCATAATGAATTTTCTTTGGCAAAATAGTTCACATTGAACACGGTTCATTCCTTTTCTTGGGAAAAGTATGGAATAAAATCTGCCTCTCTTTTTCTCTCCCATAGACATGATGAACTTGATGTCAAAATTTTGTATCTTTCACCGTAGAGCCTAACGATTTAGGGGACTTATTTGGTAGATCTAAATCTCTGTTTGTGTGAACAGTTGAAGGTCGTTGTTATAACCACAGAAATCCTCAGCAGAGCTAGTCTTTTCATTATCAGTATCACATGTGGAGCATTCACGCAACAATTGGTAAGTCCGTTTTAAAGAAATTTCAGTATCAAGATTTTTTATATCAGTAGCTATAAGTGGAATAATCAGCTAGGAGTTTACAAAAAAAAAAAACAAATCTTTCCTACAAAATTTAGGTTTTTTTTGTTGGACATACGTGGTTTTGCTTGAATGCCATGGACTTATTAAGTTTTGCTTAAAAATAGACATTGACTTAGGAAGTTTTGCTTAAAAATAGATATGTGTCATCGTCCCGAAAATGGATCCTACGAAGGCGTTCTTTGAGTTTGGGGAATACTTGGAAGTCACTAGGGTCCAAATCTGGGAAATACGGCGGCTCTTGGAAAATGTCGAGGCCTGCATTATGAATTGCGACCATGGAAACACAGCACCTGTGGGCAGAAGCGTTGTCTTGATGAAACAGAACATCACGTCTAAGTTTTCCTTTCTTGTTTTCTTTTTGGTGCAATCATGCAGTTTTAAAATGGGAAAATTAATTTCTTTGGCATCCCAAAGAACTATGGCCGAGGGGGGTGGTAAACCCTTGTGTTTCTATTCCATGTTCTTCCTTTTTGATTCAGGATCATAATAGTGAACCTAGGTTTCAGCCACAGTAACGAATCTTGCTCAGGATATCGCTTAATGAAAATTGCTCTGAGGTCAACATTTTCGGTACCCATCTTTTTGAGACTTAATTCTTTATGTGAAGTGGTTTCTACCCTACCTATTGAAAAGTCACAAGGCTGAGCTATAAATTTGACAGTGATTCGTCTATTTTTTAGGACCACGTCATGGACAAGATCAATGTTTTCTTTGGGAAAAACAGTTTTCGGCCGTCCAGCACTAACACCTTGTTCACAGGTTTCTCTGCCAGGTTTAAAACCTATTGCCCAATTCTTCACTGCAACTCTTTGTAACAATCGACAATTAATTGACAATTTAAGGGACATTAGTGACGACTATGAAAATCAGCGCCATCTACGT
This sequence comes from Holotrichia oblita, assembly GCA_023690525.1. Lineage (NCBI taxonomy): Eukaryota > Metazoa > Arthropoda > Insecta > Coleoptera > Scarabaeidae > Holotrichia > Holotrichia oblita. The sequence continues at coordinate 34,731,180 of CM043016.1, forward strand.
CATCAGGAACAATAATATCTGAACTGCCCTCGTATAAATATTACTTTAGATGAAAAGATACTTCTAATATATGTAGTAGTTATTTGTAGAATGTGATTCTCTGACGAAACAACTAAACAACTCATTTAAATTTCATAGGAAAATTTTAAACATCATCAAAAAAGATGTGCCGTAAAACTTATTTTTGGATTACTACGTTCACCAACACTATGTGAAACAATCATTAAGAAAAGAAGTTATAAAGTACGTGGTATCCGTTGGAGAAATTATATATACATATATATAATACATTGTTTAATATTTCCTGTTAGTTTATTAATACTAATAGCAACTGCTTTTTTTTTCCTCTAGAAACTACTTTTTTATTATTGTGATATTGCGTATTGTGATGTCAGAACTACGATTGAGGAAAAAAATACAATGTTTCATAGATGGTTTAATTTGAAACGAGGTAAAGGTAACGCATTCGACATTGACCTGGCCAATAAAGCGGTAAGGTACAGTAATACCAACACAACTGACCCGCTTTAAGGATATAACTATAATTAATTTCTCGATTTTATCGATAGTGTCATCGAAAAAAAAAACTATACATCGTATCGGATGCAAATCTTTAAACACATCCAAGAAATTCCTTTGAAATAATCTCCTTTTAATATGGTGGTAATTTCATAGCTACCATGGAATATATCGGGTTTAAAATTACTGTTATGTCTCTTGCATACATACACATAGAAAAGTACATCTTGTTAGTTTTATATTTTGCTTAGCTTCGTTTTATTACTTCGCCAAAGACAGCCGCTTCATTTTATGGCTGAATTATTGCCTCTAGGATATTGAAATGATTGCTGTTTTTTTTTTTACTTTTATTTTGTTTGAGTTGGTGATTGACTATATCGAGCATTAGGAATGCACTAATTTACAGTCGTAAATTAGTTATTTCTTGGAGTTATATTTGAGGTTCAGGGATAGCATCACCTATACCATTATTTGCCGTAATAAAAGTTTAGACCATGCAATTTAGCAATGGTTGTATCAGCTTTATTGATAATGAATGTGTGGGGTGGTCTAAAACTCCAACCACAATCGATAAAAATGAAAAATTTTACCAAACAGCTTGTTGACTGTTGAATTAAAAGTTAAACCGATAGAAGAAACATGCTTGTCATGTATTGATTGAAGATTTGTTTGCTCACTCAAGACCAAAAATGTGTGTGGATGTAAACTGCTCCAGATAAGTTAGGGATATTATGGAAAATTTGATTTTTCAAGAGAAGATTTTAAGATTTTAATTTTGAAGATACTTCTGGATTCGTTTCCCGAAATAACCAGCAACTCAGTACGGTCATCATAATAAATGCCTCTCCATAGACAAACAGTGCCACCCCGAAAGAGTGAACTTCTTGTACTGATCGCCGATGTCTTGGTACTAGAGGTTGTGTCCAGGCACGTGTTCGACGACTATCCGAAAAACGACCATATCTGGATTCATCAATGAACAGTACCAACTTCCACTCTTCTTTCCAATTGACACGCTCTCTTGCCCATTCCAATCTTTATCGCCTATGTTCGCGAGAACGTAAATTTACATCCCATAAACGTCTTCTGACAGTTTCAGCTGATGTTGATGTTCCTGTGGTTTCTGCTAACCTCGTACTCAACATTCGACAGAAATGGTGACATATCGGTCTTCAGCAGGGGTAATTATTGATGAGCGATCAATTCTAGGTCTTTCTCAAACAGATTCAGTTTTTTTGAAAACGGTTAGAAAGTCTAAAAATGAAACTTTGGCTAACTTGAAAAGAAATTTGCTACGTCACTTTGTCGTTGACCACCCCTGTAGCAAACCTCTAGCTCTATTTGTTTCGTCAGATGTTAAGTTTCGCCTAGGCATCGGGAATTAGCAACGAACAAAATTTTGATACCGAATTTGCACAATAAGTCAAAAAATTGACAAGTAAACCAAACAACCAATTGATTCGTTAGAACGGATTTGAACGAGAAGAACTTTCGACAGGTCCAACTTTAATAAATTCTCAAACATGAGACAAACATTTGACAATTAAAAAATTGAGCAGATTTTGAGATATATCCTTTCCTTATGTATGTGGAGCAGTTTAAATTTCCTGAAGCACCTTGAACGAAATCAGTTTGCTGCAAGCAAGGCATAGTCTAACAGTGTACTGTAAATGGGAATGAACGAATAAAGCGAAAGCTGTGTGCCATCTACTAGAAAAGTGATGGCGAATGTTTTTTGTCTCCCATTTTGTTGTTTCTTATCAGCTCTTAGGTTTTTTAGAACAGCTTCTGGTTTGTTGCCCATCTATTTTTCTTCCAAAGTTTTTAAATATCTTTCTTTTAGTCTTTCGTACTAATTCTTTCCTTGGTTGTTGTACCTACTCATTGTAACCGTGTCATTTCTGCTTTTATTGACCTTTTTGGTGCCATATATACGGTCGTTTACATACGGTAAGTCTAGATAGTTCCAAAACCGCCTCTTACATATTTGGCCATATTTTTTCACGACTCCTTTCTTCATCAAAATTATATTTTTCGCCTTCTTTATCATCATTGATAAATTTCAGGTCAGATTGATTAGCTTTTGATAAATGCAGAAATTGTTTGTCATTTTCGGGGCCTCAAGCACTTTCTGCTGTCAAAAAGGGGTGGGAAAAAAAACCTGGAAAAAAAATTAAAAATAAACTACAAGCAAGAATTTGTCTTTATATTAAAGCGTCCGAGTATAGATCACACAAGTGATGCCAAACCAATTATCCATCAAAATCCCTACACGGCCTAACTCTGAAATTTGTGGTACCAAAAAAGAGAGAAATAATATTAAATGCTCACGACAAAAAAAGTAACCGAACACAGTTATCTAAATCGATAAAAATAAGGAAGTTGAACGAAGAAAACAAAAATTGCATAAGCACTGTTTTGATCAACATAAACCAGATGACAATAATGGATTCGAATAAGAAGGACAATCTCAGAAAAATGATATGTATTTCTACTTGCAGAAGTAATCGGGAGAAGAAGAGATTTAATTAAAAGTTTGTTCGATTGGGCAGAGATGGCGCGGTTCGAATATCATGAAAAAAATATATAAGAAATATCTGCAGATATTACGAAAGTATACAATGAAGTACGAGAAATAAACACCAGAAAAAAACAGAGGCCTGTTTAAAGACACAAGAAGAAACAACAGAAGAACTTGTATCTAACCATACAAGAGACAGACGCTAAGACTTTTTAAACTCAGACAAAATTGTAATAAATCTGTCAATTTCCGGATTTATTTTTCGTTTTTCTTGTTTCTTGATTATCCTAAGTAATATGATGCTACTTTTTTCTCTTTTCTAAATACCTGTCTTTCTAATTTGGAACAGAAGTTGCTCATATCAAACTTTAATTGCAAGTTTATTTAAGGATCAATGTCCTTGCTGTAGACAGTTTTACAGGAAATTCAAAGAATGTATCCATTTTTTATCGAAATTAACAGCAACCAACATAAAGAAATCGAGGAATGAAACGAAATAAGAAATTTTAGCCGTGAAATGTGGTGTTAAAAGCTAGACATGATTGACCATGTTCGACTATGTACTAGATAATTTTTTGAAAACCTAATAGTCCCTAAAAATGAAAAAAAAATAATTTCTTTAATGAAATGAGGTGAAACCCAGAAAATGTCACAACCATTTGCTTCAGGCCACTCAATCACCGGCAAACCACAAATCATTGTTTAACCTCCCACCGGTTAAATTTTATCCGACTTTGAAGATATACTTATGTATGATATATATAAGAGAGTTTTTAAAGTTTATCACAGTCTTCACAAACTTTCAGACATTGTCCAACGTTGGAAATGTTGCTTCTGTGTCTTTAGAGTACAAAAAATCGAAAATCATCGTTGTGCGACTATTGTTAATTTTTCAAAAAAAATGTGTGGTCAAACATGGTTAAACGATGGTTAATCCAAAAAAAAAACGTCAAATCCAAAAAAATGTCATAATAATTTTTTTGTTGAAAATGTAAAAGGCGGCCAATCGTATCCGATGAACAACATTTCTGTATTTCGAATCCTTTGCATTTTCGCCATGAGACCCCACAGTATGGGTGTAGTGGCTATAGCCTAAACGAAAAGTGATCAATCGATATCACTGATGGTCAATAAATCGTCAATCCTTTCCGTCATTTTTGTGGATTTTTGACTACTTTGTGGTGCCAACTTCGCGGACCTCCTTTTATCTCCCGAGATATTAAACCTTGTCAAATGTCCAACAAATCATTGGATATAACGCCTCAAAGGACCAGTAAGCTTCAAGCTTCACCTAAAGAAATTAGAGATGATTGTGATAACGAATAAGCTTTTGACAAAAAAACTTCCGTGCACCATGTCTTTGCTCTCGCATTTCTATGCACTATGAGTGCAGTTAGTTCCACTAGCGACCGGAAGGTTTAGGGATTTTCTGCTAGATTTCAGAAGAGAAGTAGCCTGAAAAAATACTGTTTTCGACATTTTTCAATTTGACGGGTGTTAGAAGTATATTGTCAATTAGAATTACTAAGCTTGTAAAATTTGACAGCTGTCAAACTTTTTTTGACGTGGAATAATGTCATAAAGTGGTACAATATTTTTAGAATAAGACGAAATGAGATATGTATTTCAATGTGGCAATAAATCTTTTAGCAAAGTTTTTGAAATCCGAATTTTATCTCAGCGATAACACATTTAGGTAGATATATCAAACAACGAACTACAACAAAAACACTCACGAGATAATTTACTTTAGCAATGCACTCAATTTGTCAAATGATATTAAAAGAAATTACGTCATAGATATTATGTATTTGTTTTTCTTTCTGCGGAAACGATCGATACATTCGCGTGCTTATTTTTTTTTTGTTTTGACCCGAGTAATCAATCCGGGTAAGTATAATTTCCCCCTCGCGCAATAATGCAATTTTTATAGGCTCCATGTCAGTCATTTAGTGGATGCCGTTGTCAATTTCGAACGTAATGTCAACATGCAGTGCCGGCGATATAATATAAAAATTTGATTACAGTTAACGCTCACCTTTGTCGAGGGTTCCACTTGTATTATACGGGAAAATGATGGAAATTTTTTATAATCACGCGCATAATATAACACTTTTTTTTGCGTGCAATGATTAGCGTAATATTTTAAAATAGCTGCATGGTACTATCTTGATTTTAAGAATTGTATTAATTTGTAAGTCAGGAAAGTTTCATGTGTACGTACGCTGTATTTGAATTCGTTGTATTTTATTGTTTCAGATATGTTTACCCGTTCATCTTGGTGACTCAGAGGGTTTTTTACATTCAAGGTATGTTGTGAAAATGTGTATCATGTCATACTAATGTAATTTTTATTGCGTCTAGAATTTGTCGGTATTTGTTATGAATAATAATTTAAATATTTAAGTAAATAGTGTGGATTAATGTAATATAACTGTAATTGCGATAATTCCGGAGATATTGTTGTCATTACTTCAATACGTATAGGTCCAAAACTGTTTGCGTCATTTTACTAAACTCCTTTAATCACTGGCGCATTTTTGCTCTTCCAGTTCCATTCGTTTATTTCATTTCCTCTGTGGATATGGATTTCTAATGGTTCTGGGGTGTCGATGTTTGGGATTCCTGGAATCTTCTGTTTGGATCTCCTTTACGGTTGGATGCCTGAAATTAGAACATCAAACTATAAGAGTAGTTTTGTTTACTGAATCACTCTAAGGGGAGCATTTCTGTACTGATGCGGTACAGATTCTCTGCTTTTTTGGGCACAGTATCGAGCTTTGCGGAACTCCAGACAGCACCTGCCTTTCTGAGGACTCCGTTCCATTCACGACGGTGTGAAATTTTTGATCCTTCAGGTATCATCTGATGGTACTCAATAGTCGTGGTTGGAACCGACTGATGTTATCTTCGAGAAAAAGCCTTCGCAGCGAATTTTGCTCTTATATTTTAGATCCAGGGATACCATGATGATTGTCTGGTGATCAAAAAAAAAACTTCAGCGAAGTCGAATTAGAATTGATTCCTGATAGTGATTGATCCGGCACAACAGGAGAGTTTCTAAAACTTCGGCCGACAGCTTTTAGGGGAGTGTGGTTCCTTTATAGCCATCATCTTTTCCAGGGTCTTTTGCGTTTAGGGTGGAAACTTCATTGAGGAACAGATCGATTGGTGGACTTGGATGCATGTCATTGATATTGTGTCATATGGCTCGGAATTGTTTCTCCTGATCAGGATAGTTACAATCGTTTGGAAATGTGAAATGGCCTAGGAAGGTATTTGCCCGGATGTGAGCTTTCTCCTTGTCGGTGAATCATCTAATTAGACCATGCTTGATTTCTGGTATGAAGGCACCCTATGAGGATCTTAGTTTTGGTTTCTCTAGTCGAAATTACTCCATTTTTTGCTTCGAAACGCTCCGATGTCTCTAGATTTCTCTTCTCAAACGACTGTTTTCAAACTTCGTAGGAGGATAGGTACATGATTATTTCTCTAAGCACAATCTTTTCTTTGAAAAATCTTGTTATTAACTCCAATTTCTTCAAAGCCACTCTTATCTGTTTTCGGGTGTAACAGACAAACCTCTTTAAGTCCGTCGCAGTCTCAACACCGGGATCGTCCAAGCTACATCAGTATCTGTTGTACCGACCTGTGTCGTGTAATGCCCGGCGGTGGTTCTTCCGATTCTGCCCACTAGAGGCCATGGTGTAGGAATTAGTCCATTGTCGTAAGTATTATGTATATTATTAGTGTTGAAGGAAGAATTGCGATGAGATTAGATCTTGCATTGGGAGTTGCGCTGATGTGATCCGAGAGGTCGAAACCACGTGATCCGCTTCTAATGTTTGATCTATTTTCATTAGACTCGTTTGCAGGGCGATTCCAATGCAGGTATTATTTGGCTCTTAAGTTTCAAAATTATACAGGGTGGGGCATTAGTGCGAGGAAGTCCAATTACTCCTATATTATAAGAGAAATGAGAAAATGTTATTAAGATAAAAGTTGAAGCGCATGAGGGGCTATAACCCAAAAATATTTTTAACTATACAGGGTGTCAAATAAAGGCAGGGTAAACGAAACTTACTTTATTTTAAATGGAACACCCTATATATTTTACTGTTTACGATTCTTCTAGGTCCTAGTACCTATAGTACTACGGTTGCAGTTTGTTTACAATGGAAATAGTAGCAAAACAATTAGTAGTTAAGATTATTAAGTATTATCTGAGACAGAATTGAATGAGAATATTGATATTGATGATATTAACGAGCTTGAAGTTTTGATATAACAGAATAATTTTATTGCTGTTTCGAAGTATAGATTGATATGGTTTTTAAGTTGGGAAGAAGTAATAAGAATATTTTGCTCGCAAGAAGACTTTATCATCAGCAATTCCCTAGTAGACGACAACCAAAAACAGAAGCTTTTGAAATTTTCTTGCAACGATTTTGTCGGACTGAAACTACGAATTACGAAAAATCTAAATGAACCAATACCGTTTAAACAGAAGAATAAATGCCTCTATAGTATGTGCAACGGCACCAAGAGTTGACTGATGACAACAATAAAGAGACTATAAAAATAAATACACAAAAATAAATAATTCTGCAATTCATCTATGGTTTTAGCGGTTACTTTGATGTACAATTTGTAATACAAAATAAATAATACTTTACTTTGTTAACTTTATTTAATATTGTTTACTGCAATTTCAACCTTCTTGGGTCATTCTCAAAACTACAGACTTTAGTTTTGAGAATGGTTGAAACTGCAGTAAACAATATTAAATAGTGGTTCAACAAAGTAAAGTATTATTTATTTTAAATTCTGTAATTCGTTCCTACTTTACTTTTTTTTTTGTTTTTTTCAAGTTTCATAATTAAATGTTATCTTATTAACACTTTGTGTTTACTATTTTATGCCCTTTTCCCTTTTAAGCAACTTGTAATTCTAAAATAAATTTCACACCCAATCATAGTCATATAGATCAATCATAACTAATACTGTTTTTTGCACTCAACTTTGCGTCGGGTAATGATAATTTTAGCGATTTAGATGTAGAATTGTATTTTCCCAGCTAAGCGACAGTTTTCGTCTAATATTGCTATTCAACTAATCAAAATCAAACCCGTTTTTAATTAAAATCATGTTTTCGACTTATAGAAACGCAAATAACTAAAACTAGCACATTTAGTTATAGGGAATGTTTAATAAATAATAAAGTTCGTGAAGAGAGGAGTTTACTCCAATAATAAAATACAGGGTGTTCCATTTGAAATAGGTGAGAAAATACACATTCCGAGTTATGACTCGCCCTGTATATAAATATTGAATACGCCGATAAATAAATCATTTCTGATGAAAGAAGATCATATTAGAAATGTTTCTAGCGCAAATGAATTATTTTTTGTGGAAGCCGTAGTACGGTAGGAGGCGCCAACTTTGTTATTAAATTCATGCAAAACTTCCCATATCTTCTAAAGTAAGCTGAATAACATAGCAAAACCCTATATTATAATAAAGGTAAGACCTAGAAGAATCGTAAACAGTAAAAATATATAGCGTGTTCCATTTAAAATAAAGTAAGTTTAGTTTACCCTGCCTTTATTTGACACCCTGTATAGTTAAAAATATTTTTGGGTTATAGCCCCACATGAGCTTCAATTTTTATCTTAATAGCATTTTCTAATTTCTCTTATAATATAGGAGTAATTGGACTTCCTCGCACTAATGCCCCACCCTGTATACTGTCTTATATGTATATTAAATTATTTATCTGACTGAATTTATCATCTGACACAGATTGTATTATCGATTGTAATATTCAATATAATAAATTTTGATTATTCCACCTACCTGGATAGAATTATTATAATTAAAGATAAATCAAATTTGATTCAGTAGAGAAAAAAAAACGTTTATATACAATAGTCCACGATTGTACAATTTTTTTCAATTACATTTCTAGTTCGACTCTACTAGGAAAAAAATGACTGCCGGTACTTTAACGTTACTAAATCACGTGAGCTGAGCCTTTCATATCGCGTATCATAGTCCCAGCTATACATAATATCGTAAGCGTATAGCTAAACGTACGGTGTAGACTGTATATCGTATACGGACTCTGGTATCCGTCCGTTTTACGAGGATATATAACGTTGATATAGACATACACGTGTTTCCCGATTGGCACGTGCAAGGTTAAACTCGCACGCTTGCCATATCTTTGGGTTCACCTTCATTTACTCTACAATAATAATAAATGGATGGATTTGAAATTTTGCCCAATTTCGTCCAACGTCAAACAGGCCGGGTTGGTGTTTTTCCAAGGATTTTCACATGTCCATTTACGGCGAAAATGTGATGTTAGTATCTACATACATGTACTTGATGCTCTATTGTTTTGTTTATTCCTATTGTGAAGGTTTGTTATCATGAAAATAGTTGCCATTTATTGTTTTCCTCGTTAATTATTTCGTATTCGTATTTAATTTATTTCAGAATGAGTAAATTAGGTGAACAAGTAATGAGTTCAAAAACAAAACTTTCTATCAATATACAGAGTGTTTAACTTGATAAATATGGATAAAAGTTAGAAATCTTTAAAACCTCGATAACATATCATTTACATTTTATTACTATGCGACTCATATACTTAGTTGTTTTCGTTTGACGTTTGACAATTAATAGATGTCAATTGTTGGAGTTATTTCTCTAAAATCAGTTATTAGAGGAAGTAGGAAAAATGACCTTGAATCTAGAAGACTTGCAATAAGTCCAGAACTATGGAAAATTCTGTCTACAATTTGCACTTACAAGTACTTTAGCAATGGCCAAATCGACGTCTGGATTGTTAGAAGTGGAAATCAATTAATTTCAAGTCTGCAGATCTTACGGAGCAATTTGTAGGGCCTCCATGCCGAATCCATCTGTTGGGAAATGTTTATAGTTCAAGTAAATGGGTTCAGTTATGTGTAGGTTAAAGAAGATGATCCAATTATGTGGCTGCCTAAATTTCTGCCCACACCTTTAGGCACCACCTTTATTTCATGTGAAGTTTCGTATTTTTTAAATCTGGCGTTATTTAGAAATGTTTCAATAAATCTTCTTTTATCCATTGGATGTCGAGGGTCCTGGTCGTAGGCCTTTCAATCGTGTTGGTCGTGGCAGGTTCTTCAGCATCCCATTGGGAATACCATCTTTTCCAGGGTCTTTTCCGTTCGGGATGCCCTTGATTACCTCCAAAACTTCATTGAGGAACAGATCGATTGGTGGACTTGGATTCATGTCGATCGTTTGGAAATGTGAAATGGCCTAGGAAGGTAATTAGCCCGGATGTGAGCTTTCTCCCTGTCGGTGAATCATCTAATTAGACCATGCTTGATCTGTGGTATGCAGGCACTCTATGAGGATCTTAGTTTTGCTTCGAAACGCTCCAGTGTGTCTCTTCTGCCAGACACCTTCCAAATCCTTTTCACTAGTTGTTCTGATGATCTTGCAATGTGTCAAAGTATTGAAGTTGTTCAGCTTTTTTTCTTTTGTAACATCGATTGTTGTTCCTTCTTCGATTCTATTCGAACATTTTAATTCAAGCGACTGAAAAGTTGTTCTTTTGCAACGACAAAAGTTGCAACAGGAAAAAGGAATTCTTTCGAAAACAATTTTTTTTATACAAAATCGGATTGACCATCGTTTGGTCATATCGGACCACCAAATGTATCTGAAAACACAAAAATTGTCACAAAAACTGAATAAAAAACGAGTTAACGAAATTACATGCATAAAAAGAGACTTTGGAGCTGGTTAAATGCTGACAATGACATAAAATAATTTCTGAACCACAAGAAATAGAAAATCTGGGTTTGATCACCAATCGATTGATTTTTTTCTAACCTTGAAATTATTCAGCAAAGTAAAATGTTACAACGTGTTATTTTATCTCCCCAAATCATAAAACCACCTCCCAAGGTCACCACCCTGCAGTCTCTTGTGATATGTAACTTTCTAGTCGGAAAGAAATTAATTTTTTTTCCATTCAAATTTTTTTCATCATTTGGCAATTCCATTCAAAAAACTTCTTATTCAAACTAAAAATCTCAAGAGTGATGTAAGATAGAGAAAAAATTGCATATACAAAGAGTTTTTAAAATCCCATTGCGATTTCTAAAATATAAAACTATACAGAGTGTTCTATGTGACAAAATCAAGTTGAATACAATTTCCCTAAATACACAAGTGACATCTGGATTCGAAATATATTTTGATGGTAGATTGACTAAGACCAACAAACATTTGTTTGTTATTTTTTATGTTTTTTACCGGTTTGTGATGCTAACTTCATGAAGCTAAACTAAATAACCGATTTATTGAAAACTTTTTATTAGAAAACTTTGACATTTTCAAACCCCATTTGCTTGTTTTTATGATTTTTAATTGTTAGACTTAATATTACAGGTTAGTCAGTAGTATTTTGCTCATAATAGAAAATAATTGCATTTTGTTTTTTCTAAAACAATTGGAGACAAATGTGAACATCCTTTAAAATTGCTTTTTTGTACTCGCTCGTCAAAACATGTCATTTCTAGGTTGCATTTGCGTGCGGGAAATTAATTTTCTGCGCTAGTGCGGGAAGTAAAAATTGCGTTAGGGTATAATCTAATAAATAGAGTTAATTAATAAATAAATTAACTAAGAATAATAAGAAAGGTAAATGCATAAACTTCAATTGACAACTATCTTCATCAGAACATTAGTCGGAGAAGAAAATATTTCGTTTGATAATGTCAATTAACAGAATTCAGAACTTTATTTAGAACTGTAGAACCATTTGCACTCTACTTCTTTATGTTACGATTGACGAAAAATTAGAGGCCTTTCAAGGACGCTGTTTATTTAGGCAGTACCTTCCCCAAATAAACCCAACAAAAATCTTTACATTAATGGATTCCAAATGTTATTATAGGTCGAATCTACAAGTTTATGTCGGCAAACAGCTGGGCAGTCTTTGCTGTGTAAGCAATTCCTCAACGGCTGCAGTTTAGAGACTGTGCCGACCGATAAAAGATTCTGGAAGAAATATTACCACTGACAACTGGTTTACAAGTATCGAGTTATTGGAATCACTTTATCCTGCCAAATTAACGTTGTTAGGTACAATCTGTAAAAGCAAGAGAGAATTATTTTTTGAAGGGTGCTGAATTTGAAAATGATAACAGTTTTTCCTCATCACCCATCACCATTTTTCTGCAACTCAACACAATAATCTGAACCTGACCGGTATGAATATGACTACATATTTTGGAGAGCGGAAAAATGTATTTTAAAAAAATTATTAAAGGTTTTATTTATCAAAATTAAGTTTATTAACAACAAAAGACAGTCAACGTATTTTCAATTAATTTAATCCGCAACTTTGATGGCCCAGTTCTTCCTTTCCTATTGTAACACCTGGACACTCTGCTCTTCACTGGTAATACCCAAGTTTTCAGGAAAAAAAATCCAATTAAGAATGTAAAAAGTGAAGTTTTGCGCTCATCAGACAGCCCATGATTTGTCCTAGTCCCCAGTCTCACACCGAAATAGGAGTAATACACTTTCCTAACAAAGTCTCTAAAGTTTCTCTGGTGTTTTTTAATAACAAATTCACTATAAATGTAACAAAAATTGTCGGAAGAATTAAGGACAACCATGGCTACAAGACATGATGACACAAGAGAAGAAATACTGAGCAGTGTGTTGAGATGACTCAGACGAGTGGACTATCGAGGATGATTCATTCCTGACAGGATAAATAATTATTTATGAATGAATCAGCATTACGCGATGCAATGATGCAAACAATGATGCTGATTTTCAACTCAAAATTGGTGAGATATTTGGACAGTAATTTGCATTATCTTTCCCAGATTCAGCACTCAAGAATCAATAAAAATTGCCTTGCAGTCCTAAAAAAGTTTCTTGGATCAGGATGATAATACACATCCGAACAGAGGAAAACCCGAAATAATTATAGATTATAATAATAATAATAATATTTATTAGTCCTTTCGACTATAACAAGCATAGGACACGTCAACAAATAGAAAATACAATACGATAATAACAAAACATTACATTAGATTTCATAGTCATTCAAAAAGTCATTGAAGGAATAATACACCTTATCATGCAGAAATTGTTTCAACTTTACCTTAAATGTATTCACTGGCATCTCCTTAAATCCGCATGGCAATGTGTTGTAGGCTTTAATAGCCATATACTTGGGGTTTCTTTCCGTTAAAGAGAGTCTGTGCCGAGGGAACTCCAGCGCGTGAACATTTCTTGTGTTGTAGGTATGATAGTGACTAAGATTAGTGAATTCCCGAATGTTGTCCTGTACGTATACGCACAATTGGTAGATAAAAAGGCTAGGTAGGGTGATTATTCTTAAGTCTCTGAATATTTCTCTACAACTTGTCCTTGGGCTGACACCTAATATAGTTCGTAGAGCTCTTTTTTGTAATTTGAAAATGGTATTGGAATCTGATGAAGCACCCCATGCAAGGAGACCGTACGATAACAAGGAGTGAAAATATGAAAAATAGCACATTCTTAATGTATTAACATCTAGTTTTTGTTTTAATGCAGCCAAAGCAAAACATGCGGTGCTTAACTTTTTACGTAGAACATCTATATGGCTTTTCCAACTACACCTTGAATCGATAGTAAGTCCCAAGAATTTTGTGGTACTTACTTGCTCAATGGTTTTATTATTGACTGTTATGTAATGGGAAAATAATCGATCTGGTCTTGTTACTTGAAAGTCTATAAAAACTGTTTTCTTGCCATTTAAATATAGTTTGTTTGATTGAAAATACTGGTTCAGGTCAGCCATAACATTATTAGCTTTCAAGGCAATCACGTCATTCTTACCAGCCGTAACGAGAACCGAGGTATCATCTGCAAACATTATTGCGTTTGATACTGTCATATCATTTACATATAATATATATAATAGTGGACCAAGGACACTTCCTTGGGCAATTCCTCTTCGTAATATTAATTTGGTCGATCTGACACCCTCTAATTCTACATAATGCACTCTGTTCTGCAGATAGCTTGCAAACCATGAGAGTGCAACTCCCCTAATGCCATAGGATTGCAATTTTGTTAATAAAATGTGATGGTCCACCAGGTCAAAAGCTTTGCTCAAGTCTGCAAGGCATCCAATACACGATCCACCTGCATCCAGATTTGTATACAATTCATCGAGAAATTTTAATATAGCCGATACTGTTGAATTTCCTTTCCTAAACCCAAATTGATTACAGTTTAATAGTTTCTCTTTTTCCAAAAACTCGACCAGCCTAGTTGCTACAAGCTTTTCAAAGATCTTGGAAAAAATACTCAAAATTGATATTGGCCGATAGTTATCAACTATCGATGTCGAACCACTTTTTAATACGGGTTTTATCTTAGAAATTTTTAATTCTTCAATGAAGGAACCGGCTGAAAAGGAGTTGTTTACTATCTGAGCGAGTGGGTTTGCAATTTCGTTAATACATTCCTTTACAAGGTTAGTACTATAACCATCATAACCAGAAGAACGCGTATTTCTGATACTCTTCACGATACTAATTATTTCATTTTCTGTTGTTGGATGTAAGAAGAACGTGTTCGGATGGGCGCATACAGTAGTACCACCACATGTATCACTGATTTTTGTAGCAAACACGTCAGATATAGTGTTGAAATACTTATTGAAGTGGTTTGCTATATCCAATGACTCTGTTAGTAATTCATTTTCAGTTGTTATCGTCGGTATTTTTCCATTTGCCCTGTTTCTAACGGGATTTATGATATTCCATGCTGCCTTCATTTTGTTTGTTGATGAGTTTATAGCTCGATTATTATGTAGCACCTTAGCATGTCTGATGACTTTCCTATATACCAACTTGTACTTTTTATAGTAATTTATAGCATCCACATCCCCATTCAAAGTCAATTTATACAGATATTTTAGTTTTTGTGCAGAAACACGTATACCCCTCGTGATCCATTGTTGTTGTTGATTTTTATGTTTACTATTTTCACGCGGTTTGACTAACGGGCAAGCTAGTTTATAGTTAGCGTCAAAAGTGTTAATAAAAATCTCATATTGTCTATTCACGCTCTCGAACCTCAGCACATTCTCCCAATCCTCATGAAACAATTTGGATTTGAGATCTGTAAGTGTTGATCGATTAACTAAATTTATGTATCGGCCATTTGAAAGAGAATCATTTGAACTATGTTCACTAATAGCAGTTATAATTACGTTTTGTGCCGAGTGATCAGAGATGCCATTGAATACCACCCCACTGCTATGAATGGGTAGAGCCGCACTTACACAGATATTATCTATACAGTTTGCTAAACGCGTAGGTTCCTTTATTGTTATAACGAGATTATAAATTTTCATTAAGTCAATAAATTTATTTAATTCGTTTGATTCTTTTAAAAAGTTTATATTGAAATCACCGCACACTACTACTTGAAATTTAGTATATCTACTTGCCAAATACAATGCTTCGTCTAGCTTTTCAGTAAAAGTATCAAAATTACCTACACAGCTTCTATAAATTCCTATTAGAATAAGCCTAAAATTCAAATATGAAATTTTGGTTGCAGCACATTCAAAATGCAACTCTGTCGACAGATTGTTTATGTTTTGTATATGTTCACACTTGAAACTATTATCACTAAGTAACAAATCATTAAAAAATAAAACTACGCCACCGTGAATTTTTGTTTCTCTACTAAAATGACTTACTAAACTAAAACCGTCAACCTTTATTGTTGCAATACTGTCCCGAGGTATCCAATGTTCAGTTACACACAAAAAATGGCAAAATTCGTCATTTAGAAAAATTTCCAACTCATTAATTTTGTTACTTAAGCATTGCAAATTTTGATGAAGTATACATATAAAATCTTGTTTTGTCTGTATACCCTGCCCATTATTGTATCTCACATTTGTTTGATCGACGAAATAGTACTAAAGGTGGCGTCGACACAGTTGACAACCTGAGCTGCTTACGATTGTTCGAGAAACACACAAAGTTGGCCAATGGTAGTGTTTTATTCTTTATGAAATATTGCTGGCATCAACAGATGAAGAGAATTTCTATGAAATCTGGCTTTCTAACTAGTTGACAATCACTTACGTCAACGAGCCCAATTCACCTGTTTACCAAGACCATTACTATCAAGGATCAGACAACTTATGGACTATGAGGAACTTATACAACCTCTAGTATCGGTAAATGAATACACCGTTCCAAAACGGGGTCGTTGTAGTTATTGCGACCGAAAAAACAAAATGTAAAAAATGTATGTGCTTAAAAAATTGCAGTCGTCGAAATCACACAGAAATGCAATTATTAATATGTCTGGGTAAACATATTTTTTGTTGTTTTGTGGTAATCCCATATAATTTATGTACTCGTTAATTAAAAATATTCCAAGAAGCAAGGTCAGGTGTTCGAAAAATTTTAAATCGACAATAAAATATTCGATAAATTTTTACTGCGTCTGCTTTTGTTGAATTAACAATGGTGATAAATTTAAATACCTTCATTTTTTTTGCATATGATGTTACGACTGAAAAAACTATTGTTCTTATTAATTTACCACGACCTATCAATAATATGTCTACAATGTATATATTGTATTTAATTATAATACAATTACAGTATATTATAGTACACATTTCCTTCAAAATCCAACATTTATATGTAGATATTACCAGCAATGTGTGTAAATCTATCCCATAAAATAAAACTCCATGGGGGTGATATCATTACACGCGGCTAGGCGTTATGAAAACCTGTTTACCTTTCGCGCAATTTGTACCCGATATAAAATTAATATTTACTTTGGGTAAGTATAGGAGGACAGATTAATATTAGAATGAATGAGATAACAAATGCTGCTGCCAACACAATCAGTAGATGTTAACAACGTTTACTATTAATGGAGTATTATACAGGATAAATTAGTTTTTATTAAATGTGACACCTAACGCTTATGATTGCTTTTTGTTATTCTAAGGATGATTAAGTGGTTTGTTGTAACCGGGTCGTTACTCTTTCTGCGTGGTGTAAATGAAAATAACTTAACCGAAGGTTATTTCCCATATATGTACGCGTTAAGTATGTATACATATGTATATCTTTGATAAGTTAGTTTTAGTGTGACTCAATTTGCTTACATTTTGGCGAAAGTTTGGCGAAGACACGAAAATAAGGTCAGAACAAATCAACATATAATTGCGCGCCCATTGTTCGTGAATAATTAGCGAGAATGATAATTTTCTATTGCCCAAAATAAATATACAGAGTTAGACAAGCAAGGGTTTCATTAAAATCCATCAATTTAAGATCAATTTAAAATTTTAGATAAACAGCCGGTTTTACTATTTACGCCTGTCAGATTTGTTTGACAGCTACAATGGTCAAGAAAATACTCTTCTTTCAGACATATTTCAATGGTTACCCTCATTAACGGTTAAAAACTTTACAGCTGTCTGATATATTTGACAGCTACAATTTTTGAATCTAAAAAAACTGCAATTCTAACTTGACAGCTGCTAGAAATATTTTGACAGTTTTCATCCATTGGAGCCGTAAAAAAATAGTTTAATTGTTTCACCCCACCAAAACAAGAACGCGTTCAAGAACATTAGCTACACGTGTCGAAATAAAAAAATTTGACAGCTGTCAGAAATATTTTTTATAATTGAAAGCATAAAAAATAGGAAAAAGCTATTTATACTTGTTGACAACTGGCAATAACATATTATAAAAAATAACAGGATTTGCAATTTTACAACTGTCTATATATTTTGACAGCAGCATCTGTCAAATCTAAAAAAAATAATGCGTTTACAATTTGGCAGCTGATCGAGATATTTTAATAGTTACACTTGTTAAAACTATAAAAAAATGTTTTTTTTTTTATAATTACTTAACAGCTGTCACAAGCATCTTAATTGTTTAAACTCTAAAAAATAACTGCTTTTATTATTCTACAACTTTCAAAAAATATATACAAAGCCTTCAATTGTTAAAACTGTGAAAAATACTAGTTTTTACGATTTGACAGGTTGACAGTATTTTTATAGTTATAAGTGCAAACATTGGAAAAAATAAATGGTTTTATAATTTGACAGCTTTAACAAATACTATCGTACGAAAAATAGGCAAAAAGTTAATTTTTCAATTTGACACATACATCTGTACATTTTAAACAGGCGATTTTTTGACTGTTACTCTTATTGAAACTTACATATACCTGCTTTTTAATTTAACAACTGTCAAAAGTATTTTAATTGTTTACACCCTCCAAAACGAAAACATTGTTATAGATATTTTTTTTAGCTTGAGCGCCGTCATAAACATTCTCATAGTTACAAGTGTCAAATTTGGAACCGTATAAAATAACACTTTTTACAATCTGACAGCTGCCAGAATTTTGTGAATTGTTAATATAAGAAAAAATAAATAATTGTTTTTATTGTTTTACAGTTTTCAAAAAAATGTATATAAAGCCTGTAAACGTTAAAATTGTAAAATAACTATTATTACAATTTGACAGCTGTCAGAAGTATCTAAATGGCTTATATTTGCCAAAAGAAGAAAATATGAAAAAGTACCTGTTTTCATAATTTGACAGCTAGCACAGATAGTCACTTTTATAATTTGACAGCTGTCAGAAGTATCCTAATTGTTTATATTTGCCCAAAGACAAAAATAGGAAAAAGTACCGGTTTTCATAATTTTCCAGTTATCACAGATAGTCACTTTTATAATTTGGTAGCTGTCAGAAGTATCTTAATTGTTTATACTCACCAAAATAAGAAACTAAGTGAAAAATATCTGTTTCCATAATTTGACAGTTATCACAGATAGTCGTTTTTGTAATTTGACAGCTGTCAGAAGTATCTTAATTGTTTATACTCGCCAAAAGAAGAACATAGGAAAAAGTACCAGTTTTCATAATTTGACGGTTATCACAGATAGTCACTTTTATAATTTGGTAGCTGTCAGAAGTATCTTAATTGGTTATACTCACCAAAACAAGAAACTAAGAGAAAAATATCTGTTTCCATAATTTGACAGTTATTAGAGATAGTCATTTTTATAATTTGACAGCTGTCAGAAGTATCGTAATTGTTTATACTTGCCAAAAAAAGAAAATAGGAAAAAAATACCTGTTTTCATAATTTGACAGTTATTAGAGATAGTCATTTTTATAATTTGACAGCTGTCAGAAGTATCTTAATTGTTTATACTCGTCAAAAGAAGAAAATAGGAAAAAAAACCTGTTTTCATAATTTGAAAATGATCAGAGATAGTCGGTTTTAGAATTTGACAGCTGTCAGAAGTATCGTAATTGTTTCTACTTGCCAAAAGAAGAACATAGGAAAAAGTACCAGTTTTCATAATTTGACAGTTATCACAGATAGTCACTTTTATAATTTAGTAGCTGTCAGAAGTATCTTAATTGTTTATACTCACTAAAATAAGAAACTAAGAGAAAAATATCTGTTTCCATAATTTGACAGTTATTACAGATAGTCGTTTTTGTAATTTGACAGCTGTCAGAAGTAGGTATCTTAATTGTTTATAATTGCTAAAATAAGAAGAAAATACCTGTTATCACAATTTGACAGTTATCACAGATAGTCACTTTTATAATTTGACAGCTGCCAGAAGTATCCTAATTGTTTATATTTGCCCAAAGAAGAAAATAGGAAAAAATACCAGTTTTCATAATTTTCCAGTTATCACAGATAGTCGTTTTTATAATTTGACAGCTGCCAGAAGCATCTTAATTGTTTATACTTGCCAAAAGAAGAAAATAGGAAAAAATACCGGTTTCCATAATTTGACAGTTATTAGAGATAGTCGTTTTTGTAATTTACGTATCTTAATTGTTTATACTCACCAAAATAAGAAACTAAGAGAAAAATATCTGTTTCCATAATCCGACAGTTATCATATATAGTCGTTTTTGTAATTTGACAACTGTCAGAAGTATCTTAATTGTTTATACTCGTCAAAAGAAGAAAATAGAAAAAAATACCTGTTTTCATAATTTGAAAATTATCAGAGATAGTCGGTTTTATAATTTGACAGCTGTCAGAAGTATCGTAATTGTTTATACTTGCCAAAAAAAGAAAATAGGAAAAAAATACCTGTTTTCATAATTTGACAGTTATTAGAGATAGTCATTTTTATAATTTGACAGCTGTCAGAAGTATCTTAATTGTTTATACATGCGAAAAGAAGAAAATCGAAAAAAATAACAGTTTTGATAATTTGACAGTTATTAGAGATAGTTGCTTTTATAACAGTTACAACTGTCAAATTAAAAACAGAGTTTCAACATGCGGCTACTTCATATTATATGTATGATGATTAATTACACATCGAATTGTGACTGTTCACACTGTACAAGAAGACATTACTTTTGTAATGCATTATACAGAGACAAATATTAAATTGGAGCATTTAATGCTGCGCATATATTAAAATGATGATAACACGAGTTTAATTGAATGATCTACATTAAATTTTTCTACTTAACTATGTATGTATACATATGTCGAATAGGTCATACGATTATTAGGCATTTTACCACGCGGAAGTTTAATATTTGCTAATGAATCTCTCCTGATAAAATTGCTATTACGTCTATCTAAATTGTTACATTCAACCTTTTATATATACTACTTACATATATTTGTACATGCCTATGTAATACGCTTATCTACACTTAGATTTACGTGTTTTTGTTTATTTTTATAATATATGGCTGTTCAAAACTACATAATACCATCACTAGAAATTAAATACAGAAACCTCTGCAGTAAACAATAAAGCCCGTTTTATGGACGTGTACAAATTATCATAATTACCAGCATTCTTATCGTCAGAGCTCTGCTTTTATACTTTAATCAGTTCCTATTAGCGTATACAGTATTGTGTACGATTAGTAGAGTTTTAGGTATTAGACTAAACATGAAGGCAATCATTTATCGAACGTATTTTTCTGTCTTTTGTATTAACTGATATTTTTAATCACAAAATTAGCATGTAAACAAACATTATTAACGACGCATACAATCTACTTATAATATTGATATGGAGTAGCGGTTATAAATATAGAATTCAATACAGAAACTTGCATACAAAGCTATTAAATTTTATTTGCTTTGATACTATAGTATTCTTGCATTTAGTAACTAAGTGATATTTAAAGAAACGAATTTGATGTTAAGTGTTGAATTTGGAATAAAATATCAGTAAGGAGAAGCCTTTACAACGAGTTCATTCAATTTAAACAATTCAGAATAAAACTAAACAAAAAAAAACATTGCAACAATAACGAGCAACATTATTCAATTAAAGAATCACCTAAAATTGCCACAAAAATTGGTCTGTGGGGTGCTCATGGTTTAGGACCATTCATCCCCTTACAATTTTTTCACAAATTGACAAGTTATCTAATCTCGTGCTGTTATGGAATTATAATCTGGACACCCATTATGTAGCTTGTCAAATTGATTGTTCAAAAAAAATTGGCAAAATTTCCAAATATGTCTTGATTTAAATTTTGATTCAAAAAATAATGTCGCCATTATGTCATGATACATAACTGCACACCATACACTAACCTTTTTTATAATATTGACTTCAAGTAGGAAGTCTAAAATATGGATTTCTAGTCCAAATACCTGTAGTGTTGCGAAGCTATAGTGCTATTGGTGAAAAACGTATGTTTATCCGAAAATACTGTCAACTTATGGAAGTTTCTAGTTGCAGAAATTTCATATCTAATTCATAAACAAAAATCCAGATGTTGTGCCTCATCATCTGTTCCCAGATTTTGTCTAAACTTGAATTTGAAAGCCGTAATAAACAAAAATGTTAGATTTTCGGTTTACTTAAGGGATCCTTGTTTCTCCAGAACTACCGTCCCATCTCTCTCTTATCGAACTTCTGAAAAATCGAAGACTGTTGAGTGCTCGGTCGCCTCCAAGAAGAACTTTTCATCCACAACATCCTCCAGGATGAACAATTCGGATTCAGAGAGGGATTCTCCACTCACTTCTAACTCCTAAGAGTCACCCAGGGTATCAGAAACGCTTTTGAGACGACGGCATTTTTGACGTCGTGTGGCCCACTATTTTTAATTTTTATTCACGATCTGCCTAGATTTCAGAGGTGAGTTCAGAGATATGCTTCACTGGACTAACAAATGGTGATTTAAATCAACGAAGAGAAATGTCTTACTGTCTGACTCACCGTCCGTTTACACGTGAATGCAATTATCCAACGATTTCGCATAGCGAGGTCGCTAATTTCACAATTCCTTTGTACCAAAAGTCTGGCCTTGCTGAAAATCAAACTGATGACATATCATCTCGTCTTCCTGAGACCAATCCCCTCCGCGAGTTGTGGTGAAGAGGCCCCAAGATGTGATCGCACAGGGACCAGCAGATTAATTTCAAACCAACATCCCTGAGGACAACAGCATCTGTAAGTTGCCACCATATTCAATAGCCAGTGAGGGCTACCCCATGAATATATGACTCATGAAGATTGGAGTGTTTAGAAATAATCAACTTAGCCTTGTTAGAGATAGTACGATCATCGAAATATCTATGGCTGACGCTGACGTATGGGTGTACATGATGCTGTGAACAAATTTTTACGAACTGGTTTAGTGGATAATTTGAAGAAGAAAAAGCAGGTTGAACATTATGAAAATAATGCCGCTAATTTAGTCATAAAGAACTGTGTCGAAACTTGAATTATGTGTCGAGAAATGTGGGGAATTCTGTTGTTTGTTTTAAAAGAAGATTCGAAATACTAGACGTTGTCTTCAATTCAGATTTCTGTATTTGAACTCAAGCGAAAACCCTCACTTTTTTTAAATGTTTTAATAAAATGAAAGATAAAACTTTTTTCCTCTTCTAAATCATACAGTGTGGAACAGCCAAATGGAATAAATTCGATAACAAATAAATGAGGGTGTATTGGGAAAAACGCTTGGACACGTCGATTTGTATTTTTAAATGCGCATTTTTTCAAAAAAAAATTATACAGGGTGTGTCATGTGACAGTGGCCAATATCAACTTTCTTATTTTAAATGGAATCCCCTGCGTATTATTTATTGTTTGGGTTCTTTGGAAAATTCTAGACATAATTCATGTACAATGTCCCATACCTATCTTCAACTGTTTCGGAAATATTAAGTGTTTTCAGATTTATTACGAAAATTAACATTAAAAAAAGAAAATTATTTTATTTCACAAATTTGCTACATTACACTAAAAACCTAATAAGTAATACTGATTATTTCTTAATAATGTAAAAAAAAATAAAAAACATTAATGTCAATGTAGTAAATGTTCAAAATGCTCGCCGCGAACGTCTTGGCAACATGCTAATCTGGTATAAAAATGTCTTCTAACATTACTCAACATCTCAGGCGTGACTGATCTAATCGCAAGCGTGATTCGTCTTTTTAAGTCATCTAAGTTGAGGGGTTTAGTTTTGTATACAAGACTTTTGACATATCCCCACAAAAAGTAGTCTAATGGCGTCAGATCAGGAGATCGTGCTGGCCATTCTATCGATCCGCGCTTCCCTATCCACCGATTTGGAAGACTTTGGTTCAGGTACTGCCGGACATTGATTTGGAAATGGGGCGGTGCTCCATCTTGCTGAAACCATACTGTATTGGAAGGAACTTGTGGGTTTGCTGGATTAGGATATAAGTTTGCGAAAGTTGGCACGACATTATTTTGGAGCAGTTCTAAATATTTATCTCCATTCAAGTTAGCATCAATGAAAAAGGGATCTACGATGTGATTTCCAACAATTCCTGCTCAAACATTAACTTTTGAGGATATTGCGTATGTTCCTCTCTCATCCAGTGAGGATTCTCATTAGACCAATAGCGGCAATTTTGACGATTAACATGGCCGTGAAGTGTAAATGTGCTCTCATCAGAAAATAAAATATCTTCTAATTGGATCACATTGTTATCTAACATTGCCATCATCTGTTCACAAAAATACGTTCTCCTATCGAAATCGTCTTCCATAAGCTCCTGAGTTGGCATCATTTTATAGGGATGCATTTTACTTTCCTTTAATACTCGAAAAATTGATGTGTGGGTAATGTTGAACAGTGGGGCTGCTTTTCGACCAGAATTATGTGAGTTTTCTAGAAACTCAAGCATAATATCCAATTTCGTATCATCACTTACTGCATTGGCAGCTACTTTTTTAATATGTCTTACATGACCAAGCTCGCAAAACTGTTTTTCTATTTTGCTAATTGTTCCTTGGGATACAGGCGGCAAATTTGGAAATTTTTCGTGAAATAAGCGAGAAACTTCCATTTGTATCCGTGTGTTATCTCCATAACCAATCATTTGTAGAATGGTTATTTTGTGCATTTCTGTTAAATGAACCATTTTTCTGATATTATTACGTACAGTTAACGAAATTCAAACGACAATAGCACTGACACTGATCACTACTGTCATGCAGGCAGACAACATGTTGCTACGCAATGGTTTTTGCTTACTTTATCAATATCAAGAGCTAAATGGGAAATAGATTTTTAGTGTGATGTAGCGAATTTGTGAAATAAAATAATTTTCTTTTTTTAATGTTAATTTTTGTAATAAATCTGAAAACACTTAATATTTCCAAACCAGTTGAAGATAGGTATGGGACATTGTACATGAATTATGTCTAGAATTTTCCGAAGAACCCAAAAAATAAATAATATGCAGGGGTTTCCGTTTAATATAAGAAAGTGGGTATTGGCCACTGTCATATGACACACCCTGTATAATTTTTTTTTTTTGAAAAAAATGCGCATTTAAAAATACAAATCGACGTGTCCAAGCGTTTTTCCCAATACACCCTCATTTATTTGTTATCGAATTTATTCCATTTGGCTGTTCCAGACTGTATATTACATCATATACAGTACAAATCTTGTACCTGTGGTCGGGGCTCGGCTTAATCATGAACAGATTTAGTTCGATAACTTAATAACTACAACAGTTAGAATAGTGCTCTTCCAGATTTTTTTTTTGCAGATTTCATGCTGTGCAAAAAAGTCTTAAAAGTTTTTTGATATCTTCTGTCGTTAAGCCTACGTCTGCAAAGAAAGGGACAATTAGGGTTTTTTTTATATTGCGAATTCGAATTATTTCACAAATTCGCTACATTACACTAAAAATCTATTTCCTATTTAGCTCTTGATATTGATAAAGTAAGCAAAAACCATTGCTGCGTTCCTTTTTACTGATATGAAATTAAAAAAAATACAAAGACCGTTTTGTTTATTTTCGTAAAAACTCATAGCCTTAGCAACATGTTGTCTGCCTGCATGACAGTAGTAATCAGTGTCAGTGCTGTTGTCGTTTGAATTTCGTTAACTGTACGTAATAATATCAGAAAAATGGTTCATTTTAACAGAAATGCACAAAATAACCATTGGTTATGGAGATAACACACGGACACAAATGGAAGTTTCTCGCTTATTTCACGAAAAATTTCCAAATTTGCCGCCTGTATCTCAAGGAACAATTAGCAAAATAGAAAAACAGTTTTGCGAGCTTGGTCATGTAAGACATATTAAAAAAGTAGCTGCCAATGCAGTAAGTGATGATACGAAATTGGATATTATGCTTGAGTTTCAAGAAAACTCACATAATTCTGGTCGAAAAGCAGCCCCACTGTTCAACATTACCCACACATCAATTTTTCGAGTATTAAAGGAAAGTAAAATGCATCCCTATAAAATGATGCCAACTCAGGAGCTTATGGAAGACGATTTCGATAGGAGAACGTATTTTTGTGAACAGATGATGGCAATGTTAGATAACAATGTGATCCAATTAGAAGATGTTTTATTTTCTGATGAGAGCACATTTACACTTCACGGCCATGTTAATCGTCAAAATTGCCGCTATTGGTCTAATGAGAATCCTCACTGGATGAGAGAGGAACATACGCAATATCCTCAAAAGTTAATGTTTGAGCAGGAATTGTTGGAAATCACATCGTAGGTCCCTTTTTCATTGATGCTAACTTGAATGGAGATAAATATTTAGAACTGCTCCAAAATAATGTCGTGCCAACTTTCGCAAACTTATATCCTAATCCAGCAAACCCACAAGTTCCTGCCAATACAGTATGGTTTCAGCAAGATGGAGCACCGCCCCATTTCCAAATCAATGTCCGGCAGTACCTGAACCAAAGTCTTCCAAATCGGTGGATAGGGAAGCGCGGATCGATAGAATGGCCAGCAAGATCTCCTGATCTGACGCCATTAGACTACTTTTTGTGGGGATATGTCAAAAGTCTTGTATACAAAACTAAACCCCTCAACTTAGATGACTTAAAAAGACGAATCACGCTTGCGATTAGATCAGTCACGCCTGAGATGTTGAGTAATGTTAGAAGACATTTTTATACCAGATTAGCATGTTGCCAAGACGTTCGCGGCGAGCATTTTGAACATTTACTACATTGACATTAATGTTTTTTTTTTACATGATTAAGAAATAATCAGTATTACTTATTAGGTTTTTAGTGTAATGTAGCGAATTTGTGAAATAAAATAATTTTCTTTTTTTAATGTTAATTTTCGTAATAAATCTGAAAACACTTAATATTTCCGAAACAGTTGAAGATAGGTATGGGACATTGTGCATGAATTATGTCTAGAATTTTCTGAAGAACCCAAAAAATAAATAATATGCAGGGGTTTCCATTTAAAATAAGAAAGTTGGTATTGGCCACTGTCACATGACACACCCTGTATATTTTTTTTTTTTGAAAATAATGCGCATTTAAAAATACAAATCGACGTGTCCAAGCGTTTTTCCCAATTCACCCTCATTTATTTGTTATCGAATTTATTCCATTTGGCTGTTCCACACTGTTATATGATATGACAAAGAAAAACAATGCCGTGGACTTTAAAACTGATGTTAATATTTAAAGTCAGCTCTTGACTAGGTTTTTTTGTCATATTTTTCTCTAGTCCTTGAATAAAGTTGGTAGAACTTAACAAACACATATTTGGTAATGATACGTTGAAATTTATTACTTTATTGGACATTAAACCTGTTTTTAAATCATACCTTACAAACGGCTATGAAAACTAATTGAGTTAAATGTACATTTAATTATTTCTATATAGTACAAGTTTTGTCGTTTCCATCATGTGTTGTGCAGTGTATAATACCTCTAGATACAACAATTCAGTGAAAGTAACACTCGTCGTTTAATACACTAAGCATTTTCACCACAAACCAGTTGTTTGTATCGGACAAAATAAATTATAAATTAGTTGTACATTAATTGCTACATTATGTTTGTTTGAGGCGTATTAGCGACAAACAAAAAAAACATTTGCAATAAGCGTGGCTAATTAGTTGATTATTTTAATGTAGGTAATTATATTAATCATATTTCCAATTGTTCATCTTATCTCTTTATACAAAGTGTATTGTATTTACTTTAACTCATAAAGTCATATTCAAAACAGCGTTGTCGTCCTTTGTTAGTTTCCTTAGTAAATTTTAAAATAATTATTGTTAGATTGGATCTTTTGTTCTTTTTTATTTATTTAAAGGAAGCCCGAAATCCAGAATACTACCTGCATACAATTGATAAGACAATAAAAGATATTATAATATCGTTAGAATATTCTTATCTTACATGTTTATTACCTCCTCAGAAGATTATCCTTTTATATACAATACAAACTTTTACCTGTAGTTGTAGTTCAGTTAAACCGACCTGTTTTGCGGTCAAAGAGAATTCGACTCATGTTGATAAAGGAATTTTCTTCAGTGTCCTCATTTTTATTTTCTATTCTAAAGAAATCCACAAAGATAAAATAGTACGAATGCCTGAGGAAATGTTGGAAAGCAATTGTTATAAAAATCTTGCCAACAGGCAACAGAAAAAAAAGAAAGGCTCTACTATCCTATAATCATTTAAAATCCCATCAATCATAAATTGTTGCTATCTCACTCATCTCAGCTTTAGTAGCAATTTCAAAAATTGGAAATTTATCAATCGGCCTCAGAAAGGAGCAATCTTAATCTTCAATGACATCTCCCTCTTGGAACACAATAGGGGATATAACTAAGATGTGGTTGCACTGAATTTATTAATCCTGTTTTTCAATGTGTTCCCTGAAGGTCATTCGTGCGTTAAGTCTCATGCCCAAGAATATGATTGGAGCCCTTCTCCAAGGCAGTCTGAAATCCCCAATTATTATATTATCTGGGGGGAAGGCGACGTCTCCCATCCAGTCCATGGAGTATTGAAGTCTTCGACGTAATTCTTGTTCGGCCCTGGAAGCAGCAAAATTGTAGTGTCATCTGCGTATATTGCGAGATCTGTTCCAGGACGTCTCAGAAGGTCGGACATGTAAATGAGAAAAAGACTTGGTCCTAAAAAGGAGCCTTGGGGAACACCCTGATGGATAAAAGATTTGTTTCATGATGTGTTATGAATGTTCTATTCACGAGAAATGATTTTATCGGCCGCACCATCTTTGGATTAACTTGTTTGGAGGTTAGGAGAAAGCGATGCCACCGACAACTAGGCTATCCCTTCTCTCAAAGGCTTTACGCATGAGCTCTGTTAGTTTGAAAACTGATCTTCGGTGAAATGTCCGTCCCGAAACATAAATTGTTCATTATGTAGAAGTTCTTGAATGAAGATTTCTTCTTTAAGCATTCTCAGAACGATAGTTTTACGACGATTTACAACGATTTTTGCGACACAAGACATTAAGGAGATCGATCTAAAGTTTTGAGGGTAGAGAGGATCCTTTTCTGGCTTGGGTATAGACACTAGGATTGATCATTTCCAGGTATTCAGGAAGCAGTTTAATTGAAGAATTTCATTTACTATAGGAACTAGTACTTCAATAACATTGGATGAAAGTTTCTTTTCAATGCGTCATAACCTGGTGCTTTGTCAGGCCTGAAAAGAATAAAGAAGACGACTTCTTCAAGTGTGGTAGTTGCTATGGGTTCACTCTTGATGTTCGGTAAAGCCCCGAGTTTCTCCTCGATTTGGGCGTTCAGTTCCTCATGGAAATCTTCTTTCGAGGAGATATCATGAACTGTCTGCAGGTGATCTGCGAGTAACTCAGGTTTTCCTGTTAACTCACTCGTGGTTTCTGCATGGGCCTGATGCCTTCTGTTTCGTTTTTATTTACCTTTAGAATTTTTGTGATCTTCCAGAAAGATCTATTCTCGTACACTCGACACGACTTAGTCTTCGAACGGCCAGAGCGATAATCGTACATTACGAAAAATACGCTGTTACCATTATCGAAGAAACGGTCACGTTAAATGTGGAGGGGATGGACTGACAAAGGCAGCATACTGTAGCCGTTCGAAGACTAAGTCGTGTCGAGTGTACGTTAGAGAGGAGATTTTTTTCCTACCAACTGGACAATAGGTAGAAGGGGGATGGCAAAGTTTCTTTAGGAAAGCATTAAATAATAAAATAGTCCTTCTTGATAGAATTAATAAAACACGTTTTGTAGCAATAAAATGTACGTATGTATATATCACGGTTCTCTCTTCTTCTACATATACTTCAGTTATTAGTTAGGTTAGAATTTTGATATTTTGAAATCATCATCTGCAAATCAGAGGCATTTCAGGAATTTAAGAAGTAATAAAAAAAGGAATAAATAAACAGTAGGGCTCTATATATAAAATAACCCCAGAAGAGGATGCAGGCAAATATTTATAATCACGATTGTACAGCACAAAGATGCGTGCCAATTGCATTATAACATTGTGGTGTCCTAATCCAAAAAAGCAGTATTTATAGATTAGTCATTTTCTACGGTTCTATCTATAATACATACTATACATACATACGAGTACATAGTTTTAATAATTACGAAGGTGGCGTTGACATTTTAATATATTCGCTAAAAGGGCAAAGTACCCGAAATTACGGCGTGTATAGAGAGCACTATTGTATTGTTTTGCTTGCGCGCACTCCCCTATTTCGTGCCCTATGAACTCACGACCAACGACGTAGAAATTAGAGTGGGGACGCTATAGGTTTGAAAGTTTTTGGTCATTTTTCCCAAGCTATCCGCATACCATGTCTAATATCATCATCAGTATCAGTTGTACTTTCACTGTACCTGTTGAAACCACCCGAAAGGGTATAATAGTTATTCGCATGTGCCAAATTTATTTATAGTAGTTAAAAGTGTTCCTGTGTTCGGATGGCCTTCAAGAAATGCCTTAGTTCTTGCCTAAGCGGAATAGGAATATCTTCAGAAGTAAGTAATTTTTAAATATGTAATATATTTTAAAATTTTAAAATTAATTTAATTTTTTGAATAGTATGACGGGTTTTTGTAGGTAATAATAAAATCTGTAATACCGACGAATACTCTGTTTTACCGATAATGAAATAATTGTGATTTTCAAGTAGGTATCTAATGTTTTTATATTGCATTGTTTCTAAAAATAGGAATTTGTTCTAAACCTTTCGGTACGATAACCTTTCCTTTGTCTTTGTGTACAGTTTTCTATACGAGATCCTCTATAAATAAACTTTAACAATTAAGGTTAATTCTGTTGAAATTGTGGGCAGACTCCTAAAAATATCTATCTCGTTAGTTATTTTCAGTTTTCCGTCATTTTTTCGCTTATTATTTTAAGCCTTGAATTGGGATAAACGTAACAGAAAGTATTCCTAAAAATATCCGTTTTTCGCATTATCCTCTCGATTTTTGTCGACAGAACGAGCGAATGATGTTCGTAAAGAGATTCGGACAATTTGTTTGTTATTTTTGACTGTAGCATTATGTTTTTCTTGCTGCTAAGTTTCAGAGCTTTTGTCACGAGCTTTTGAAAGATAGCAGATGTTGGAAATCGTCCAAGATTTTTTTCTAATTATTTTTTTTTTATTGTTATAGTCTTTTAACTAAGCGATGTCGTAATAGCAACTATTTAACGTTTTGAAATGTTACCAATAATTTCGAAGGAAAATGCAAATATTTATGTGTATGTGTATGTAAGCTTATCAGGAAGAAGCTTCAAATGTTTATAATTCTTTAATAAAACAAGAAATATTTCTTTAAAAAAGGAATTTTCCGGTATAGTATAGGACAAATTATAGTAATGACATGGCTCTATCAAGCGGTAATTTTGTAATTTGTTAATATTTATTCAATTAGCAGTTAGAACACATTCAGACGTAGACAAGGTCGAACACGTTTGATGACGTCATGATGACGTGTAACGGCTAGTAATAACGTGGAAATAGATTTTAAATGAAGAAGAAATTGGTTTTTCGTTTTCATCATTCATGATGGATTGGTCATTTAAGTTTGACAATCACTAGTGTTGGATTGTTCTTAGTTTAATTACTTTCTATATAATGCAAGTTCTTGTAATGAGATCATCATTGAAAGGATTGTTGATAGAGAATTTTTGACGGACTTTCAACATCCAACAGAAATTGAAGAGTTGAAATACAAAAATTATTTTATAAATATTTTCAATACACAATGAAAATCGTATTTATGAAAACAAAATACTAAATCTAAGAAAAATCTAATTATAAAAATTTAAAAAATCTTAAAAAAATCTAGTCTTTTTTAAAACTGCTTTCTGGACGGGAATGAGTTGACAAATGTTCTTCCAAATTAAGTAATTTTCTGTAGAAGTCTTTATGGTCTTCATTGTTCAGATATTCGATCATGGTACTAAGAGAAGCGTGCTTATTTGTTGATTATTTTATTTTCTGGTGGTTTCAGTTCGGTCATAGTAGTTCCTTTTTTCAAAATGTTGATACTTCTGAAAATGACGTATTCATTTTGATTATAGTTGGGTTGTCTTCTTCTATTTTTATTATAACTGCTTTACCAATTTTAAGCTTAGCAGTATTTAAGAACTTGCCTGCTACGAGGGAGCGTTTTTATATTCGTGGAATGAGGGCGTTGTAGGGGGTGATTAGGCGCATTGAGGGCGTGGCCTGTGCAGCCACTCATAATTAGTATAAATACGAAGTGTCATTGTTATTAGACAGTTAGTCTTTGAGCTATCATCAACCAAGTAACATAATCAGCAGTGAAAAGTGAAATATGGAAAAAATCGAATATCGTGCCGTTAAAAGTTCCTTACCAGGCAAGGAAAATCAGTCGCGACCATAATGAATGAGATGTCATTCGTTTACGGCGACTCTTGTCCAGGAAAAACCATGGTGTACAAGTGGCATAGTTTATTTAAACAAGGAAGGGAATCCCTTGAAGACGACCCGAGGCCGGGCAGGAGCATTGAGGTGACCACACCAGCACTTATCCAAAAAGTTGTAAAAAAGATGCTCGACTAAAGAAGAAACAACTCGCAGAAATGGTTGGAGTATCCGATACAACGATTTTTAAAATCCTACACGATCATCTCGGCATGTCTAAGGTCAGCGCAAGATGGGTACCGAGAATGCTCACGCCGTGCCGCCGCAAAAACAACAGCGCGTAGAGTGTTCGCGTGCATCTTTGGACCTCTGTAATGAAGACAAGGATGGTGTATTGAGTCGAATTATTACTGGAGACGAAACTTGGGTTCATCATTATAAATCTGAGTCCAAACAAGACTCCATGCTGTGGCATAAAAAGGGCACAGCACCTCCCAAGAAATTTAAAGTGTCACAATCAGCTGGGAAACTCATGGCAACGGTATTTTGGGACTCGGAAGGAATATTGTTGATTGATTATAAAGATAAAGGTGTTTCTATAACCGGAGGATATTACGCTTCAATATTAGAGCGACTAAAAGAAGCCATTAAAGAGAAAAGACGGGGAAAATTGACGAAAGGTGTGCTGCTTTTGCACGACAACGCGCCCGTCCACAAGAGCCGCGTTGCGTTAGCTGCCCTGCATAAGGTGGGCTTCGAAATTGTGAATCACCCACCCTACAGCCCAGACCTGGCCACGAGTGATTATTACCTGTTTCCGAAAATGAAAAAAGAGCTGTGGGGTAAAAAATTTACTGCCGATGATGAAGTCAAGGAGGCAGTTTCGGCGTATTTTGCAGATAAAGAGAAATCATTTTTTTATGAGGGTATAAATAAATTAATTGAAAGATGTGAAAAATGTGTCCGTCTTGCAGGTGAATATATTGAAAAAGAAAAATAATTTGGTTTTTTTATTTCCACCCCTTATCCTCCATTCCGCGAATATAAAAACACTCCCTCGTAAGTTTTTTATGTCCCAAAATCCTATAGTTTATGCAGATTTGTTGGGACAAATGCTTATAAGCTCAAAATCTCGGTCACATGGGATAAAACTATGTCCACTAACCAAAAACTTTAACTCAATAGAATCTAACACTCCATTTGCTATACTTAGAACACCAACAAAAACAACATTATCTTGTTTTTATTTTGTCCACCGCAATTATCGCACCAAATGATTAAATTTTTCTTATAAGTAAAAGAACTGTTTATGAGGTGAAGTAAGCAGGAAGCTATTTCGTTTGCCCCACGTCATGCAAAAGCTTCGTATCCACATAAACATATAAGCTTCATTGGTATTGCCAACATGAACATCAAAGTTGTAAGAGGAAATCTGCGATAGATAAAACATTTTGGAGTAAGTCAAAGTCCTGGTTCTTGAGCTTTTTCTGCTTTAACTGGTGGATTTCAAGGTATTTTTGATGCAATATTTGCTCGTATTTCACATAGCTTTCATAAAAAATGGACGACGAAAACAAAGATTAGGAAAATATTTCTTAAAAATGTAAGCATAATATTTGTATGTAAGAGAGAGAGAGAGAGTACATCTCTTTGAAAGCTCTAAACAGTCCGTTTAGATTTAGATCTGGGCTTATATATTCTTTGTTTGACTTGGCTCTTGAGTAGTGTCCAACTTCTTTAGGTATCGAATCAATTTGTAGTTTAATTTTCTTGCATTTGAAAATTGACACTTACATGGCAACTACAACAAAAAAATGAATGCCCCTTGTTATAAAATATAAATAAATTAAAGATTATGTTCAACTTCTGTTTCGGAGCAGATTTTGCAGGTTTTAATTTGTATTTTCTAGTTTTGTAGGCTTCTCCAGAAGCTTTAAGTCGTCTTTGTTCTTCACGAAAAGAACCACTAACTCCTTTACGCCTTTTGGAATGGGTTTCTTCCATTTTTGTTCACTTACAAGTAAAACAAATTCAAACAAAAATAAACATTTTCTGTACTTATCGCTAAAGGCACATACCACCTTTCTAACTGACAGTACGAGGGTTTTTCCTCTGCAGGGCGAGGGGGAGGAAGGGGAGCGGTGGCGGTGGAGGTGATCAGAGGGGGTCGGGGAGGAGGGTGTCCAAAAATATATACTTTTTAAATTGAAGGCCTATATGTTGTTATATTTTTTTATCCGCAATATCTATATTTATACGTACACTTGATGTCAGTCATATAGCTCCATGAGGTTGGCACCATAAAGTGGTCAAAAATACACAAAATTGATGGGACCACTGTTAACCATCAGCGATTTTGATTGATCACCTTTTGTTTAAGCTATAGCCACTATAACCATATTTTGAGGTTCTGTGCAAAAATTCTAAATCTGTGAAGTATGGAAATTTTGCAAAATTTCATCGTTTTAGGATTTTTGAACGAAACGGGGGAAATCATTAGACCACTTTTTACATTTTCAAAAAAAGTCACTAAGAATTTTTTCCTTTAAGAACAAAATTCTTGTTACAAACCAGGATTGACCATCATTTGACCTTGTTTAACCACCAAATGATTTTCTTAGAAACTCAATAATAGTCAGAAAGAATGAAGCAAAAACACAAATTGATTGCTTTACGAATTGGAACTATGTACATTTAATACAAAAAACTTCACGCATAAAATGTCACAATTTCTTGATTTGGGCCTCTGAATTACAGTACTCAATTAAATTTTATCCGACCTTCAAGTTATATATATGAGAATATTTAACGTTCGCTGCACTTTCCACAAACTTTGAGAGGTGGTCAAATGCCGAAAATAATATGGCGGATTTCTCCCATGTCTTTCGACCACAGAAAATCGAAAATCATCGTTTGACAACCCTCCAGTTAATTTTTATCCGAACTTGAAGTTACATATAAAAGAGTTTTCAAAGTTTATCGCACAGCAGATGCCAAACGATTAACAATATAAAGGGCGTTCGATTTGAGAAACAAAATTTTTAAACGTCCCCTGTACAGGTATGATAAATCTGAAAGAAGATATGAATCTGCAGAAAAATGCATTAAAACTCTCACTTGTTGCACTTGCTTTGTAAATGTGATTTGCTCTGCATTTTCTTGAGTGGTGAGACGAGGCAGTGTTGGTGTTTTCTTGTTGGAGAGATAAGGTCGCGTCAGGATATTTGGCCATAAAGTCCGTACTGGAGTAGCAGCTTTCACTACCTTGGTCTCAGGTGCTTTCAAGCTTGTAATTATCAGCAGGGGGCTGAAATCTTTGCTTTGGTCATCTTTGAGATGTGTTTTCGGAGTCCTTCTAGCTCATCTCATGTCAAACTAGGCTGGTTGCAAAACAGATCTTCATGGACACTCTGTATAAGCCAACCAGTATTTCCAAAACCAGGTCAAAATCAGCTCTAAACCAACTCAAAACCAGATAAGCTGTTGTGTCCACGAAGAAGATCTGTTTTAGAATCTGCCTTGCCAGGGTGTCCAGAAACTCTCCTGACAAACGAAGACCGGGGATTCCTCAGATAATTTTAAGACAATTTAACCCAATTCACCCTAGTCCGAAAATGCTTCCTAAGGGAGCACTAGAAATTCGCAATTGATGGAATCGATTCATCTCTGGAGGATAAATAAGCATACCAGTTTTTGTTTTTCTAAATGGAAGCGTTCTGGAGATATTTAAAAAAAAAACTAATTACAAGGCGCCATCTTCAAATAGCTCTAGCTCCCTTATGAAGCATTTTCGGACTAGGGTGAATTGGGTTAAATTGTCTTAAAATTATCTGAGGAATCTCCGGCCTTCGTTTGTCAGGAGAGTTTCTGGACACCCTGTATACATACTTATGTCTGTCTGTTTCATAGTCTGTATGTAATTTTGGCATCGAATGTTGTCAGATCCAGAATAGATCGATATCAGTGAATTTTTGAAGGATTTTGTTCAAATCCTCCCGCTCATTGGCAAGGACAAGATGACTGGAAGATTAATAAAATTGTTTGCGTTAGAAATGGTACAGTTGATTTTTTCTTGGGTTTTGTTGCGCTTTGAAGCGGAGGGAAATGATTATCTGGTGTGGAGGTTGGCTGGGGTTTTTGTCCTTGGATTATCGCTTGGTTGCATTCATGAAGGTTTCTCTATCTTTATATGAGTCGAAATATACCCAGATTTGTTAGGATCTGTGCTTCATTTTGTCTCACCTTTCTTGCTTGCTATTCTGTGAGTTTGTCTGCATCTTCATTTGTTATTTCTGGTTGGGCGTTGGTTTTCTTGACATCTAATAGTTTGTGGTGAGTGATTTTGGGCTCCTAAGATTATATGACTCGCAACTAATTCTTTGGCGATCGTTTTTTTATTTTTAGCGACTTGACATTGTAGTGACATGAGATTTTTCTCACTGATTTTATGCTTTTTATTGTGGTTATTGTACTATTATGCCTAGCTCTGTAAATAATACCAGATTTATATAAAAATAAAGCAGAAATATTTTACTGAACTGGAGAATAATAATCCTTCTGCTACTTTAACCTTTTCATATGTGCCTGCACATAATTTTAACTCTGATTGTATAAAGTACAATTATACATAAATATTTGGTATTTACTTAAGAACGCCAGCGACGTTTCACAATAATAATTGTTTGCTTATACATATATATGTATGCATATCTTATAGTTGGAAAATGGCGTTTGTTTAATGTCAACACATAGCTATAAGCTATTAAAGATACTCGAGGTTGTTAGTTCACCATTATTTGCATTTGGAAATATCTGTTTCGGAGTACAGACGGTAACATATCTATGGAAAGTAATTTAGTTCAATCTTGTTCCTACGTTGTTATCAATGGATGGATATCGTATTGTTTCGAAAATAATAATTTGATTCGAACTTTCTATATTCGAGGCTGGCGGAGTGGATTCGGAATCGAGTTTTCTTTGTTCATTGGTAAGGTTCCGTGAAATTAAATAAATCTAACGGACAAAATGAGCAGCGAACGTTGGAATCACAGCGTGTTTCCGTTAATCGTTTTTTACACTTCTATAGTGTATTCTATAAACAAAGAGGAATAATCTTTTATTTAATTACAGGTTTGTTTTTTTTTTTATTGATGTCGACAATAAATGTAGGTTGTCTAATTTACTATATCTCGAAACGAACTATACACAAATCTCCTTTAATAATAATTATCAATTCGAGAAAAATTGCTGTATTTCACAGATCATTTATACAATCGCTTGAACTTGGCACTGTTTGGAAAATATCATTCGATTATAAAATCGAAAAAAAAGAGACCGTTGGAAACTGTCCAAAATATATATTAAGTTAGATCTCCCGGAGTCGATAAAAAATTGCACGCACGGACGTATGTATGTATTTTGGCTCATATGCCTTGAGGTATTAAAGCGGATATATTGCACATGTTGCCGCGATCTTAAAAGGGAAAGTCTAAAATTCTCGGTTAAAAATAATATCCTGAATAAATATCAAACAAGATTTTCTCCGCTGCAACTCAACATATCATGAACCGATTTCATGTTATAAATACGTGGGTAACTTCCATATGTATCAGAATCTGTGTAAAAGAAGATATTTATACGGTTCTGTTTTTTTCGTGGAAATGTTAAACAAATCGTTAAGGTTAAGATCAATGTCTGAATAATTTTTATTTTGTTTGGAGTTTTTTTTTGGAAGGATATATTCTATGCAGGAAGAATTCAATCTATCAACTCTTACATTTTATGATGTAAAATCGTGATTTAAACGAGTTGTTTCAAGATAAACTAACAACGAAAGAGAAAGAAACATGATTTAAAAATCAATTTTTTATAATAACATGGTACAAAAAATACGAAAACACAACAACGGATGATTTCTTTTGCAAATTAAGAGGGAAGTGGGGGTTCAAATATTTAAAAAAGACATCCGTCCCTGTCCTGTTAAGATACGACCTCTTAAAGAAGGTACCCAAAAGTGATCGTTTTTTGGATAGTTTGATTTATTCGAAACACAAAAGCTTTCTTTACTTGGATGACTTGCATAGAGTAGAGAATTGTATCCCGAAGTGATTAACAATGCAGTATTATAAAGTATTATAAACGTCGTTAGGTCAGACAAGAAATACAGCTTAAGAAGCCACTGCAACTAGCACTTACCTCAGATAAAATAAAGATAGGGTTGTGTATAATTATCGACAATATCTAGTACATACGAGGTGTGGCAGAAAAGTAATGAGACTGATAATACTGCAAGTGGTCTGGCAACGCTGCGCTGTTGTCCTTGATAGACCTCGTGTATCAGTACCCTTCAATATCTCAGTGCGAGTTTCAACTCGTTCCGTTAACGAGGCTAACTGAGACCAAAAGGCAAAGTCAAGACAAGGCACACTGCAAACTCTCCTCGACCAAAGAAAGCTCGAATGAGCAAATCGAAGATTAAATCAATGCTGATTTGTTTTTTTGACAAAAGGGCAATTGTCCACAAAGAATTTGTTCCTCCAGGACAAACTATCAACCAAGTTTTATATAAAGACGTCCTTGAAAGGCTTAGAAAAAGGGTAATTCGAATGAGACCAGACATTGCAGACAAATGGATGCTCCATCATGACAACGACCCACGTCACACTGCCCTCTCCATAACAGAATTTTTCACCTCAAAAGGCACTCCTGTGGTTCCCCAGCCCCCCTATTCACCTCACCTCAGTTCCTGTGACTTTTTCCCTAAACTGAAAAATGTCCTCAAAGGACGTCATTTCGGGACTTTAGACAACATCCAAAAGAACAACAGTGCGAATAACGTCTCCATCGGTGTGTACTTTGAAGGGGATAACATTGATGTTTGAAAAAATTAAAACATTGTACAAAAGTAAAACATTGGTAAAAATGGCCTCAGTGGTTAAAAAACATCATCATCTCATTACTTTTCTACCACACCTCGTATATCTAATACAGTAGTCGGTAATATCTAGTACACCGCGTAGTTAGTTGGTCTTTCGTTAAAAAAAAAATTAAAATAATATAAGGAATCATCATTCTTCTTGCTGTATATCTCAGTAGTCGGTGCTGTAGTTATGTTAGACATTTTTTTTGCTAAATTTGAGAGTTGAGATCTGAACAAAGATATCAAAATTCAGAAGAGAATTTTTTTCTGAGTGCCAAACATTTTTTTGAAAACTTTTCAAATTTCTGTGAGCGTAAAGTATCTTAATTCATCCCTAGAATTCTTCAGGAGGTATTCAGAATTTCAACAACAAAACACGTCAAACAAAATCCCGAAAATGTATTTTTGTTGTTTTTCGAAAAAAATTGTTTCTATTTTTTGCTTTGTTACAGCTCCCTGTAACCTTCTTAACATTCATTTGAGCAGCTTCAATCTCTTGCTATTCGTCTCTAGAGCTCTTGGAATACGACTCAGAACTGCAACAAAATTTCCAAATATATGTTTTTGAAAAGCGATAATTTTCGAAATATTTATCCGAGAAGTTCTATCCTTAATAATTATGGATAAAATTCTTGAAGTGCTATCTAAAAATTTTGACAACTATAATTAATTTTTTTTTTTTGTTGAAAGCTTTAAACTTTACTTCAAAAAAAAATTCAAGTAAAATATTTTTAATTTATTTTGAAGTACAACAAATCGCGATAATTTTCAATTTGGGCGATTGTACGCTTTATAGTTATCGCTAAAACTCAGGTGGGGTGGTACCAAAAACTCAAACAAAACATTAAAATTTCGAAATAAAATATTTCTTATTTTTTTTTCTAAGGAGCGAAAAATCACGATAACCCAAAAGTATTCGTCTGAGCAATTTGAACTCTTGAGGTGTACCAACAAAAATCAGAATTCCGAAAAATCACTTTTTGTTTTCTTTGACGAGTAAAAGCGTAGTGTGCGAACTTGCTAAGCATTTATTTCGAAGCTTCAAACCTTGCTAGTTCTCATTAAAACTGCTACTTGGATTTAGATTTAATTCCCCTCCATCCAGTCTAAGAATTTTAACAAACTGCAATAGCTGTGATGATTTCAGTGAGAGGTGTTCCGGATTTTCATCTTCCATCCTACATAACCTGCAGTCGCTATTTTGTTTTAGACTTATCCTTGTCATGTGTTTTCCAAGGTGACAGTACCTTGTAAGAAAACCTGTGAGGATACTGAGCCTGTTTCTATGATAGGTACTTGTTCTAGCAAGGTTTTTGCTCTCTACTTTCTGATAAAATGTTCTTCAAAGAACCAGAACATTTGTATTCATTTAATTACAGACATTGGATCCAAAGATTGAATTTTGACATGGCTTCTATTCTATCTTGCAAATCGAAGACTTCCTTGGACCAAAAATGTTGTTAATCCTTAGAAGACCTTTGTTGTTTGAACTTCCCCAAGATGCGCTGCAAGAAAGTCTGTGAGGATACCTAGTATATTCCTTTTTTTGCTCTATGCTTGTTATAGTTTCCACGAAATATCTTGGAGTGTCTCAAACCAGGGAGATTCTCCCAGAGGGATACTTTGAGCGTGGCCTCTCTATCTTTGAGTTCTTTGTCCGGTCCCACAAACAAAGTTGTGGCGACCTTCCTTGCTAATAGGTTAGCTTCTTCGTTGCCTCTGATTCCAGTATGTCCTGGTACCCAGCATAATGCAACTCTGTTTTCCTTGCCTAGGTTCAGTGGAGCACATCTTCCAATGGTGTTGATATCCTGTTGGAAGTCTCTGTACAAGGGTATATTTTTTTTGGCTTGGATTAAGTTCTCTGGCACAGAGTCTCCCCTGTTCCAGTCCCCGCCTTAGTCATTCCACTACTTGGTCCTCAAAACAAACAAAATATTTCATTTTTTTTTAAGAGCAACAAGAGCTGTAATTTTCAAAATATGTCTGAGCGATCCTAAGCTCAAAGAAAGAAAAAAGAACTAAAATTTCAAAATAAAAGTTTTTTTTTCATTTTGAAGAACCACAAAATCTTCGTTTAAGCAATTCAAAATTTAATAGTTATTACTAGAACTTTGGAACTGTACCCAGAAGTCCAACAAAGGAAAATTCTGAAATTTATATTTTCTATATATTTTTTTTTTGTATAAATCATAACAAGGTGCAACAAAATGGAAGTTTTTAAAATCCCCACGAGGTTTGGAAAGCGTGTCTGGTGTGTTTCAGCTTCCTGATTACGAGGATATCATTTTTTTTCGCGACAGGTCAGGGTTTTTATTTACGTCGTTCAGAAGTTTTAAATAAACTTGGTGATATAGGTTACTATATATATAAATACCTAAAAATATCTGTAATATTATTAAAAAAAAAAGTTCTATTTTAAAATGATATCAGGTTTGTTCTAAAGGTATTAAAGAGGATATTTTTCTAAAAATATGAATGAATTAGATGGTGCTTTAATTTTTTTTAGAACGCCTAAACATTGTTAATTTTCCTTTAAAATTTTCCACCTAAAGTTTTTAGAATAGTCTCTCGATAAGTCCAAAATATTTTGTACATTT
The DNA here is from genome assembly GCA_023690525.1 of Holotrichia oblita. Taxonomy (NCBI): domain Eukaryota; kingdom Metazoa; phylum Arthropoda; class Insecta; order Coleoptera; family Scarabaeidae; genus Holotrichia; species Holotrichia oblita. The sequence goes on from CM043016.1 coordinate 34,772,997, forward strand.
ATTCCATAAACAAACAAACAAGAAAATAGAAAAGAAACAAGAACAACTCAAAGACGACACACTTTCTTTAGTTTCAAACAATATTGGGAGAAATGTATAAAACGCAAATGCAAAAATACTCTCTTATCGAATAATCTTAATAAGTAAGTACACCGTTCAAATTCGGGCAAATCGTAAAGTGCAGCGCACGATTTCTCAGAAATTCCCAGGCATCGTACCACCAACCAGCCACACACATACAGTCGGCCTTCCGGTAAACAAAAACGCGGCCAATACCATCTTCGAAGTCGATGTACTGACTACAACGCACACCTTCTTCGCTGTCCTTGTCCTTTGTTTGCCCAAAAAGTACAACCAATCCACAGAATTGTGTCCCTTTCTCTAATATCACTCGTCTTAGATAATCAATTTTAAGATATAAACTTTTTGTGTTAAAGATGGGATTGAATTAGTATTTTATAAATTAACTAACACATATCAATTATATGTATTATACAGGGTGTAACAATAGTGGGATATTCTTCCATATCTCCATTTTTATGCAAAATACAGCAAATATTTAAATACAAAAGTTGTTTAGTTTTACGAAATTTATAACGTAAAATTATTCTACGATATACAGGGTGTTTAGTTTGCCTGTAACCATCAGTATCTTTACATTTTTAAATGGAACACCCTATATATGATCACATTTTTGAATTGCCTGAGGAATTTTAAGTCAATTTTATACAGGATCATATTCAATTATTTTCATTAGTTTACAAGATATTGACATTTGATTGAAAATTTTGACATTTTGCTCTCCTCAGAAAAATGCCGTTATTTCGGTAACGGAAAAATGTAACATTATGAAACTTAACATAACGTTAGAAGCATCTCCTATGATGACAATAAACAGATGTAGGCTTAAATATGTGATACAGAGTGTTCTAGAAATCAGTGCATTATTTAGATGATTTCGGACATTCCTACAGAAATGGGAAATAATTTGAAATATCTTTAAACCCATTAATTTTAACTACATACATGCTTTATTCAAACTAATAGATAATTCAATTTAGCTTTCAACTAACCCATAAAAATATAGTGTTTCAATTTGAAAAAATTAAGATTTTCGCATTTCAATTGTTTCAAAAAAGACATTGATTTCTAGAACACTCTGTATAACATATTTAAATCTACATCTGTTTATTGTCATCATAGGAGATGCTTCTAACGTTATGTTAAGTTTCATAATCTTACATTTTTCCGTTACCGAAATAATAGCATTTTTCTGAAGAGAGCAAAATGTCAAAATTTTCAAACGAATGTCAATATCTTGTAAACTAATGAAAATAATTGAATATGATCCTGTATAAAGTTGCCTTAAAATTCCTCAGGCAATTCAAAAATGTGATCATATATAGGGTGTTCCATTTAAAAATCTAAAGATACTGATGGTTACAGGCAAACTAAACACCCTGTATATCTTAGAATAATTTTACATTATAAATTTCGTAAAACTACTATTGTATTTAAATATTTGCTGTGTTTTGCATAAAAATTGAGATATGGAAGAATATCGCACTATTGTTACACCCTGTATATTTGACAATCCATCTTCGTAAGGGGAGTCATTAAGTTTTGATCTATCTGTACAAGACCTATAGGATACGCTTACCGGGGGAGCTGTGAACGTCGTTCTGTGTCGTCTGTGGTCGTCTACCTAGACCTAGACTCTTCCGAGCTGCTGTATCGAGAGTTGTAACGTCTAGACTAAACCATCAAAGAAAGGGTTTTTTCTTTTCTCGCATCCGACCCTGCTGTTGCTCCGTACCACACAGCGCGGCGTCGCTTGTGTTTTGGCATCACGTTTTGATGAAATTTAACCGGGGTAAAATCCTTGCCTTGGGGTCGTTCCACGGACGACGTGTGTGTGTGTTGTGTGTGCCCCCTTCGGTAAGTAAATCGGACGAAGGGGGGAACACACCCGGTGTTAACCCGTCAGTCCGTTCGTCTGGTCGTTACCCTCGGAAATCTGGCTCGCCTACAATACCATCGGCGTGTATACAATGACGGTGAAAATTCGTGATTTCTTGTAGGGAGTTATTAAATTAAACGGCAATGTATTTATTTTTAGGAATATCTTGAGTAGGTTTAGGAATTGTAAGCACAGGTTAGGAATAATACACAAATTTTTGGCAACGAAAGATTAAATGGCTAAAAGTCTTTTAAAAGATTAATGCGGCGGCGTTGTTTCCGGTTTTCGATTTCAAAATTTGATTGAAATCAAAGATTTTCGCTGCAAATTGTGGTCCTAGCTTCACGGATAGATCCTTTTTTTTGTGGTTTCGACCTCCCAGGTATTGTCAGCGCAACTCCCAGTGCAAGATCTACGGTGTGCTATTTTCAACCTTGCCCACTAGAGGGCCTGAGGTTAGGTTAGATTAGATTAGATGAGGGTTGTGCAGGCAATGCTGCCTTCACTCTATTTTGAGTACCCTTAAATTTTAGTCTCCAGACTTCTGAAGAAGTCTAGAATTTTTTTGGCGAGTAGTGGAGTCTCTGCCGGGCCACCGCCTCGCAGTTGCACATAATTTCTTCCTTCGTCTCGCTGTGTTCTTAACAGAATCGGCATTTATTACAGTCCACCTTGTCCATCTTCTTGAGGTGGTACCTAAGAGGGTGGTGGTCAGTGGGTAAAGCCGTGATGGTGTTGAGGTCTCTTCTGTTGAGCTCCCTGTTGGCTGAAAAAGTAATAAACTTTTTTGATTGTCTTAATTTTGGGGTGTTAGCCCAGTACGAGATTTTTTGTTTGCTTTCCATGACATGGGGTTGGAAATACTCCATCGATAGAGGTATTAAAAAATTAAGATTTGAGGTGGGAAGTGCAATGAAATAGGATCTTAAGTTCGAAGTTGCGCTGATGAGATCTGATTTCTAATAATACACTATGAGTGCCTATTACAGACATTTTTAGTTTTTATTCTATTTAGGTATTTTCAGCAATAATTCTTTCAGAAAATTAAAAGATTTTGCTGATGGTATGATGTACTCCTCAACAAAATACAGTGACTCATAGTGAAAATGATGCAGTGTTGTATAATTTGGTAAGTAGCTGAATAATAGTAGTTGAAAATGATGCACCTACAATAATAATGGATTAATTATTGATGAAAGTTAAATAAACGGTATTCATATTTAGTAGGGTTTCCTTTAGGTTTCATAATGAATTGTAATTTATTTGGAACAGATTCTAGACCTATCATCAGGAGAGATACTGTTCCATTATTGTAACAGCGCATTTTTGGCCATTCTTGTTGGATATTCGATGACTACACAATGTTGTTTCAAGAATATGCCACAAATTCTCGATAATGTTTATGTCTGGTGACTTAGTCTGCTACATCGTACGAAAACAGAGTAAAAAACAACTGCAAAATAAGTCAAAAAAATATTTTAACGTTTATGACGAGTGGTGGATTGTTAGACAATCTAGAAATAATCCACTGTTAAGTGCTCCTAAGTTAACGCTGGAGGTGAAACATGTTCTGGGAAAAATTAAAAATGCAGAAACTGTTCAAAGAACTCTGGGGAGTGCTAATTTGCACTGACGAATAGTCAGGAAAAAACCGTGTAAAAGTGAGGAGAATAAAAAAGTCGCTTAGAGTTCATATTGGAGCCAGAAAAATAAAGATTTTGGCTTTTGGAAAACTATTTTTTCTGCAATAAGCACAAATTTAATCTTTTTGGCTCAGATTGGAAGGCTAATGTGTGGAGGAAAAAGAATAAGGAATTAAATCCGCAATATTTAAAATGTATTGTTAAGCGTGGAGGTGGGTATGTAATGGTATGGGGTTGTGTTTTTGCTGCTAGTGGTGGAAACCTTCATTTTATTGAAGGTACTATGGATAGATTTATGAACTTAAACAGAATTTAGTGTCTAGTGCCAGAAATCTTGACACAGAAGATAATTTTCGATTTTACAAGGACAACCATCCGAAATATTCTCCCATGTAGTGCAATAATGGTTATTATATAATTGCCGCAGTACAATGAAAATACCAGCTTAGTCACCACCAGACATAAACATTATCGAGAATTGGCATATTCTTGAAACAACATTGCGTAGTCATCGAATATCCAACAGGAATGACCTAAAAATGAGCTTGTACAGTATTTCCCTTGATGATTGGCGTAGAATCTGTTCCAAAAAAATTACAATTCATTATGGGGGTCCTTAAGTTCGTCGAGAAATTTTAAAGTGCTCCATTGTAGATATACAGGCTGATTTATTTCGCACAAAAAAATTATTTCAAAAATTTAAAAAACGGTTACAATGAACCCTAAAGGAACCGTTCAAAATGACCACCAACAGCTAATATGCAGGCTTCTATCATCCTGTTCAATTGCATACTCACACGCTGAAGAAGTCCGGGAGTGTTTCGAATTGTTTCGCATTCAATAATTATGCGGTTTCTAAGGTCATCGGGATCTTGAATTGGCGTAGTATGAACAAGGGATTTCAAATGTCTCCACAGAAAAAAAGTCTAGAGGATTCAAATCAGGTGACCTTGGAGGCGACGGCTGATTCTGAACTTCCACTCCTCGACCTATCCATCTACATATTCGCATATGTCCTATTTAAAAATTGCCAAGATTGTAAACTAAAGTGTGCTGGAGTGTCGTCATGCATAAACCAAACAAAATTTCGGATCAAAAGTGGAATTTCTTTTAAAAGGCCAGGCAACTCATTTTCAAGAAATAGACGATATGATGCACCATTAAGTCGAACATGAAGGAATAAGGGACCAATTAAATAACTCTCAAATCGTTCAAGCTGTTTCCTTTGTTTCAACGGTTTTTCGTTGTGGGTTTCTCTTTAAATGATCAAAACAGCCAAAATAATTTTTTTGACATCTTTTTCTGGGCATTCTTTTCAGTTCTTAACTAGGATTATCCAACTAAAGTGCAATCCACGTGTAATTCATCGGGCCTTTATAAACTTCTTTTGAATAACTTTAAATCCTTTTAAATGTTTGGGTGGATGTGATGGTCGACTATTTGCACCAACCATTTTGCACCAGCTTGCCATTAGCTTTTACCACCCCCTCCCCCTCCCTCTTCTCTCCCAGACAATTGATTTACTGTCCTAAATAAAGAGAGTTTTCCGATAATTACTAATCGATGTCCTCATGTTGAAGTAGGTAAACTGTGTGCCTACGGGCTCAGTCACTCGACGTGGACACGCTGTATAAGCTGTATTTTGACAGCTAAAACCTGTGTAAAACCAGTAAATTGTCATAATTATGACAATTCGACAGGTTTTAGCTGGCAAAAGACAGCTTATACAGCGTGTCCACGTCGAGTGACTGAGCCCGTAGGCACACAGTTTACCTACTTGTTGATCACCTGAGTTTGGTGTAGCTGGAGCTATGCAAATTTTTGAAACATCGTGACCAATCTTTTTCCCAATACTTTTACGACTTTTACGGCTTATATTCATCACTACTTTCTGCTTGATAATATATTTAAGATAACTCTTATCGATTTAATGAGACATGTTGAGGCACACATTCAAAATCGGTGTACAAAGTTTAATCGAATACAATCTTCTAGCCTTTCAAAAATTTTTGATCAGTACTGTATACGCGTAGGACCTGAACCTGCTAGTAGTTCGTCTCAGCTTTTGTGTATATCGGTAGCGTCCGGGTCAAGACACTCTGGTTCGGCCGGTTATAGTACATTCACAGTTAGCTCTCCTGGGCTCTGTTGATAAATCCGATTCTGGCATGTATATACATGTGTGTGTGTTTTTCTTTTATCGGGTAAGATGCGATGCTCACTCTAACTAATAATGTCTGAGTCATACATACATGCTTCTAGGTTCCTCTGCGTCGTTAATTCGAACCAATTCTCAATTACGCGCTTGTACGACGAGTAGTACAAACGTGAATTGAAACAAATGCTTAATAGCAATAGGGAGGTATTAAAATGGAACGGGCACGGTGTACGTAGTGTATACATAAAAGGTACACACACAGACTACAATATAGACATGTGCGTACAATAAAACGAGTGCGTGGTTCGCTTTCATGGTCTTCTTTTGTTAGAAAATGTTTATTGTTTGAATTTTGCGACGTAGATCGAAACAATTTTCAGTCGTGCGCTGTTTCTTTTTTGTGTGTGTGTAATCTATAGATACACATAAAGCAATAAATAGGATAAATGAAAAAAAAAGCGTTCAGCGAAAAGGTTAACGGCACTGAGCGTTTGAACTGTAACGTTTTGCAATTTTTTTTTTGTTTGAATAACAGCTTAACGGTAGTTTGACTTGTTTTATTTTCCTTTTATTATTATTAGGTGCCCACAGTTCTAATGCTTGCTAAAATTATTTGTTCTCTTGAATAATCTATGGCTGAATGAAGTTTTTCCAGATGGTATGGACGATAAATTTTCGTAGCGTGGGCAAAATTGGAATAGCTTCTATAATTAAACATGAAGAAAGGCAGAAATAATTTTTCTATTTGATGCTGTATAGCTCTTTGCGTTCGATTAAGAAATAAATTATTCAAATTGAAGAATTCATAAATCATTTACATAGAAGAATGTATGTAATTTATTTTTGTTTCGAATACAGTGTCGCCCGGAAATAAATGTCGCAAGGCTGTTTTAAAAATCATGCCCCCTAACTCGAAGATTAGGGGCATAATTTCTTTCTGAAGCTGATTCTTTTTCAGAGGCTAATTGTTCCAACCTTTATATACTTTTGAGGTCCGCGAAGTTGGCACCACAAAGTGGTCAAAAATCGACCAAAATGCTAGAAAGTATTGACCATTTATTGACCACTATTGACCATCAGCGATTTCGATTGACCACATTCTTTTTAGGCTACAGCCGTTATGCACATATTTTCGGGTCTAATGGCCAAAATGCAAATATTAGCCAACATAGAAATTTTGTTTGAATTTGACCACCTTTCACATTTTAAAAATTTTCAAAAAAAATATGTTTCGAAATATTTTTCACTACAAACACCAAAATTTTGTTGCAGGATAGGATTGACCAACATTTGACCATAATTGACCACAAAGTAATTCTTTTTAAAACTTAACAATTGTCGGAAAAAATGAAAATAACAAGTTCATATCTCCAATGAAATGACATCAAACCCAGGTAATGTCACAACCTCTTGCATCGCATTTTTCACAAATTTTGGGAGGTGGTCAAACGCTATTTTTTCCGACTATTGTTAAGTTTTCAAAAAATTATTTGGTGGTCAATCATGGTCAAACGTTGGTCAATCCTATACTGCAACAAAATTTTAGTATTTGTAGTTAAAAAAAAATCGAAAAAAAATTTTTTTTGAAAATTTTGAAAATGTGAAAGATGGTCAAACGATTGTCAATTGTATCCGATGAACAAAATGTCTTTATTGGTTAATTTTAGCATTTTCGCCATTAGACTCCAAAATATGGGTACAGCGGCTGTAGCCTAAACAAAATGTGGTAGATCGAAGTCGCTGGTGGTCAATAGTGATCAATAAATGGTCAATCCTTTCTACCATTCTTCTCGAATTTTTTACCACTTTATAGTGCCAACTTCGCGGACCTATACTTTTGGCAGTGAAGGACGTTACTTTAGTGTTTATTTCATGGGAACAAGAAGAGCCTGGTGGTAAAGGTTTTAATATGTTGTTGACTTGTCACAGTCAACAGCTGAGCTTTCCACCAACGATGTTGGCATAATCATCTATATCATCACTTCTAGTGATAAAAGTTATTTTCCTAAAGTTTTCGTTGTTGATTCCTAGTTCTTCATTTTCACGTCTTAACTGGAGGAGGCGGATAACGTCGAAGTGTCCGGATGATCATATCCCAGACATGTTCGATCGCATTCAGATCTGGAGAACGACTTGGCCATGGAGGCATTCACATATGGTGCTCTCCCGTAAAATTCGCGTAGCTGGTCAAACAACACAAGAATGCCATGCCCGTTGGACTGTCGACAACGACTGCTCGAGACTGCACGCGATTTGGCGGAAAGATACACCTGCCACAACCTTTCCTTGCTCAAACTCGCTCAGGTAACACGAACGGCCTTCCATAGCACCTTCACGCACTACAGTAAGAACGGGCAGTTTCTCCCACCCCCTACGGCTTCCATACCGGCGAAAAAATGCGGCTATAGAAAAATTCGGAACTTACAGGGTGTGCTCGTCACTTTTTCCCAACAGTGTATCTAATCTTAAATGTTATATAATGCCGTAGTGGTTAGGCGGGTGACTATCGTTATGGCAGGACGATAGGAGCTAGGTTTCAATTCTCTGGAGGGGCGGTGACATTTTTTCAGAGGGTTGAAATCCGGATCGACTTACCATTCGCTGTTGGGAGCAAAGTGATTTTAAGCGCGACATTATAAAAGGCAATATGATGCTGTCACACAGCCATTTGAACACAATTTACACACACAAAAAACTACACCTCGAGAGTTGCAGTTGTAGCCGGACAAGTAATACAGCTTACGGAGTCACTGCAACTAAGCACCCGCCACACATAAAAAAGCCAGGCGAGGTATTTTCTGAATTTATCCACGTCTTGAGCTCTTTTTAGTGACATAAAATAGGATATGAAAATACCCGATCAGATTCCTGACGTAGGATGTACTGCGATGACATGAAGTAATCTTTTCTAACGATGATAATAACTATAGTATCAAAGGGTCTAATGTTGCTCTAGTTTAAGGGCTTGCAGCTTTTTTTCTGACGACTCATATTCAATTTCGTGGACCTCATGACACATTCTTGATATAATTTCCTCTTATTAAGTTATGTTAATTGGTTTGGAAGTCACTCCGTTCTAAGGCTTATGCAATTGAGGATATTAAAGTAATTCCTCCAGAGATCTACACGGTTTAAATGAATTCGCGTTTGATTCTAAACTTTTTAACAACAGTGTTAATACATGTATATAATTTATACAGTAGGTGCAGCATTTGTTCGAAGCGTTAATACTGCTTCATTCGACATTGTTAGATATTTAAATGTTACAGGTCACTTTAGAGTACCATCTTTAATACTCCTATCTATCCTTTAATTTGTTACGAAGCTAGTGTTTTATGTATGGAATCTTCTCTCCGCTCATTAATTCAATGAACTCTTGAAACCGCCTGAGTAGTTTAAAAGGGTTACAATGCGTTGTCGACTAAAGTTGATAGAGGTTTATCATTGTAAGTGTATGCACGTGTTAGTGAGACTTCTACATTGCATACATATGTATGTAATATGAAAACGCAGTTCTATTATAAATAGACTCTGAAACGATATGCATTCATTTGTCTTCTCTTCCAATAGTGTTACTTATTTTTACAGTTTGAAAACTTGTGGTATGTGAGTTTGATCGGATTATTTTAGTTTTTCGCTTAGTACTATTTATAACGTTCAGTACACTATATCTGCCTCTCGCATTGAGAAAAATTTAACATAAACAAATATATAGTAAATTTTCTGAAAATATCGTTAACGTTTAATGTTGATGTTTAATTTATTGTAATGCGTACCTACGAGTTTTAGATTGTATATGTTATTATCTAAGTATAACGAGCATCGACTAAACAGTTATATTTGCATGGGAAAAGAGGCGCATTTATAATCTCGGGAAGTAATATACTTACACGATTATACGCAGTTTCAATTCAATTAATATGCATAGTAAGAATATATTTTGATCTTTGTTGGTAACGGGAAATACATTAATTGGAAGGAAAATTGATATGTTAATATGTGTGTTATATTACAATAATGATTTCCGTTTGGTTTTAAATTATGGTTGGTATTAATATAGGATATTGTATGTTTTAAAAAGTTAAACGCAAAATTAATTATACAGTTCTATTATACAGCTTCATTCAAATGGTTAAGAACGAGTAATGTTTTTTGATTAAAGAATTTTTATATTTATATATACAGCTTTAGCCAAAAGTAATGGTCACCCTGGGGCATTCTGATTATAAGCTTTGTCTTACATATGAACTAAAACGTTTTTCATGGTAGTTTGAACCCAAAGAACCTACTCCTATCGTTTCTGGCCTGCATCTTTAAGTCTTCTTTTTACCGTTCGAGTATTAAAATAGCCTTCTCAATATCTTTCGATAGAGTAGTGGCGAGTACAGAAAAATGTTCCTTGTTCACGTAGGATTTGAATTTTAACTCATTTCTGAATGCTAAGTTCAGTTGTTTTAGGTATTTCTGAAGGAAAGTTTTAAATTTTAAGTTTATTAACAAATCACACACTTTTGTGTGCCAAGTGTTTTATGGCTTTTCGTTAAAGGTGGTGCATTGTTATACAGTCGCTTAATCGGAACACATCGGGACCAGAACATTTTGGCCCAATTAAGCGACTGTCCTAATTAAACGAAGTTCTACAGAAAGATGTTTTTTCTTGAAAGTAGTTTAATTTCACATGAAATAAAAACACATTTTTGATAGGATGTCTGGGAATATAATAAGAATATAAATAAACATTTAAATATAGGCAATAACTAAAATAAATACACTTTTTTTACATTTAAAAACAACTAAACTTTAATTATTAAAGAATTCATGAAGTGTGGTTTGCCTTTTTTGTTTGTATGACTGTTTTTGCACAAAATCATCACAGGTATCCAGTGCGGACATAGGACTTTCATCATTGCCTTCCTCTATAAAAAAAACGTTGCAGCATGGTGATGCATTTTTTTGCTTCTTGGTTAGTAACTGGCACCGATCGGCGTTCACCCTATAGCGTCGACCCTTAAAACTCTGCGGCTGCACTACCCAATCCCCCCAATCCCTGGTCTCATAGTTCCAGGGCAACGGGCGTGGCGGGAGTAGACTTCGTATATAGGGGAGGATGCTTGGGCGTAGGCATGGGCATACGCTCCGGTGTCCGGCCGCTAACCGTCGGAATATACGGTGGGTAAGTGAGGCACCCTACTAGAGAACCCTGCAGCTGCACTACCCCATTCTTGGTGGCCACACTCAGGGAAACTGCCGTGGCGAGAGAATTTGGCGAAGATAGTAGGGAAGGATAAAAGTCGGTTCGCCGAGGAGTAGTCCGCCCGCTGGTTGTCTGGTTGGGAAAACCTTCGGTTTCATCCTAAAACGACTCGGTGATTCTGGGACCCTACGGTTTCACTGTAGCTGCCGCGGATACTTGATCGCCGAAGGGGCGAAAGAGTTGGCGCGATTGGCATTTTGGGGTAGGGCTTTTGCCCAGCAGTCGCCGTAGTTCAGGCTTAATTCACGGGCGGGCTGGTTGTACCTCACGGCCAGATTCCGTTTCCCACGCTTGGCCGATAGTAGCCATCCGCAAGGAGGCCTAGGCCCCGTGGGGTTAGATGTGAGGTAGGAGTTCGCTAAAGCGTCTCCAACGGTGACCCGTCCAACGTTGACAAGAAAACTTGTCTAACATGGGTAGCACGGGGGAGAGGAGCCCACCGGTTCGCCGGGCCTCTCCGTGAGGTGTCGGTCTTGTGCGGGCAACTGGTTTCGTACCTCTTTGTCCTGAGGATTTCCGTGACGCCGTATACCTAACGGTCGGTCGGCAGCTGGGTGCCCCTTTGGGGTCCAGCAAACCTTTCCATCTCGTATTCTTTTGGATGTTCCTGCCTCTCCTTGTTGCAAAGTCCATTCGTTACGCAGTTGCTTTTCTTATTGAATGAGACGTGATATGGTAGATTTTGGTATACCAGTTAACTCAGCGAGTTTACGTTGACTTGTGTGAGCAGGCTGATTTTTAATTTTATCCGGTATGGCAATTTTACTCTGTAGTGTTAAATCTTTTCTTGGCAATTTTTTTGTCCCGATTAAGCGAAATATTGTCCCAAATATCCGATATAAATTAATGTTTTCGTGATAGTTTGGATTCTGATTTTTAAGATTTGTCCCAAATAATTGGTGTCGCAATTGGTATCTGATAAATGACCGCTATGGCTTTGCTGGCACATGCTTACTCTATTTCATTGATAGAGCGTCTAATTTCGACCTTTAATGCTTCGGTGGTCGCAGGCTTGTCGGCATAAACCTGTAACCTATAACCTGGTCACCATACCGGGAAATAACACGACCAGGAGCAAACTTGTGCAAGACGATCAATGTTTCATGCGCTGTATGACGTGTGGCACCGTTCTGCTGACACCAGATGGCGTCAAGAGCAATATCTTCCAATTAAGGCACAAAAAACTGCATTGTCATAGAACCATAACGTTCGTCATTCACCGTTAATGCATTACCTTCCTCATTTTATTTAAGAAATATGTTCCTATTATTCCTCCAGATGATAATGCACACCAAACAGTGACACGGTTTGGAGGTGAAAATGAGCCTCATCACTTAAACTTCGCTGTGCATGGTCTGCTGGTAAAAGTTGTCGATTCAATTGGACTTTGTAGGCGTGGAGATGGAAATTTTTAATGAGAATATGCTGAAGAGGGGCTGTTGTAATGTCCAATTCTTGTGCACGATGACCAATCGACGTCTCTGGACTTTGGGCCACACTCTCGCGAACTGCCGTGATGTTTTGTTCTGAACGATATCTACGAGCTTTCACCATTTTGATAATAATGTTTAGTAATCAGGATGAGTTGTTCTATCGTGTAATGCTCCATATTTACTAACTCCCATCTGTTAACTTTCAATCTGTCACTTCATAATCATGTGTCATTATGACTGTCAAACATGACGGGCAATTCAAATCTTCCGCTCTTATCGTAACACCCTTTATACATATTATATATACAAGGTGATTAGGTTCTATTCAGCTAAACGAATTAGATATTTCAAACCGATTTAACATGAATCATCTATATCTATATACAACATTGCTTCCTAAAAGAGCTGGCCTTTTGAATATAGTGTCCAGCAATATTATTATCTTCAAAACACTTTTACGAACGCTAATTACCGGATTTTCTTTTAGTGTCCGGTAGAACATGTCCAGCTCCACTTTTTGTAGGAATTACTATAAACCTGTTTATCTCAATCTTTGATGAAGAGCTATGATTGATTTGATTTGAGTGATTTTTATTTATGTGGAACTATACAAGCTAAAATGTATAAATAGCCAAAAAATTAAAAAAAATATTGAGGTGTTACGCTTTGAAATGAAACGCACTGTATATATGTATTTCCACTTTGACCAGTCTTACAAAGTCAGTAGAAGTGTCTAATCGCACAGAAAGCATAAGTATTATCAAACAAAAATATCTACCCCAATAAAAAAGCAACGAATCTAAATAAGGAATCTAGATAAATCCGAAATTTACATAAAATACAACCTAACCATAAAATTTCGACCGTGGTAAATCTGGTTTATTTCCGACTATGTTATGTCATTCTCTCAAATTATTATTTATATATATTCTGTAAAATTACCGACTACAGTAGCTCCGGAGCATTATTTCCGTTCCCCTGAACAAAAGAATAAATCCATTAAAGTGGAAAAACAAAGAGACGAGCGAAAAAAAAGAGGAACGGAAAATATATTTCAACCCTTTCTATTCGAACGACAAACAAAGTCTTTGATAGTTTTATACGAGGGTAGGTTTTTGTGTAGTATGTTTAGACATAACAATAATAGATTGATATAATTATTTTGATGCTAATCAGTTTTTTTAATTTTTATAATGTCACTCAATCAGAGCCCGGCTGGAGTTCGTACAGTCATTCGTATTAAAATCCAAACCATTACCATACATTGATATACCATTCCTATCCTACTTGAGTTGAAAACCGATTTTGCTATCAATGTTAAAAATATAGTCCCACTTCATAATTTCAATTTCTGGAATTTCTCTGAAAGCTGTCAAATTGGAGAAACAATTTTTGTTTCCTATTTTGACCTATTGCTGACAGCCGTCACCTGGTAAAAATATTTTTTTACAATTTTAGCACTTGTAGGTGTTATATAAATACGTCTGGCAGCTGTCAAACTGAAAAACAATTATTTGTTACAGTTTTAATATGTCTAACTGTCAAAACATTACTGACAGCTGTCATATTAAAACTAATTTTTTCGCAATTTCAACATCTCATATGCGTTACATATTCTTTTGAAATCTGGGAAACTACAGAAGCACTAGTTCTTGTATTGGCGAATACAACAATTTTTTAAAATACTTCTGGCATTAACGGGTCGATGGCCGCAGTGGTTAGGCGGCTGACTATTGTTGTGAAAGGACGATAGGCGCCGGGGTTCAATTCTCTGGAGGGACGGTGACATTTTTTCAGAGAGTTTAATCCCGGATCGACTTGCCATTCGCTGTTGGGAGCAAAGTGATTAACAGCGCGGCATCATAAAAGGCGATATGATGCTGTCACAAAGCCAATTGAACACAACATACACACACAAAAACTACACCGCGAGAGTTGCAGTGATAGCCAGACAAGCGATACAGTTCACGGAGTCACTGCAACTAAGCAGCCACCACATTAAAAAAAAAAATCTGTCAAACTGTGAAAACTGCGGTTTTAAGGGATGTGACTGACAAATATTTCTGACAGTCTCTAAATTCTCGATGAAATATTTTCAGGTTAGACCATTGTAGCTGTCAAAGTACATGTGATAATTGTATTGTAAATTGAAGATTTTTTTGTTTACAATGGAATTGCAGAAACAATTATTTTTTCCTATTTTGACACATGTAACTGTTAAAATATTTCTGACAGCTGTCAAATTAAAAGAAAATTAATCGTTTTCTACAAAATCAACGCTTAATAATCTTTTCTAATTCTGATTTTTTCTCATTATGGCAGCTGTCAAACTTTACATTACTTTATTTTTAGACTATTTTTATGGTTGTAACTAGGGCTGGGCGATACTAATATTGTCGGTATCGGGTATCGATGCCAATCGAGGTATCTCGGAAAGTATTTGTCCTAGGTTCTGTGGGAAAAAATTTTGACAGTAAAAGTGGCCAGGAGAAATTTTTGGAAATTATTTTCAAGTTTCAGATTTTACCGCTAGGAGGCGTTCATATCTAAAATTCCTATTATTTCAGAAAATCGCAGAATAAGCTATAATTTTGATATCATCAATTGAAAGCCCATTTAATACCAGATAATTTTCTTTCGAGACATTTTTTCGTATATGTCATAATAAGAGAGGGGGAAGACCATCTATTTGTCAATGTTTAAAGTTTAATATTTCC
Organism: Holotrichia oblita; assembly: GCA_023690525.1. NCBI lineage: Eukaryota > Metazoa > Arthropoda > Insecta > Coleoptera > Scarabaeidae > Holotrichia > Holotrichia oblita. The sequence continues at coordinate 34,788,162 of CM043016.1, forward strand.
GTTACTATTCAACCGTTCCGAATAATCTTGGACTCGTTTGAAAGGGAATTGTGTGGACTTTAAACAGCGTTTATACGCTATCCCCATTAGCTTCAAACTGATAAACTAGAGGTCGCTTTCTGGAGAGGTAACTAATTTTTACGATTTTCTTAAAAAAATTAAATGGAGCGATACTATTGCGTTAATAGGTTCGTATGCGAATTTAAATTACACATATTTTACTGAAAACGGCATCTCGACATCTCTATTTGTTCCCAAGTTATCGCAAAAAAAGCTAGCAAGTATAATGATACAAACGAGTCAGGCAATAATAACTGAAAAAATTAGTTGGCTTTGGAAAACATTGCATAGCTCTAATGACGGTATTATAACGTTAAATTATGACATGAAAGCTGGAATTCACAGCCTGGGAACCAATCACATTCCTTATATTGTTGGAATCCACCGGTAGAATGTCACACATTGCATAGCAACCGAAAATCATGCCATAATTTAAATAAAAAACGTCAAAAATATTTTCATAATCTTTCTTTAATTACACAAACATGTTCTTAGTAATTGCTTTTCAATTGGCTATAATGCTGAAGTTGTAGACAGCCGTGTACTCCTATTCAATTCCTAATTATTTTAAAGGAAAAACAACTTTTCTCACTTCATACATAACTCTAATATAGATAGAAAGTATCGGATCAAGTAATGAGCCGTGTGGGTGACCCGATTTCATCAATTTAATCAACATTTTACATTTCAATTCTGTAGCATTTTTTTTAGCATCGCCTAGCGGCTCGATTATATAAAAATTCCCCCTCGTATATAAACACGTATAGTTCCAAGCATGATACACCAACCAGTCAGCCGCTCTGACTCCGGGTTAGGATTTTTCACTGCACGGAACAACAGCTGATCGTTAGTACCCCACCTACTGACGTCACAACCAGGCCAACGACGTTGGTTGGTCGCGCTCGCAGTCGCTCCTTTTCCATCCGTCCAGTTTATAAATACTGGGCGCACACACAACCACACGCACAGCTGATCGCAAGGACAGCTGATCGAGCATCGGTGCCCAAGGTTATTTGGTCCGCTTGCTTTGCAGGATTCTCTCCATTGCACGCGTTTGTAGGCGTGAAAGCTGGATTAAATGATGATGCTTCTGGGGGATGCCTAGCAGGTGGATCGCGGGAGCAGAAGGAGGGAGGGAGGCTAAATATTTTACATGGGTGAAAATTATATATTTTTTTAAATTAGAATTGTATTTAATTATTATTAATGGCTTGAATAAACTTGGAGAAATTTCGACAGAAGTGTATTATGTTTAGGTAGGAAAATAATTTGAATAATTGAAAAAATGCCAAGGTTTCAGAGAATGCTTAATTTATTCATAAGCAGTTTATAGACGAAACGATCAGTTGTACTACTTGTTGTACTACAAGTTGAACAGTCGAGACAATGTTCTCTTTAAAGGAATTAGAGGTTGGCAAAGAATTTCTAACGCTAATGACATATCTTTTATTTTATCATCTATTGTGTCAACAACTTTACTTAAAATATTTGTCAAGAGTGGTTCTGCAGCTGCAGGTCCTCTCGATGAAGCTTTTTTAATCGAAAAACTCATTTATATTAATAAAAATTAACTGCCAGAATCGTCAGTAAAATAATAATTACTAATACATACTTTAGAATTACGTGCATGAAGAAAGTTCTTTTTTCAACATTGGGAAATATTATTCTATTTTTTTCTTGATCATCTTGTTCATCTTCAGTTCGTTTATTGTGTCCGTATTTACACTGGCTTGGTTCAGGTAATATGACGAGCCAGTTGTCGCTATTGTAGTATTAAAAATTACTAAATGATTATCTTCTCTATAATATTTTATAATAACATTCATAAATGGTCACCCATTCACGCTGAATCCAAGTTGCTGAACATAATCATATTCCTTGTAATACTGATTTTATTTTTACTCATTTTATATTTCTTGTAAGTATATATACATATATTCATTTTTTTTCGGCAAAAAACGAAAAACTGTAGTACAGAAGCACGTGTTTGTTTTTTATGCCAGCTGAATGAAATAAGTCCAAGATAGCAATGTTTGTCGTCAAAAGTTAAAAGTAATAATAATTGTTCATTCGAATTGTCATCGTTTTTATGCATTCCTTATCTTATTAATGGAGTGGAACTCTATCAATTCGGTACTAGGAAATGTCATTTCGAATTTGTAAAAATATTTTGCTTGAAAAGAGTGTTGCGGTTCAAAACTTTCTAATAGATGTTTTTAATGAATCATCCTGTATATGTGTGGTCTTAACGGACGTTGTCTAGTTCGACCACGTCTACCTGGTTAATTCTCTAATCAATTAGAGTTCCTTAAATCTAAACGTCGAATTAGACCACGTAAGAGGGTGAATACATCGGATTAACAAATTAGATTAATATGTTTTCAACTTAACCGCATTTGCAAAGAACACACAAATAATAGAGTTATAAAAGTGTATTTGTATTTAGTCGAAAAAATCTGTATCTGTGATTAGGCATCATACAGAATAAAATTACCAATCATTCAAACCATAATGTTTCCTAATTTGCCAAAGTGACTAACAATTAATAAATATAATTGGACACTCATCATTATTATAAATTAAACTTTGAACAACACAAACAAGAAAATGAATTTAAAAGTAGCATCAAACAATTTATAATAATTGTACATTTAATAACTCTACCTTTTCTTTCAAATATAGATAATTATTGTTTTCGTTTATTCATATATTTTGTCATTAATTTATCTTACCAAAAACACTCGAGTATTTTGTGGATAAATTTTTATTTAACTCGACATTCTTACCAGTGAGTTATGTACTTTCCTCGAAAAAATAATTTCGTTACAAAGAGAAACTCGATAAAAAAAGCTCTTGCGTTTTTACTTGTTTATTTGTGACATTTCAATTACTTACTGAAATTGACATTCGTACTTCGTAAAATGTTATTTAATGATTGTGACGAATTTTTTGGTAAAGTAAATTTAGGCTTTCAACGCAATTTAAGTAAGATTAAAAGTAATAATCTAAATGAATTTTATTAAATTAAACTATCGACTAGTTTTTTTGCCATGTTTCCCCTATCTTTGCAATCGTAAATCTAAGTAGGTATGACATAAACGATTCGTGGAAATTCTATAAATTTATCAAACAAATGTTTAATAAATAACTGTAAACTACTAAATTTCTATGTCATCTCTGTATATAATGTGCTTCACTTGAAATGGTACCACCTCAATAACTCAAAACTAGCAAAATGTAATGAAGAACTAAAAAAATGGATCCATATTTTTTATTTTGCTATATCTTTATTATTTATTGAGATATAAATGTTTAAAGGTTCGTTTTTCAACGCCTTTTTATGAAAATGCCTCCATCTATTGAAGTACAAAGACTACTGACGTCACGGAGTACCATAGGTTATTTTTTGTGTTGGCTTGATTGCAATTTCGACGTATATTTCTTTTTCAGTTATTGGCTACCATGAAAATATATCTGACGTGACAATCTGTGATGACATTTTTCTAATTTTCGACCAGTTCTGAAGTAATTTTCGATTACAAATGTTTTGTATTGTAATTCTTAACACGTTGAATGAATAACCAAATCTAAGCTTTAATTTAGGTTTGTCACTGATAGCTGTTACAATTTGAAGTAGGTACAATTTAAAACTAAAGCAGTGTCGTCAATCTTGCTAAAGAAAATACTTTAAAACTTTATGTTGACATGCCTGATCTTTAAATTCAAATGTGTAAAAAATTTGACAGGGTAAAAGATTCACATAAGTAATTCTAACCTAAAAATGTTTCAGGGTTGCCAAACTAAATATTTACTTCCCCAACTGTTAATAATAAAATATGTCTATGGTTGTAGACTAGTGACGTAAAAATGGCGCGTTTATTTTTCCTTTTGAAATTGTGGAAAATTATAATCGAACAGTTTTGTGAAACGACATAACGTAGAAATAAAATTTACGGAGTAAATAGATAAGTTATTGTCTATAATTCACGATGGTATTATCGCACAGACTTGGTATACCTACTAAAAACTCCTCATTGTTCTACTATGCCACCAGAACTGCTGTTGGAATTTCTTCAGCTTCAGGCATAGGTGTTTCATATATTTCACTGTATTTCTTGCTGTCTCGCTCTTCTCTCTCTCATTACCATTACTTTACTAATGTGACTGTTTACTGCTCTCCAGTTAGCTTCGCTTTTCAGCTGAACTCTATTAGGTTATATTAATTTATGTCCTGGACTAGTTGTTCCACCAACATGTCCCTGCTTGTTGCCCACCTATTACACTGAAATATCACATGCTGTGGCGTTTCCTCCATTCCCCAGTTCAGACAAGCGTCGTCTTCTACCAATTTAAACCTCTTGAGGTAATTTTTAAAATTGCTATGACCTGAGAGAAATTGTATTATGGAATAATTCACTTTTCTGAATTTAGACGTCACCACCCATGGTGGTAGATCTTTGGTTAGGATTTTAGGATATGCTGTTGAGGAGTCCCATGCCTCCCATTTGCGCTACCATCTCCTTATTGTAAGTTCTCTCTCTCTTCTATCTATGAGCTTATCCGTTATCCGTTTCTAGACTGTAACACTCTCGTTGCTCAGGAGGTTACTTGCAGCCTTGGTAGATACTGTTCTGCATGCGCTAATCACGCGAAGGAGCGGTCTTCTCTAAAGATCTCCCTGTTTTTTTTTTAAATATCTAAGTGCATTTGCCAAGGCTGAAATTGCATACAGTTCTTTTGTTTGTATTACTCTATACAGTATCACCCTTTTTCTGCTACTAGGTCCTTCTAGATTAAGCAGAATTTTAAGTTGCTCCATAAGGATCGACTCTGCTGACGTGTGCTCTAAATGTTAGCCCGTGATCCATGACTACGTCCAGGTTCTTTAAGTGCATTTTTTGGAGTAATTTGGTTCCTCAGCATGGCAAACGTGGTTCCGGCTCACTTCTGAGGCCTCTTGAGGATAACTGCCTCAGTTTTCTTAGGTATTGAAAATCTATGCTGTATTCATTTGTAGGGATTCATCCGTTTTGAGTATGAGATCTGGCGGGTCGTCTGCTTCTATAAGTAATGCTAGGTAATTTACGTATTCTGTTCTTGTGGTTTTTTTTTAAATGTGGTGGGTGCTTAGTTGCAGTGACTCCGTAAGCTGTATCGCTTGTCTGGCTATCACTGCAACTCTCGCGGTGTAGTTTTGTGTGTGTATATTGGGTTTAATTGGCTTTGTGACAGCATCATATCGCCTTTTATGATGCCGCGCTGTTAATCACTTTTTCTCCCAGCAGCGAATGGAAAGTCGAATATTGGCAACACCGAACCCTGTGGTACCCCAGCATTTACTTTCATGATTATTTTGCTAGAGAGCAAGATCCTCCTTATGTGGAAGTAGTCCTCAATGATGCTAACCAGATATTCCGGTAGCTCGGCAATAATTCTGCTCCAAGATGCGGAATTTGGACGCGTTCCTGATGATTAACGCTATCATTGTTACCCACTTCTTGAGAGATGTTCTCACAATTCAAGAGACTACCTTAGTTGCGTGTGCAATTGACTTTCCCTTAACAAAGCCGAAACATTACAATACCCGGTTTCCGGTGCTGTAAACAAAATCGTTGATTCGCATTTAATTCTTAACAGATTGTACTAATATTCATATTTCTTTTCTTAAACGCTATCTAGTAGATTTTCAGGCTTCTATGTTGTATTCCATTTGTTTAGGAAGTGGATTTTCCAGCATAAACTTGTTCTTTTTTCTTGAATACATAGGAGCACAGCTGTTATCAAATAAACAAAAGTTAGGTATATCTAAAAATGTTCTTCATATTATACATACGATAACATTCTCGATATTACATCGGAAAAAGGATGCTTAATAATTAAACCTAACGCCGTAACAAAACTCGATTTGTTCCGTTTCAATCAACATTCATACAAACGAAAGAACAGCGTAACAGTTAAATTAGGCCGATGTTCATGTATACCAGTTGTACTATTATTTTGACACGCATCGGCCTATATAATTTTAATGTCACTTGATTACAGAAAGCGATCCTCTTTGGCTTTGTTGTATCCACAACAATATAATATGTTTGGACGGGTAAATACCCATAATTTCACGTAATTATTATGAAATATCTTGTTCTCCTTCATTTGATGATCACCGAATGAATAAATGAATTTGCGGACGAGCCTAAAATTGTATTGTTACAAATGACATGGTTGGAATGTATTTATTATTCACGGACCGCCTGTATATGGCCTATATAAAACTTCAAATCGAAACAGTTATGTAATATTAATATTGATAAATGAAATTAGTGTTATGTTGTACTGTTTGAACAACATTTTTAATGTTGCTTCATTAAAAATATTTTTCAAATTCCTATTGCATTGTGTATCGGAAGTGTAAATAATGGATATTGATGTTGATTACGTGAACTACGTGAGTTTATATATGTTTTTATACGTTAGCCAAGATGGCTTTTTAAATCGAGATTATCTTAATTTGTAATTCGACTTTGGTTAAAACACAGGCACCAGTTCATATTTGTCAAATAATCTTAGGAAAGATTTTTAAATATCTTCGTTTTATTTCACTACCTTCAACTACTTTTGAGCTTATACTATTATTTATGATATGAATTAAAGTTGAGTTTAAATGTGCCATATTGTGTTAGAAAACGATTAAGACAACTAGGGAAACCGAGTTTATATGACAAATAATACCGCGCCTTCAAAATCTTTCCTCATTAGAGTCGGCCATGCTTTTTTTAATGGTTGGCCAGAGTGCATGTAAATCTGTCAGAAATGCATCATTTTCACAGTTTGGTTACGTCGTATAAATGTGTATCTGTAATAATTATAGATTAATTAAGTTTTTGAAAAAATATTTATTGCAAAAGCCAAAATTGAGAGAAAATAATACTAAAGCAGATGTTGGAAATGTTGACCGTTGTTTTGTAGACAAAGTTGAACTCTACGCTTCATGCTTTCAAAGCCATTTATTAAGATTTCTGCGGTGATGTCAGCACAAGAATTAACAATAGCATTACGGAACTCTTCGATTATTTGATGTCTGATCTTGAAAATCGTATTCTTTAAATATGGAAAAATAAAATAATCTAATATTGTCAAGTCTGGAGATCCTGCAGGAAAATTAAAAATTCTTGTATCGAAAAATTGCTGTAAAAAAGCCATTGTTTCTCGAGATTTGTGTGCTGAAGCTGCACTGAAACTGCTTGAATTTTATAAGGAAACAATTTTAAATCCTTTTTTAAAATCGTATGACATGTTCCCACTGACAAACCAACTTGTTGCGATAGTGTTGCAACAGATTTTTTGGGTGAGTGTTCCATTCGCTGTTGAACATCTTCGATTAAATTTGCTGTTCGTTTTTTAGGTGCTCCACCGCCAGGTTTACGTGTTACTGCACCTATTTCGCCAAATTTAATAACGCAAGCTTGAATTTGTTTTAGAAGTTGTGCGTAAGTAACTGGCAAATTAGGAAATTGTTGTCGGAATTCTTCTATGCACCGATTAATGGAATAAACCCATTCTCCATTTTCTCATTTTTGCCCAGTTCTATAGTAACATTGAATTATAAATATTTTATGTTCTAATTCTAACATTATAATAAAATAATTAAAAAAATATAAACGTCAATTATTTGAATTTAAGTTTGATAACTGTCAGAATTTGAAGTTTTGAAAAGCATCGCATTTGCACCAACCTATGATAACTAAACTGACAAAAAAAAAGCCTACTCTGATGAGGAAAGATTTTGAAGGCACACAGGGTACAGCAAAAAGATCTGACAGTTTTAAAGAAAAAACAACATAAATTTTTTTTGTTGCTTATTACAGAAGGGAGTACATATAAATTAATGAAAATGACATCAAAACAACAGATTTCGTCCGTTTAAGATCTAAAGATAACGTCCTTTAAATGATGTTCTTCTTCGAACAAGCATTCTTCCAGTCTTGTCTTGTTGCCGAACACCTTCTCTAGAAGTTGTCGAACACCTTCTCTAATAATGCAGGAGAAGGTTGGTGCTTTCTTGGCTTATGGCTTCTCTCAGTTCGAACAGTGCGTGGGGTTTGTTTGTATAAACTCTTGCTTTAAGGAATCTCCACAAGAAAAACAACACAAATGCTAAGGTCTGGGGAGCGAGCTGGCCATGCAATGTCCTTTAAACGCGAGATGACTCGGACTCGAAACTTGCTTCTCAAAAAATCCATCACCTCATTGGCCGTATGGGCAGTTGCTCCATCTTGCTGGAACCACAGCCTCCTGCGCACTAAACGATTTCTCTGAAGTTCAGAGATCATGAAGTTTTTCAACATTAACAGATAACGGTGGAAATTGACTGCAACGGTTCGACCATCTTCTCCAAAGAAGTATGGCCCAATGACACAACTTTTCGTTACACCACACCATACAGTAACTTTATCACACAGAGGACGTTCATGTACTTCTTGAGGATTTGTAGCCTTCCAATAACGAAAGTTCTGTTTGTTGATGTAACCGTCAAGATGGAAATATGCCTCGTCATCATCCAAAATCTGTTTATCAATCCTTAAGTTAATCATTTGTTCTGCAAATGTTATCCGGTTTGCATAGTCAGTCGTTAGGGTTTAACTTCTGGACAATCGCCATTTTATGTGGGTGGAAATGTAGATCGAAACGCAATATTCGCCGAGGACTGGTTTCCATAGCTTCTCATAGAGAAGCCAGAGAATATCGATTGATATTATCTGGCGGCCAGGCTGACTTTCGTCGTCTTTCGTTTTAACGTTGAACCGGTAGATCTGAAGTTAGCCACCCATAGCAGAATTGTATTCCGAGTTGGGACTGTTCTTCTTGGACCCACATTAAAACACATTATCCCTACCATCCCCCTCTCCCTCCCTACCTACTCAGATCTTAAACGGACGAAATCGGTTGTTCTGATGTCATTTTCATTAATTTACATGTACTTCCTTCTGTAATAAGCAATAAAACAATTGTTACCTATCACTTTTCATTTTTATGTTGTTTTTACTTTACAACCTTCAGATCTTTTTGCCGCACCCTGTATATTGTGTTTAATTGTTAATTTAAGACTGAACTCACATTTCGCAAATATGATTGAAATTTTAGGATTTGCAACTTATCTTGAGAAGAAGACTAAGTTGGTGCAAAAAAACTGAGTTGGGTAAGAGTTTTCAAAAGACTTAGAAAACACATTTTTTTTCGAAAATATTCAGGATGCGCGATTTTATGGTTACATTTTAGCTATAGTAGTAAACATGAAGGCTGAAATCGTATGTCTTAAGTCGTGTTGTATTTAGCAATTTTGCTGTAGTAGTTGAGCAGCGATTTAGAATTTCTTGCAATTTATGAAAATAATTGAATTTCCAGATCTCAAGCTGTGTTGTTTAGGAGTTTTTATCTAAAATCACATTTTAGCTGTAGTTAAAAATTAAGGCTAAATTCAAATGTCTTAAATTGTGTTAAAATCTAACCCAGATAGCACAAAAATGTCCAATGAACGTTCAATGTGACTCTGTAGAGTGTAGAGGATAGTAGCGTCTGGTCGGACTCGACCCTGACAGACCACCGCCCAAGGTGAAGATATAGATAGCTCTTGACATCGCAGCCGATTAGGACGATCTTCGAAGGGACAAAATTCCACCAACGCAACGCTCAAGATGCACTGAGATGGACCAAACCAGCATTACCTCACACACAACCTCATAAGGCTTGAAGGGCTTTCACAATCGACAAAAAGGGCTAAAGGATCATCCTGTCCAGCCCTAAACAAGACTGAGCTTTTATTTCACTCAAATTTCTTCTAATTTGAAAAAAAAAAAACAATTGCAATTCCAGATCTTGCGCTAGACTAAATTTGCATTTAACAAAACTGTGTTGGTTAAGAGTTTCAAAATGACTGAATTTAAAAATTAAGGCTGAGTTTACATATGTTAAATCGCGTTAAAAACGGTTAAGAAATCTATAAGTCTGAGCTAATTCGTATTTAATTTAACAAAACCGTATCGCTTAAAGATTTTTTGGACCGCGGATTTGGATTCATCGACCCGAAAAACATGGTAAACGTGATCTGACCTCCAGACTGAAGAATTTTTTTTGTGTACCTGAAATTCAATTTATTTTCATTCTTTTTGGCTCACCCTGTAATTTCGTATACGTATCTAATCATCAATTTAAATATAAGTCTAAGTTCACATGTGCTTCATATAAGATTTTGACAAATAATTAGAATAATTAGGAATCTAGCACACCTTGTTTGGAAAGCGTTATTAAGCGATTTAAACTAAGGAGCGAAGAAGAAAAGTGAAAAAAATAATTTGAATCATGTCTGCTTTTTGCTTAACATGTGAGACTAAGTTCCTATTTAGTATCTAGTGAAGGAAGAAAGATGTAAGACTCATTTTAAGTTGCGGAAATGTACAAGCTGAATTCACATTTTGCGAATTTTAGTAGAGAAAAGTTTTTAATCTGTGGAACTGTTATAAATATGAGAGACTAATTTTGATAAGTGATAAGTAATAAAATAAACATTCAACTGTAATCATCAATTAAAAAGGAACGTTATTTCTTTAACGGTTTTCACTGTACAGTTCGAGACAAGAGCATAGTCAGTTCTAGGGTTTCGAGGGAGGAGAACAATGCGAATGTAAGCTGCTGACATTGATCTATTACTAGTGAAAACTCATTACATACTTTCTAATTGCAAATTAAATAAGTTTATATAACAATTTATAATTCTATAATGACTTATATAACATTATAATGTATAACGAATGTGTAGCAAAGTGTTGCAAACTTAATTAAATCCTAAAAGAGTTTTCACTTATTACTTTCTACGTCTTTGACGTACACATGTGCAATTACGCGAATGCTACTATACAATAATAGAAGCAATACAATTCGAGGACATTGTCAAGACGCTCAGTGTTTCTTTTGCGGATTTTATTAATTAACGTTAATTAATTTGATTGAACTTTTATATTCAAAATTGTGCAGATTCGATCAAGATATCCATTTTGGTCAGATTATATGTTAGCTAAGATTGTATATTCATTCTGTATCCATAGTAGATAATCAGCATATCAAATTAAACATGTTTTAGCACATGCAATACCTTGTAATCTATCAATAACAAGACGCAGTTTATTATGTAAAAATATCTAACCTTCGTGTACATATACAAGTATGTATATATGTGTGCGAAAAAAAATGTTTACTAATGAATATCAAGCACACATTAAGCGCATGTGTTAGTTAAATGCGATATTGAATTTATTGTCTGAAATTTGCTTCATCATATCACATATCTTGTATTGGATTGGATTCGTCGACAATTCTTTGTGATGTGTAAAATTTATATCGAATTACCTTCTTGGCATTTTAAATTTGCATCTACACATGTGTATGTATGTATTATGTCCAGTTTTTTTAAAACAGAAATCTTTTTTTTTGTTTTGCTGTTTGGTGTAAATTTCTTGCCTTTCACCCTTCAGAATATGTACAGGGTGTGCAAATTTCGATGTTTTAATAGGGGATCTCGGTAACTATGAGAGGTATCAAAAAACGGATCACGCATCCTCAATCTGGAAAGGGGTGATGGTGAAAACTAAATTTGGCTATCGGCTTTTGGTTTCGAGTTATCCGTGAAAATTCGATTTTTCTCATTTTCGTTTTATCACGATATCTCGGCTATTTATGAAAATTAACAAAAATGACTTTTACGTTCTTCAGACACTTTTTTGATTAGAATGCAATGGCGTCAGAGAAATTTTGAAAAAATTTTCTAAATTCGAGGTAGGACATAGTTGAATATTTTTATATTCAATGATATATATCATGTGGGGTCTATTCGTTCGTTTTCACTGTATTATAGCAAATAATTAACATTTTCCATTGATTTTCATCATTTCATTGCTTTTTGTTAGTAGGCGTGTGTCATTCAACAAACATGAATCTGTCAGTAGCTTTATAAATAGTATCAATAGTTTAAGTTGATTATTTGATTGTTGCTTCACCTTAAAATTATAAATTTGCGATGGCTTATGAAAATTACGAAAAGTATGTTGGAATGCTTTATTCTCAATAACAATAATGCTGAAGCTGCATGTGAAACATATTTTAATCGTTACCCGGAAAGAAGGCAACCTAATAAATCTATTTTTGAAAGACTGAAAGATAATCTCATTAATTTTGGAACTTTCAACAAATCAAGATCGAAGAATTATAATAAGGAAGATAGTGAGGAAGTTACGGTCAATGTTATTGGAATGGCAGTGGCAAATCCTGCAATCTCAAGCCGTCAAATCGAAGTGGAATTGGGTATATCACGACGACGTGCGTTATCAGTTTTGAAGAAACACAAGTTTAGTCCATACAAAGTGAGGAAACAACAGCAGCTCCTATTGACTGATCCTGAACGACGCTTAGAATTCTCTGCAATTGGTATCTTAATAAATTCAGGAGGATCCATCATTTTTTAGAAAAATTATTTGGACGGACGAAGTCTACATTAGCAGTGCCGGAATTTTTAACCGACACAATGAACATTGGTGGTCTGATGTTAACCCCTACCGTGCCGTCGATGTTCAAAATCAGGGACGGTTCGGCTTTAGTGTTTTGTGTGCCCTATTTGACAATCGTATTCTGGCATACCAAATTTATCAAGAAAAATTAAATGGTCAACGGTATTATAACATCATAAACCAACATGTAGTCGTAGAATTTTTGGAAGAACTGCCTTTGAATGAGATAAGAAATGTATTTTTCCAGCAAGACGGCGCACCGCCCCGTAACACTGGAATAGTCTCAGGATTGATGACTGAAAATTTTGGAGATAACTGGATACGCTCGGGCGGACCAGTAAGGTGGCCACCACGTTCGCCGGATTTGTCACCCCTAGATTTCTTTTGCTGGAGACATCTAAAAACCGGTTCTACAAACAAACTCATAATAACATTAACGAAATGAGAGAGAACTTTATACAGTGTCTCAATTCTGTTTTTTGTATTCATATTCACAATACAATTCGGAGCGTTTCGAGACGGTGTGAAATATGTAAATAATGGGCACCAGTTCGAATATCTATTGTAAATAATTTTTAATCATGTTTAATTTATTCTCAACATGAAATTTAAAATATGTGTGATTTGTCGATCTTGATTTTTTAAAAGTTCCAAAATTAATGAGATTTTCTTTCATTCATTCAAAAATAGATTAATTAGGTTGCCTTCTTTCCGAGTAACGATTAAAACGTGTTTCACATGCAGCTTCAGCATTATTATTATTGTGAATAAAGCATTCCAAGGTGAAGCAACAATCAAATAATCAACTTAAACTATTGATACTATTTATAAACCTACTGACAGCTTCATGTATGTTGAATGACACACGCCTACTAACAAAAAGCAATGAAATGATGAAAATCAATGGAAAATGTTAATTTTTTGCTATAATACAGTGAAAACGAACGAAAAGTCCCCACATGATATATATTATTGAAGTGGCAAAAAAATCCTCTTTTTAATGATATCATAGCCAACTATATGTTCCATATAAAAAAAATATAACTTTATGTCCTACCTCGAATATTGAAATTTTTTTCAAAAATTCTCTAACGCCATTGCATTCTAATCAAAAAAGTGCCTGAAGAACGTAAAAGTCATTTTTGTTATTTTCATAAATAGCCGAGATATCGTGATAAAACGAAAATGAGAAAAATCGAATTTTCACGGATAACTCGAAACCGAAAGCCGATAGCCAAATTTAGTTTTCACCATCATCCCTTTCTCGAAAAAGCAGATCGAGGATGCGTGGTCCGTTTTTTGATACCTCTCATAGTTACCGAGATCCCCTATTAAAACATCGAAATTTGCCCACCCTGTACACTTTGTATTTAGAAATTCGACCGAAAAATGATCAAAAATCTTTCCACTCTGCATCGCCTACTGATTTTCTTGGTGATCGGGCAATCATAATTAGCGAGTCGAGAAATTTTGATCAGACGTTCTAACACTGCTTCCTTGCAGTGTTCCGGTTTTTTACATTTTTCGGATCGAATGAGGCATATTAGTAAAGCTAAAGTATACACATTCTGAAAGCTGAGAAAATTTGCTATCGGACCAATCAATACTCGCGAGATTTCGGCCGTTTTTACCTTAAGATGGCATTCAAATATTGATGATCAGCTTTTAGACTGTTTGGATAAAAATATGAATAGTATTTCTAGGAATCATTTGAAAATGCTTAGTTTCCGAGATACAGAAGTACCCATTGGACCGATTGCAGTTGAATCAATTACTAAAAGGAGTCATACCTATGAGAAAAGTCGATTCTATCCCTTAAATGCATACTGTTGCAAATATGCAACATACTACCATTTATTGTTTACTTATTTACTAATACTAATATCTTATCTATGGTGTATATATTTCTAAATTATTATTTATTGCAGAAGTGCAACATTATAAGAATTAGTTTTTCTGTTTCTGACAGTATTGGAGATGAAAACTATGAACAAAATAGCTCTGATAGTGATGAAAGCGACTTTCATGCTGACGAAAATGAAAATATCAGTAAAAACACTGGAATCTTAGATGAAATTCATTGTACAGAGTCAAATAAAAACCAGAAAGGATGTGGTAAGAGAATTATTCCTTGAAAGCACGATGGCATTTTCTTAAATGAACAGCAAAAGACACATGCTGGTTCAAATGTCCTTCCTGATAGTATTATAGTATGGTTTTTCGTATCAATTCGAAATTTATTTCGGCTAAGAAAAAACGTCCTCAAAGTGAATCAGATCTTGGTGCCTCAGTTAACGTTGTACTACGCTTATCTAGAATCGTACCGAACATGCAAAATTATACACTGTATTTCGACAATTATTACACAATGTGGATTTGATGGTTTATCTTGGTAAACGACACCGATGGGATATTATCACTAGGCACCGTAAGGCGAAACAGGTTACCTAGCTGTAAGTTACCCATAAAAAAAGACATCAAAATCACAAGGGGTACATCGGACCAATACACAACCACAATTGACAATGTCACAGTTTCTTCGGTAATCTGGAAAGATAACAAATGCGCCTCTTTACTGTCAACTTATGTTGGGAGAAACCCTATGTCATCCGTAAATCGTTATGACAAGAAGAAAAAGGAAATAGTCAACATAGAATGTCCAGCAATCATTGAAGAATACAATAGATGCATGGGTGGAGTCGATCTTATGGATAGTCTCAAATTCTTCTAAAGAGTAAAAAATGGTATTTGAGAACTTTTTATCATTTAGCAGATATGAGTATGGTGAAAGCATGGTTACTCTATAAAAGAGTCCTTACTAACAAAGGCCAATCAGTCGGAAATTTTGCAACAATCGGACTTTCGAAGCGAAGTAGCAACTTGTTTGTGTAATGTGAGAGTAGTAAAATCAGTAAAACGTGGTAGACCTAACTGTAAAGGATTCACAGATATGTGTGAGAAATGTGGTGTAGTGTTATGTTTTAACAAACAAAACAATTGTTTTAAAATTTTTCACAATTAATCAAATTCCATTTTTCAAGAAAAAATAAAAATTCATGCATTTAAGGGCTATTGTAGCAACAATTGATTGAATAATTTGTTTTTGTTGCTGACGTTTCCCAATATTTTTTCTTCGTCTCCTTATTATGATGAATCAAATACTTTGGATATAAAGAAAAATTATCTTAAAAGAACATACAAAGAAATGATCTATATCAAACAAAACCAACGGTTTATCAATGACGATATCGTTTCAAAAATGTCAATTTATTGTCAAATATTAGGGGATTCAGATCAAAAATAAATGATTCTGATTTAAATGTTTGTCATAATGATTATGATGAAATGTTGCAATTAAAAGCTACGTATCTGGCCTGGTATCAAGTAGTTCGGGTGTTCCACAAGGGTCCAACGGAGGACCTACTTTATTTATAATTTTTATGAATGAGGCCTCACATATATGAGGCATTAAACTGTTAGTTTTTGTTATACGCCGATGACTTGAAATTATATGCAGAGATAAAAACAGAAAATGACGTTTAATTGTATAATAATTGACACTTTAATGTTAAGAAGTGCTTCATTGTGTCGTATACCAGAAATGTGAATAGCATTGTGACCGATTATTTCTTGAATGGAGGGATGTTGGGTTCGTCTGAATCTATCAGAGATTTGGGAAGAAGGGATTTATATTCAGAATTAACTATTCGTCGCCTAGATTTTTTCTATCTTTGTACTACTCTTTATATCTCATCTCATTTGGAGTACTGTAGCGTCAAATGGTCACCATTTTATCAAAATAACGTTAATAGAACAGACTCTGTTCAACGCAGATTCACAAAGCTTGTGGTGGTGAGGATATTGCTATACATGACTCAGCTATGATATGATGATGAAAAGGTTATAACTGTTCAATATGTATAATTTGGATGAAATAAATTATTTAATGAAATTTATGATTGCTATGGATTAGAATTAATATAATAGTAGGAGCGCAAACTTGTTCTACATAGTCAGTGTCCCTACCAATCTGGGTTTTAATAACTCCTTGAGGCGCATGTGGTCATTAGATAATTTTATTCATTCTCATTCTGATATGTTTAGTCAAAGTTTTAAGTCATTTAGGACCAGTGTTTTCGAGCTAGTTTCGGCTACGTTTTCAAGGCAGGGTAATTGTGAAAAAATAATCGAACTTTCTGTGGCTTTAAAATGGACACCATAACGATGGTATATTTCCATGTATTTAGAAAATGTTCTAGGCGAAATAGAATTTTCCCGTTGAGTTATTTCAAGCTTAACGTACCTGATATAGTGTCTAATTTTCAATTTGAGCTTCTAGGTGCTCATCAGGATCATCAAAAACATAGACTCCCCTCAGATCTGCCTTTTGTTTGAGAGTTTTAGCGACTTCATACGCTTATGAAAAAGAATCATTTTCATGAGTAGAGATTTTGATGAGGTGACCTGTTCTTTGTAGGTTTTGGTTTTTAAAAATGATTAGCGGCTTCAAGACACATCAAGATGTATTTCGTTATCTCATCAAGAATTTCCAGCGTCATAACATCGATGGAGTGTCGGACCGTCACTCTGGGAGGTGGTCGGTCTTGCGGAATAACCAAATTGAGCAGTAAGGGGTTTGTAGTCCGCCTTACTCTGTCTACGGTAGATCTTGCCGTTTCCCTCAAATGGTTTTCCAAGCTAGGGATCTGTAGATCTCTGCGCAGCTGGGCATTGCTAATAAAATAAGGTGAATTGCACAGCATACGCAGAGTCTTATTCTGAAGGATCTCCAATTGATTCAGATTGGTCTTGGAGATGATAGCCCAGACCAAACAGCCGTACGTTAGAATTGGCCTTAACATTGATTTGTACAAGGTCATCTTATTTCTTTCTATTTTTGGTCGAGGATCAGATCTATACCTTGTGTGGGGACTCCATGGGAGCACAGCCCTCCCAAACGATATCCCCCCTCCCGGCGGCAGACCCCGCTTGTAAGTAAACCTCATCGCTACGCATTTATTTGCATTGATTTTCAACCGCCAGGAAGTGGCCCACCTCATAATTGAATCAACTGCCCTCCGGAGGTGTAAATGGAGGATAGTCTCATTTCTGCATGAAAGAGCTCCGGTCCCAACATCAAGCCCTGAAGAACCCCCGAGGCGTCGAAACAGCATGCCAATATCCCTCACCCTAAAGGACCTGCCGGAGAGATAAGAAGACATCAATCTGATAGAATTGATTGATCCCTTCAAGACACATGAAGATGTCTTTCGTTATCTCATCAAGAATTTCCAACGTCATTGATTTTATTTTAACGTTAAGCAGACGAGACGCAATTTATTAGTTAATTGATCGAATTAATAATTCAACAGCTGTGATTAGGAATAATAACCCCATCAAGCGGACTACGCCTGCAATCCCCAAACGAGAAAACAAATGCATTACTGTTAACGATGATATAAATAATCGATAACAACTACTGTCTTTGCAACGTCTAAGTATTCAGAATTGTTCACTAATAGGAAATATTGAAAAAAATTTGAAAGTCAAAATATTTTATTTTTCCTCCACAGCTTCTATTGGAAGCTCTTCGTTGGAAAAAACCTTTCAAACCTTTTTTCAGTTGAGGAAAGACATGATAGTCGGACGGAACCAGATCTGGTGAATGAGGAGGGTGTTCGAATCATTCGAACCCTAAATTACGAATTGTTTGCATGCAAAAACAAAACACCTTTGGTCAACTTTCCGTGTCTTCTCTTCATAATTTTTGCTTGTAGATTGATCAGTAGTGTGGAATAATAATTCCGAATTATTGTTGCACCTTTATCCAAAAAAATCAATCATGATTAGTCCATGGCGATTCCAAAAAATTAAAAGAACTTTTCAAGCAGATTTTTGAACATGAAACTTCTATCGATTGCTGCTAACATTCTATCGATTGCTGCTTTGTTTCTGAATCGAAGAAATGTACCCAAGATTCATGCACACTTCTGGTCAACATTCAGACTTCTTGTTTCAAGATTACAACATGATCAAACTGTGAGTAGTTCAAGAAGTATGGCGATTTTTGATACTGTTTTATGGAAAATTGAAATGTTGAGCGTTTTGAACGTTTTTAAGACTGTACTTAATAGATCTAATTAAACTATTTACTTTCTTAATTAACATCAAAACTTTTCAGTGAAAAAATGTGATAATAACACTTTAATTTACACTAATTATCATATTAGATTATTACAATCGGAATACAAATCACACATTATATTCATATTTGAACGATCTGAATAAGTAAAAGTGGTACCACTTCCGATATCGTTTATATTTGTATCTAGGGCGTCCGACTTCAAGTGAAGTAGATACAATTTGAAGTAACCATTGCATGCTATATAACATCGACGTAACCGTGTTAATTTTTCTTTTTGTGTGCTGTCTTCATATCTCCGTTTCAATTATGCATGTAGCGACAGTATTTGGTTTGTCCGTCTGTACGTTATGTGATCTACTATTTATAAGTGGTGTAACCTAGCTATTTCTAGAATAAAATCAGTTCATTATCTGTGTATGTATAGCATATACATTATGTTTCACTAGTTTCTGTACAATTAGATTCTTTGAAATATTTTGCAATTTAGCAAGGAAGTCAACCTGAGACACACACGATTTAAACGTTGAGTAATACGATCTGAGCTCTCAAATGTTGCAAGAGACCTCCATCATTGTTAGAGAACATCTGCAAATTAAACAATCTATAATAAATCTA
The DNA here is from genome assembly GCA_023690525.1 of Holotrichia oblita. NCBI lineage: Eukaryota > Metazoa > Arthropoda > Insecta > Coleoptera > Scarabaeidae > Holotrichia > Holotrichia oblita. The sequence goes on from CM043016.1 coordinate 34,807,533, forward strand.
AACATGACAATGAATGTTGCGATAGGCACATTTAAATGTAGCACAATGACGTTACTGTTATCTAAACACCTGCGAAGTTGTTTTTTTGTTTTATTGAATTAGGTTCCTTTCACTTAAAATTAAAATTGCCATACATATATGAAACAGATCCAAAATAAGGTCGGTCGTAACAGACTTTGTGGCACGATTTGATAACTGATTATTTTATCGATATTCTAAATTGGAAATCTATCTTATAAATAGCAATGATAAAAAAGATTAACAACGTTAAATTAGGTTACCTCTAATCATGTCTGCTTGATTACATATAAAACGTGCCAACATCGATAGAATAACGTATAGTAACTGTGTGAGTAGTATATTTCATTCACTTTTTTACCTTTATTTTCTTTGTGTTGTCGAGTAATATGAAGTTTCCTACCAATTACAGTGAGTTAGATTCGTACTTTTACATTGGATTATATTTCATGAAATGAGGCGAGTAACCAGACAATACAATTGTTCGATCTTGCATATTATACACTTATTTATAACTGCTTTCACCTGCTTAACTTGAAAGTGTTCTTTTGCTAATTATGCTGCATCGTTAGCTTTGTAATTATTCCTACAATTTCCCATTATATTAACTGCTGTTACATACACTATGACTCATGCGAATATGTTCGCATAGATATACATATAAATATGTATGCTGCCATAACTTTTAATTTAATTATTTTTGTTTTGTGAAGTAATTTCACAGCTGTTGAGCGTAAGGATTAATTGCGCAAAACACTTTCTCTCATTTTTTTTTTTTGAAGAGGGTATTATATACATTTTGACATTTAACGTGCAGGCGATTAGAAATTGAAATGAAATTTTTCGAGGTGAAATTATATTATGTATTGTCCACATATACACATATTGAATGAAAGAGGACTCAGAACGGTTCTTTTTGGTACACCGCTTGATATATTATCATTTGTATTTTGTTTCTCAAAAAGCATCTTCCCGAATTAATTAAGCGTTGTGGTGTTTGGTGTTATCGATTATTATCTGGATCTTGCTAGTCCACAGTCCTTCACACATCACAGTGCGTTGAGTTTATTTAAACGATTGCCTGCAAAGAAAACATTAATCTGGTCCATGACATGGTCCTGAAAGACGAATCACTGTGATTTTTGAATAGGTAACGTAGAAACTGCTTTATTTTAAAATGTTATTAGTGTTAATGTCATTGTCATATGAAATGTCAAATTATAAACAAAAGCTTGGTTTCATTTTAACATCACGGTGTTAAAATAACGACCAGCTCACTCACTTAAACCTGAACCACATCAAATACTGTTACAATAGTGTCCAAGAACTAAAATGTGCAATAAGGAGATGCTGCAATGAGATGAATGAATTAATCTAACAGTATCAGTATATCCAATTTACGAATCGTATTTTTCTGAAGACTACACCCTAGTTACGTTTTTTCTGCGTGTCCAAAGTGATTTAAGATTCTTGATACTTTTTACTGATCAAGATTTTTTAAACTCAGAATACAGTGTAGCTTATTTTTCAAACTATAAAACTCAATTTCTTTGGATATTCTAGCTTATTTTCAGCTCAAAATAAAAGAAGAGCCTGTATAATAAGTATGTACTGTGTTGAATAAAGCCAAAATTTGTAGAATAATACACTGTTGGGAAAAAGTGACCCGACAAGGCATGGAGTCAATAAGTCATTGTATTGTAGTGAAAGCAATCATGCTACTTCAACACGTCTCCATATCTCCTTAACGTTAGCCGGAAGAGCTGGATAACGGCCGGATTGTGTCCGATCAATCATATCTCAGACATATTCGATCGGATTCAAATCCGGAGAACGAGCCGGCCATGGTAGCTATGGAGGTATGGGTGCAGTTCAGCGTTGTCGTGCATGTATAGTAGATGATATTGAAGTAATATTTCTATTAAACATTCAGAGTTTAAACAACAAAGTCAACATGCTAGAACATACTTTACAATCAAATCCAGCCTTGTTCATATGTCTTAGCCCCTTGAGACCTGATTTTTTTTCTGCTATAGAAAAATTCACATAAAGATTTAGGTCTCAAAATGGTGGCTGCAAAATGGGTTCCAAAAATTTTGACGACAGAGCAAAAGCCCATTTGACAGGTACTTCAGAGATTCGTTACCATGGATGAAACTTGGGTTCACCATTATGATCCTGAATCAAAAAAGCAGAGCATGGAATGCAGGCACAAGGGTTCACCACCCCCTCGAAAGCATCTGTGGGGAAGGTCATGGCAACAGTTTTTGGGATGCAGAAAGAAGTATCCTTATAGACAATATTATGCTGCTAAGAGGGGAAAACTCAAACGTGGGGTGCTGTTTCATCAGGACAATACTCCTGCCCACACGAGCTGTGTTTCAATGGCCGCAATTCAGAATGCAGGCTTCGAAATTATGTAACAACCATCCTGTTGTCCAAATTTTGTTCCTACTGACTTCCACGTATTCACATTTTTTTCTTTCTCCTGAGTCCTCTCGCTTTTTATGGGTCGAACTTGATGTCCTTTGACCCTCTAACATTCGGAACAATGGTCTTCTATGCCTTTTTATGTTTAAGAATGATTGGAATCATCCATGAAAACGTGTTCTCAGTAAAAGGGGGAAAATTTTTACTGAGTAGGACGGGAAGGAAGAAAATGACGTGGACTACAGTTTTGCACGCGAGGTGGTTTTCGTGTCTCAAGATAGAGATGATCCAATTCAGGCGTTTAGTTGCTGTACAACATCGATGGAGTGTCGGATCCTCACTCTGGGAGGTGGTCGGTCTTGCGGAATAACCAAATTGAGCAGTAATGGGTTTGTAGTCCGCCTTACTCTGTCTAGGGTAGATCTTGCTGTTTCCCTCAAATGGTTTTCCAAGCTAGGGATCTGTAGATCTCTGCGCAGCTGGGCATTGCTATTAAAATAAGGTGAATTGCACAGCATACTCAGAGTTTTATTGTGAAGGATCTCCAATTGATTTAGATTGGTCTTGGAGATGATAGCCCAGACCAAACAGCCGTACGTTAGAATTGGCCTTAACATTGATTTGTACAGTGTCATCTTATTTCGGAGGTTGAGCCTGTTTTCCCTACCGAGGAGCGCGATCAACATGTTCCTGGCGGTAAAAAATCGTTCTTTAAGAAACTCGGTATGACGTTTCCAGGTTAGTTTTTGGTCGAGCATCAGACCTACATACCTTGTGTGGGGACTCCATGGGAGCACAGCCCTCCCAAATGAGATCCCCCCAGGCGGCAGACCCCGCTTGTAAGTAAACCTCATCGCTACGCATTTATTTGCATTAATTTTCAACCGCCAGGAAGTGGCCCACCTCATAATTGAATCAACTGCCCTCTGGAGGTGTAAACGGAGGATAATCTCATTTCTGCATGAAAGAGCTCCGGCCCCAACATCGAGCCCTGAGGAACCCCCGACCCGATCGGAAGGCGCCGAGACAGCATGCCAACATCTCTCACCCTGAAAGACCTACCGGAGAGATAAGAAAAGATAAATCTAATGATAGAATTGTTGATCCCCCTGACCATCATTTTGTACAAGAGGCCTTGATGCCAGACGGTATCAAAAGCTCTCCGCACGTCTAGAAATACCACCCCGGTAATATCCCTCTGTTCGAAGCCCCTTTGGATGGATTCGGTAAGCCTCAGAAGTTGGAAATCGGCAAAAAGTTCAAAGCTGACAAGAGGCTAATGGGGCGGTAACTCCCAAGCAGGGAGGAATCCCTCGCGGATCTCTTGCGGATGACAACTATCTGGGCGCACTTCCAAACGGAGGGAAAGTGCCCAGTGCTCAGGACCGAATTTATGATAACAACTAGACGGTCTATGGCCGACAGAGATAGACATTTGATGGCCTCATTTGTGAAACTATGTGTCAATGTCTTAGGCATATTTAGAATATTTCCATGACCTTCTGGATAAAAAAAAACTGAAGAAAAGATTATGCAATGGTAAAATGAGCTAAACAGTGATGAGATGTAGGTATGAAGTATTATAGAGAAAATAGGAAAATTGCATACTTGTTCTTATTTTGTAGAAACAGAGCAATTAGAGGCAAAACATTCGTTAGTAAATAGCCAGCTTGATCCAGAAAATAACAATGGGGATCCATTTCCTCCTTCTGAATCTGAGTATGAGCCAAGTTCATCAGAAATCACATCACAAGGATGACGAAGATGATCAAGTACCGGGGCAAGCAATTCAGCCAAATACTTCGCTAGCCCAGGCTACAAAGATAGATTGACGTAGATGGATCTTCTCAACAACAATTCTCGTTTACCAATGCAAATAAAATTAATGTAGCACGGGTTTGCAACCTGAGAAATCGTACAGAAGACTCTCTTGAGAAGGTGGACATTTTTTTCGCCATTTTGCTTTATGTGGGTCTTGTAATATACCTACCCTAAGATTTCTAATTACTGGTCGAAAAAATTTTTGTTTGTTGACATTGTTTTGACCGTCGTATAATGGCAAGAAATAGTCTCCAGTGCATTTTACAATTTATCCATCTTAGTGATAATGCAACGACAAACCAATAAGATCGCTTGAATAAAGTTAAGCCTTCCATAGGAGCTTTAACTAAAAATTCAAAGACCTAAAGCAGTCTTCACAAGCAGTATCAATAAACGAAACCATGGGGTCATTTAGAAGGCGTTCACTGTTTTTGCAGTACATTACTGGCAAGGCTTTCGAATATGGATTTAAAATTTTCAAACTTTCCACTGAAACTGAATCCACAAACGAAAGTTTATTCAAGAATAAGTAACACTGAGATAGCAGGAAACCAGAGCAATATTGTAGTACTAAATTTACTGGAAGATTACCCTCATGAAGGACGTACTTTAAAACTCACACTGTGGGAAACTTAAGAAAAAATATGAAAGGGGTTCCAAAAAATGTCTTATTTTTTTATTTGTCATATAACAGAAAAAGGGACACATAAAGGGAAAGAAATGCAAAGGAGTGATAGTGGTACAAAGGCAATTGTTTTCTAAAACAAGCATAAAACGGGTTTAGACCTCTTTGATCAGATGTCTTCATATTTTTTTAGTTTTGAGGTGTTTAATAAAATGGTGTCACAAGGTATCATCAATATCTTAATTAGGTTCTCATGGTTATGTAACTGCACTTCAAGTAAAATCTAATTTGTATTTAAAACCAGCTTTAGCGAAACACCACAAACAAGCAAAGCCAGCCTGTATATCATTCAACAACTGAACGCTCATTTACCAGCCTACATGTCCTTATTCGATTAAATACGTTCGAAGCCATCATCATGTCAGTGGAAGTGAACATATGTGTATGGTTCTCAATTTGTATTGCCGGCTAATAGAGTCGACAATCCGTTATGATTATTGCAACGGAAGAGACCGTTAGATGAAGCAGACAACGATATGTACACACAATAATGACGTGCTGATGTCATTTAATTGATATTGACTCGATAGGTTTCGATTCGCGATGAACGCTTTTATAATAATAGAATGGTAGAGAGGAGACCGGTTAAATGGGTACAATTCCATTACTAATCAAATCCTGTACAATTTGAAGTTGTTCTAATTGAGAAATGAAGGAAATCAAGCTAAAACAAGATCGAGAACAAAATTAATGAAATAGAAAACTGGGTCGAACGATCTATTTTCGAAGCTCTCGTGTCGGACAACTAGCAAGATGCAACCACTGCAGAATAAGCGCACGGGATGTAGTCGATTTAACTATAGGATTGAAATTAATTACATTTTTCATACAGGTTGTAATTGTGCTGGTTAGTCTGTGGGATTATTTCTCGACATACAATATATGTACTATATAATACAAGCTTTAGTTAGATGTTTGAAATCAAGACTTATATTAAAGGGCAAAAATAAGCAGAAATTAAAAGTTAATCACAAACAATTCTGTAGTTGTCGTGTTAATCTCGAATTTAGGATTGGCATTCATAGATTTAGAGTTTTATGTAATTGTTGCAATTTGTTACCAGAATGCAAATTTTGTCCACAAAGTAGGATTAAGAATCAAATCTTGAAATAATTTACAAAAACTTGATTTAGAATATCTCAGTTGGTACGAACAAAATTATACTTTTAATGTAAGAACTAAGATGTTTATAGATACTGTTGGGGAGTGGACAACTGCTTATGAACCAATTCCATCAAACCATAAACTCTTGTTTCGAAAGAGGATTCCAATGGTGTACCAAAATTTCATCTATAATTACAATTCTCTTTAAGAAGTCTTCATTTTGAGACGAAAGAGTCAAATTCTCTTCAGAAATTTGTCGAATTTCCGAACTGAACAGCTGGGGAGTCCATCATGTCTTTGCTCATTCCCAAATGTCCGTGTAGAATTTCAAAAACACTCATATTCCTATTTGTTTAGCAATAATTGAAACTATTACTTGGCGACTAGTCAACACCAAATCTTCAACTTTGTTGATGATTGCTTCAGTTCCTGCTTATACAGGTCTTCCACACTCAGCCAGTCAAAATATATAATAATTTATTGCAAGATTTAATATGACCAATGCAAAATGAAAGAAGTCATCTATTGAAAACATTTTTCAAAATTCAACACATCCAGATATTGTTTTTCAATAAATTATTTTGATAGATTTTAATCTAAATCTTATGAAGAGCAGTGGATACATGGTTTTTACTGATGTATGTAGATGTAGATTGGGGTGCCATCATTAGTGCCTGTTTGATTCACTAGAAAGTCTGCAGCAGAATTTAAGAAAACAAAATAAACGTGTTTAGACCAATATATAGACATGTTTAGGAGTAAAAATTAACAAAAAAGTTTGGTCCATCGGATACGATTGACCATCGTTTTGCATTTTCAAAATTTCGAAAAATAAATTACTAAGGAATTTTTTTTTCTTCGAGGAAAAGGGTAAGATTGATCGTTATTTGATTACCAAATGATTTTTTTGCAAACTCAAAAATAGTTATAAAAAATGAAGTGAAATAGCTTAATATCCATGCGACTTGGAAGGTACATATAAAAAAGGATTTCAGGGATTTCTAGAGATCGTCAGAGATTGAAAATCGTTGAACTTGTCGTCTCATATCTTTAGACCGCCACTCCCTTCTCCCCTCAAAAAAAGGGAAATTCGTCCAGAGTTTCCAAAGTGTAGATCACACACTGTTTATAATCTTCAAGAGGTAGTCAAACAATGAAAATGATTGTTGCTTCAAGTCTCTAGGCTACAGAAAATTATTGTTTGAGTACCCACCGGTTAATTTTTATCCGACCTTGATTGCAGTTACATATATCAAAGTTCATCGCATCTTTCACTAATCCTGGGGGGTGGTCAAAAGTGGAACAATTTATTGTTATATGTATATCTCTAGACCACAGAAAAAGGAAAATCATTTTTTGACCACTCAGCGGCTAATTCTTATCTGATTTTTATAATTATATATAACCGAATTTTTCAAATTCATCGCACTTTTTAAAAATGTTGAAAAATGGTCTGAAAAACTGAAATAGGTACAACTTGTTGCTTGAGATCTCTAAATCATCGGAAATCGAAAATCATTGTTTGACCACCACCCAGCAGTTAATTTTTGTGTGACCCTGAAGTTATATTCAAATTCTTAAAGTTAATCACACTGGTACAGCTTTAGCTGCAAGTCTCTAAGTCATAAGAGATAGAAAATGATCGTTTCACACACACACAAGCATGTTTTGTGTTTTTTTTTTTGGTAAGCATGGTAAGTTGCAATGACTGACAATCCATGAATTGTCTAAGCTAGAACAGTATCTACTCTACTGACGTGTATTCTTTCAACACCCAACGGCGCTGCTTCTGATCTTGCCCCTTAGATGGAATAAGGTTAGAATTAGTCCACTGCCAGAGGTTGTTATAACAATACATGCTGAAAGGCAAACTGCAATGACATTAATTCTTGCATGTGGAGGAACGCTGACGAGACTGAAAAGGTCGAAACCACGTGGTCCGTTTCTAATGCTTGATCTTTTGTCATGGCACTCGTTTGCAGGGCGATTCCAACAATATATTATGAGCGCCTATTACAGGCATTTTTCGTTTTTTTTTTAATGTTTATATTGAGGTAGTCAAACACTGAAAATGGAATAACTTGTTACTTCAAGTCTCTAGATCACAGGAAATCGAAAATTATGGTTTGACCACCCACCCGTTAATTTTTATCCTGTCTTTAAATACCCATAACAGTTCCTAAAGTTCATTACACTTTTCGGAGACTTTAAACGATGATCAAAAGCTGAAAATGTTAGTATTTTTTATGTCATGTATGTGGACTAAAAAAAAATGCATGAAAAAAATTGTAAAGTCTATTGTTTCATGCCTCTAGATCACAAAAAATCCAAAATTGTTGTTTGACTGCCTACCGGTTACTCTTATCAGAGTTGTCAAAATTAATACCTATTTTCATAAACTGTGACAAGTAAGTGATGGTTAAACCTTCTGGACTACAAAAAATCATCGCTTGACCGTCTAACGATTAATTTTTATCCGGTCTTAAAATTTTAACAGAATTTTCAAAGTTCCTAGCACTTTTCAGAAATTTTGAGAGGTGATCAAGCACTGAAGATGGTACAACCTGTCTTACGAAATTAAACAAAAACATCATCTTTTAGCGATAAACGTCCATTTACATATAGTAACCTTGTATCTTCCTTATTCTAAAATAATAAAATCGACCGATTGTGAGTGAAATATCAGCCATTAATTTTAACGATCACATCAGCTGTAGCAATTACGGTTGCTATGTAAATCGTACCTTTATTGTCTCGATATATAACCTTGACAAATATCCACCAACTTATCCCACTAACAAAAAGAAAGATGTAGGTTATAGGCGATGTTGAAATTCTGACCGTTTGAAACAGGTATTACGTATTACCTAACCGACTTCAACGTTTGCCATTATATACTTACGTTGAAATTCAAATACATAGTTTAAACAGGATTGAATAGGTAGTACCTAATCGTCACGCATTAGAAATGTGATTGTAGAACGTTAGCTTTTGTACCCCGAGCATAATCGGTGAATCGGTCGTTTCCATATCGGCCAGAACCGTTTTGTCCAATTGAACGAGAAATCTTTGCATGAAAAACGACTAAATTGTTCTAATTTGTATCCATCTAACGATTTCTCTTTGGTTAGTTTTCAGTTACATAAGTCTTCGCTTGACTAAATCGAATTAGAAATTAAACTTGAAAAAAAGCGAACATGAATGTTTAGTTGATTTTTTTTTAATTTGTCCAAATTTAATAAAGTAGGAGTAATAAAAAAAATGTAAATGCTCTGCTTGTCAAATTTCTGATCCCTTTACTTACGAAGTTGTCGTCACCATGCCGTACAATTAATTTAAAAAGCATTACAGATATATTGAAGACTTAGATGTAGATTTATTTGATCATCGAAGATAAAAAAAATAGTTCCACCTAATTTAAGCAAATTCCATAAGCGCCGGTGTACGTTCTCCTCTCCAGCTGTTAAATAAAACGTTTGCATGTTGCGTATTTGTTTAATATTGCGAAACTGAAGCGGTTCTTGCGCATTTCCACGACTTGTTTGAATCTCGCCTAATTGGACCAGAGCTCACCATACAACGCTGAACTCACTACTTGACCTACTTCTGCACAACTTTATCTGCCCATATACATATACACTTTACTGCGTGAAATGTGCAATAATTTGTAAAAGTATCCGGATACAGTTGAATTAATACACAATTCGAATTGTTTTGTTAAATTTAATGTACGATAGAATTTTCAAAAGTTCTCTATTATACGGTTAAACCAAGGTTTCGTCTGCAAAAGGACAGATTCTGAGATATTTCTGCCAATTGTTAATTGTGATCAAGAAGGACCAAATCTCGACAGTTTGACAACTTAATTTCTTTCTGTAGTTTTCTGCACATATTATTGTCAATCCCGAAAGATGGTGACCACGACCTCCCCAAATATGCCAGATGGTTTTGACTGGTTATACAATTGAATATTAAAAAATAAAACCCAACATCTTCTAGAAGTGTAGCTTACCAGCTTCGAGATTATTTAAATCCTGATTGAGGGAAGAGACGGATGGGAGTGAGGAGAGAGGGCAGTCATGCAAATCTCAAAAATTCTGATGTTGGTATTCTTTGCACCATTTAAATCGTTACAACAGTGCTTGACAGTGCTGTCCTCAGTGCAACCGTAGTTATGGATTAATCATCGAACAGCTGCAGAGAGGCCACAGTGACCTTCATTCCTGAATAGGACAACGACATATCAGCTTTGCATCATTTATTTTTGAAACACTAAAAAAGATTATTGATAAGCATTTTATGGGCTCGGCTTTGGCAAGACTGCTTCTAAACGACAACCAGTTCGCCCTTTTAAACGAATCTTGCGAGCTAGTCATTTATGAATTGTCTCTCGGAGAGAAAGAGGGAGAGAAGAAATTATATCGATAAGAGGTGGCCAAAGTTGAAAGTGATACAACTTGTCTCATACATCTAGATCAGAAAAAATCTAAAATCATCAACGCCTGACTTGACATCTCTGTATTCCTGTACAATGTTCATGCCTAAACAAGGCAATGGCCAATCAGCTTTGGGTAATTTCTTCTCAAACCCCCAAAAAAGATTATTGTTAACTAATTAACGAACTCAGCTTCGAAAAGACTGACTCTACACGAAAGCTAGTGTACCTACTAATCCAATTTTCTACGTTGACCATTTATGAGCTTGCTCACAGAACAGAAATTGTATTGGTTACATTCTTGAGAATTGATGGTGTCTTCAATAGAGCGTCCTTTTTGTCAATGCATTTCTTAAACGACCTTGCAAAGGCGACGACTTCAGCCAATTGTAGTGAGAGAATGCAGAGGCGATCGAATTAACTTGAGGTTTACAGAAAGGAATATTGTGATTTCTGCTATGTTTTCTTCTAGTGCCAGTTGCTGATGGATGCTATTATATTACCATCATAGAGAATCAAGAGCGCGCTATTCGAGAAGATGCAAGTCTCATACAGACTCTTCGAGAAGGTGATAGAGAAAAGAAGGGTTGTAAATGTAAACTCTAAAATAACGACTATGCTTTGATTTATCCGAGGAAAGAAGCTTTTTAGTTCTAGTGTCCTTCCATTTTCGACCCCAAAATCTTCCATCTACACCTATGTACATATAATCAGTTGTAATTATCAGAAATTTAATGCTAGGCAACTATTATTTTTAATTCAAATTATTGAAGACTCTATCATATACCATTACCTAAAATTCAATGAAAGCTGGTTTCCGGTATATTCTACTTCTTCAGCAGAATCTATAATAGTGTTATCAGTGAAGAAAAGAGTGCTATCGGATGGTATATTAATATAGATTATGTCCAACAATGATCCAAATATGAACATTTGATTGTGGAGCTGTAAACTCCAAGGGCTTGGCAGCTAGCTGTCCCTAACATATACTGCAACAATAAATATTATCTTTAGACCTTTTTTCCCATTGTAAAACGTGATTCTTTCACAGAGCCAATGTCCTCACTTGCATTTTCAACTACATCGAACAAACGGTACCTCCGTCGACTAGAATGGAGAAAATTTTACCCGTCTTCATTTAAACTAGAGACTGCAGTATGGCTATACCTAGTAGTGAGACAGCAAAGGGAGGAAACGAAAACCAAATAATTAAGTCATCAGATCCCCCTTCATTTTTAGACTGAAGTAATCGTTATCCAAGGAAAACATTTTAAATTTCCTGCCGAGCTTGCTTTAGAACACTACAGGCTGTCAAATTTGATTTCGAGATGGCCTTAGGGTGCCATAGGAGGCTTGAACAACTGGCGAAACATCGTAATGATACATTGAAATGGTTGCCAACCTCCTTAGAGATTAAAGCAAACGAACTAGCTGGCTTTTAGCAAGAGATGCCCGCGAATAACCATTCATTGATCTTGAACCAACTTGTGGGAGTTCTTATGGTAGGATCAAAATGTTTTTCAGACTTTTTTTTTTAATGTGGTGGGTGCTTAGTTGCAGTGACTCCGTAAACTGTATCGCTTGCCTGGCTATCACTGCAACTCTCGCGGTGTAGTTTTTGTGTGTGTATGTTGTGTTCAATCGGCTTTGTGACAGCATCATATCGCCTTTTATGATGCCGCGCTGTTAATCACTTTGCTCCCAACAGCGAATGGCAAGTCGATCCGGGATTAAACCCGCTGAAAAAATGTCACCGTCCGTCCAGAGAATTGAACCCCGGCGCCTATCGTCCTCTCACAACCATAGTCAGCCGCCTAACCACTGCGGCCATCGACCCGTTTTGAAAATCATTTTCATGAGCAGGAATGAGTTAAGATTATTTATAGAGATCTTAGCTGATGGTCGAAAATGATGGAGTAGATCCCCCATGAACCTCTAGTAAAATATTTCGAATTTCCGTGGCCGTTTTCCCAGCCATCCAGAAGTGATTTGTCACTGCACGAAATTCGATTTTATCCATTTTTGCAAAATATCTTGACTTGCTACACAAAACACACTCTTAAACAACAACTATTATCAGTAGAAATCTGAAATTTTGACAATTGTAAAAAATCTTGCCGTTTTCGGAAACATTTCAGGTAACCCTCGTATTTGCACTTTCTACAAAACGATTTCCATCACTTTTTTTGGATCGTATACCTCTGAACGTAAACCAAATATGTGATTTATACGAGATGGTGCTCCATCCTACTTTTGATCAATTGCTTGAATTTGATTTTGCTTACACAACTTTGGTTCAAAATAACTATTTTTATATCTGTGATTACTGTATGGCTGATAAATTATAGGACACCTTGTAGAAATTTCGCTTGATGTATTGTTACTTATTAGCAAAAAAATCATGAGCCAACGATAACTATTTCAATCGAATACTTTTTTTTGGAACTCCTTATATAATAAACTAAACATCACTTATTATACAGGGTGATTGGTGAGAATGGCCTATTAAAAGTATTATACAAGCGGAACGGAATTTTAAAACAAAATTTTCAATTAGATCACTTTCGGTTAACCGGAAGTGGGCATCAACTTCGATTTTTTAAATAGCATTTTATAAAATAAATTACAAATTCAGCTTCTATGATAAATTTTACACATATTTCATGCATCATACCCTATACCTAAATACCATTCCTTCCGAGTTATTCGCAATTCAAGAACAAAAGTGACAGATACCGATCTTACTTTATAGTGATATTACGTCATGTAGGAGTAAAAGAGACGAATGAAATTTTGCATACGCACGTCTGATATTGGGTTTGCCTGAGTTTGGGCAAAAAATTTTTTCAACGGACCAAAAAATGACATGTCCAACGGCTGGAGCTTGTGCGATGTGTGCGGTGGCAACCCAACCATAACTATACCGTTAGCGCAGCAAAAATTTATGGCTCCCAATGAAATATGCGAACTATGATTGTCTAGAAGAAGTAACACTGGAGTGTCTTGAGTTGGCTTCATATGAGTTACAAAATGTTCCAAATATTTGACAAAAGATTCTGAATTCATCTACCAACTAGGTTGAGCTATGCCCATAGTTCCGGATGGACATCCGTTGAGAAGTTCCTCCTTCATACGATGACGAACAAATATTAAAAAGGGAGGAACCCACTGTTGTGTTACGTCCGCGCTCTGCTGAAACAGTTTATGAAACTCTCCGTTGACCCATGGGAGTGACAACTTTCTGCAGTTTTGAAGGCACTGTAGAGAGCCCAGAGTCGTCAACGTTAAAAATTCTGCTTGGAGTAAATCCATATTTTGTGCGAACATCCTTTAATATTTTTAAAAATCTTCCCACTGCCACTTTATTAAATCCCATTGGTGCTTGGTTCAGTAAATTGATATATCTGAGCAAAATTTCATTCGTCTCTGTTACTCCTACGTAACGTAATATCACTATAAAGTCAGATCGGTATCTGTCACTATTTTTCTTTAATTGCGAATAAGTCAGGAGGAATGATATTTAGGTATAGGGCATGATACATGAAATACGAGGGAGCGTTTTTATATTCGCGGAATGAGCGTGTTGTAGGGGGGTGATTAGGCGCATTGGGGGCGTGGCCTGTGCAGCGACTCATGATTAGTTTAAATACGAAGTTTCATTGTTATTAGACAATTAGTCTTTGAGCTATCGTCCACCAAGTAACATAATCAGGAGTGAAAAGTGAAACATGGAAAAAATCGAATATCGTGCCGTTATAAAGTTCGTTACCAGGCAAGGAAAGTCAGTCGCGACCATAATGAATGAGATGTCATTGGTTTACGGCGACTCTTGTTCAGGAAAAACCATGGTGTACAAGTGGCATAGTTTATTTAAACAAGGAAGGGAATCCCTTGAAGACGACCCGAGGCCGGGCAAGAGCATTAAGGTGACCACGCCAGCACTTATCCAAAAAGTTGAAAAAATTGTACTCGAAGATGCTCGACTAAAGAAGAAACAACTCGCATAAATGGTTGGAGTATTCGATATAACAATTTTTAAAATCCTACACGATCATCTCGGCATGACTAAGGTCAGTGCAAGATGGGTGCCTACAACAGCGTGTAGAGTGTTCGCGTGCATTTTTGGACCTCTGTAATGAAGACAAGGATGGTGTATTGAGTCGAATTGTTACTGGAGACGAAACTTGGGTTCATCATTATGAACCTGAGTCCAAACAAGACTCCATGCAGTGGTATATAAAGGGCACAGCACCTCCCAAGAAATTTGAAGTGTCACAATCAGCTGGGAAACTCATGGCAACGATATTTTTGAACTTTGAAGGAATATTGTTGATTGATTATAAAGGTAAAGGTGTTTCTATAACCGGAGAATATTATGCTTCAATATTAGAGCGACTAAAAGAAGCCATTAAAGAGAAAAGACGCAACGCGCCCGTCCACAAGAGCCGCGTTGCGTTAGCTGTCCTGCATAAGGTGGGCTTCGAAATTGTGAATCACCCACCCTACAGCCCAGACCTGGCCACGAGTGATTATTACCTGTTTCCGAAAATGAAAAAAGAGCTGTGGGGTAAAAAATTACTGCCGATGATGAAGTCAAGGAGGCAGTTTCGGCGTATTTTGCGGATAAACAGAAATCTTTTTTTTATGAGGGTATAAATAAATTAATTGAAAGATGTGACAAATGTATCCGTCTTGCAGGTGAATATATTGAAAAAGAAAAATAATTTGGTTTTTTTATTTCCACCCCTTATCCCCTATTCCGCGAATATAAAAACGCTCCCTCGTATGTGTAAAATTTATCATAGAAGCTAAATTTGTAATTAAATTTAGAGCTTGCTATTTAAAAAATCGTTGATGCTTACTTCCGGTTAACCGGAAGTGATATTTATTCAAATTTAATTTCACGTGATATTTCATATTCAACCACATTCAACTGCAAAATTTTGTAGGCCTCACCAATCACCCTGTATACTGGAATAATAAAATGGCGAATAAACAAGATTTCTTCGTATTTCTCGTTACGTTCGTCCTGTCAAAAGTATCTTATCGCGATGTTTTACATCATCTCACACATAATATTGTTCTCTCCCATACTCTCCTTTACAATATTCGAGATTTTTTATCGCCTAATTAGCGTTGGAAGTGTGCTGTAAACACCTCCGCGTTATTTATGCGACTGGAAAAGCGAACGGGTTGTCTCTGGTCAATTTACTATTAACACATATCGAGAGCTCAAAGCTGGTTTCGACTGGGTCAAGTTATAAATGTCGAAAGGCCGTGCGCGAGTTGTAAATGTATACAGATACAGACTTTACGTATACGGTTGTTTTAGCGGCGATACTATAGTCTCGTATCTTAATCACGAAAGGTTTTGAAATATTTTGTAATGTATGAAGAACTTTCTTAAAAATAAACGTAGTTAACAAATAATAATAATCTGTAAAGATTCAACAATTGCGAATTATTATGAAATATTTTAAGATCAACTTTAAATTGGTTTAGAATTAATTAAAATGTTTTTAACGTTAATTGATGAATTTACTGCCGCACAACTTTCATTAAATTTGCCAACTTATATAAAAGTAAGTTAAGTTTGTTCTTTTAATTCTTGTTTTAACACTTGTGAGAACTCGCTGAGAGAATACTGAAGTTATAGGCACTCTAACTCGATTAACAAAGTCGTGTTTTAAACATTGCAAGTGTATTATGTCTTTGAAATTTTGTTTTAATCTAATACCAAGGACGCTGACAGAAAATCGTGATTATATGTAGACGAAATTATCGAGAAATAAGTTATTTTATAAAGATTTCAAATCCACAACCCTTGCTTCAGGTTTATCCAGACTTAAAACTTTTTCCATTTATTTTGGATATTATGCAAATATTTTCTTTGCAATGTTAAATTAAAGTAAAACAAATGTCTGGAATTTGATAATAAAATGCCAGTAGACGAAGGGCTTAACGACAAGGAGTTCCTTTAATTCAAACTATTCAATGTAATACTAAATTAAAAAAAGCCTTTATTCATCAACGACTACACGGTCAGGACGATGCCGTTTTAGTTCTCTCAACCAGGTTACATCTGGACAAAGAAATTGGCCCCCTGGTCAAGAGATGCTGAGTAACCTCAGGCTATTTCTGCTCATAAAAACTACCTCGCGAAGTCTTTTCTCATTTGGGCGGATCTCGAGAGTTTTACAGTATTTCATGCCGGCAAATGCATTTCAGTAGGAGCAATGCCTAGCAGCGAGTTTAGATCTGACAAAGACTTTGATGCTGCCATAAGAACCCTCACACGTCGGTTCTGGACCTGCGAATGGTCGTTCGCTGGCACCTCTTCCTAATTTTTCAGCTATTTCATTGCCTTTCATTCCAGAGTGGCTTGACGCCCATCTCTTCCTATGGCAGTCAAGTACCACCTCAGAATCAAACCTGACAGCCTGTAGTGCTCTAAGGGTAGATTGGCTGTCAGATAAAATGTCTACCGATCCATTTACCTGCTGGCAGTTTAGAATGCCCTCTGCGCAGGCCTGGATGGCAATTATTTCGGCTTCCAAGCTGATGGCCTCGCCATCGGGTTCTCCATCTGCCCAAATTCCAATTCCTATGCTATTCGGCGTTTTAGAAGCATCCACAAACCAATAGGGAAATCTTTACCTCGATTTGCTCAAGAGGACTCTTACAGCCTCCACTTATGGAGTGTAGTGCTGTACGATGTAAGTAAAAATGCTGGTAACTCATTTTGCTCTATAAGCCTCTACGGCTATCTCTGATCACAAGACGAGCTACAACGGAGGAAGCCGAAGGATCGTCTCCATCACTGTAGTCGGTGTCAAGGACAAGGCTTCCGTGATGCCTAAATAGGCAATGTTCTAGACCTTGCTAAGTGCGTTGGTCGCATAGCCCAAACTGTTCTGTCCAATATTCCTCAATTTGATCTTTTAGTTGTTGAATTGCCTCAAAGTTGTTATAATATAGTAGGTTTTCTAAAAGTTCTTGTTCAAAATACTCGGCCAAATTGAAATCTGGATTGTTTGGAGACCATCAATTGGGTTCAATAAACTCGAGCCTTATTACTGACCCAGCACTTCATTGTGCTGACATATGTAGTGAACCTCCTCCATATTTGGTATTAGATTTCATTAATAATAAAAAAAGAACTATTAAGGTATGAAAAGCGTGGGACTTTAATTTGACTCACGGTGTATGTAGTTGTGACCTCACACATACAAGGTGATTCAGGAGGATGTGTCCATATTTTAGATACGTATTCAGGGACCCAAAATAAACACAAAAGTTCAGGCCCTGATGGCCCTAGAACGTTTTCCCTTGTTGGCCATTGATAATAATAATAATAATTTATTATAGTTATTGACGTGCATAGGCACGTATCAGCCTTGTCATTTCATACAACTACATAATACAAGTCCGGAGTCCGGGCACCTCGTTTTTTACAAATTGGGATTGATTTTACTTGCAAAAATATCACATTGATACATGTATAGTGACGGCAGTGTCAGCATTTTATTCTCAATGAAATGTTGTTTACAAGAATCTCGAGATTTTAAAGAGAAAATAATGCCCATAACTCTTTTCTGGAGAATGAACAATCTTCTCGTATGACTGGAACGTCCCCACATAATTCTGCCATATCGAAGTCTAGACTCAATACAAGCCCGATAAAAGGTGATGAGAACTGGAACATCGACATTCTGCCATAGCATTCGCACGGCATATGCTAAAGAGTTGACAGCTTTACTTATGTTATCAATGTGACTTACTTGAATTATATTCCGGTATTGCAGCGCCATCAATACGAATTAAAACTGAACGATCGGACCGTTTATGTGGATCAAAAACCATGGATTTATTTAATTGCCAAGAAATTGGTTCTGTCCACTTTATGACCAGCGACTGATAGTTCACTACAATCCATTCCATGCATCAATGCATGTCTTTCAAATTCTCAAAGCTGTATTGTAGATCATTAACGTAAACCACAAAACGCAGTGGCCCCAAACACGACCCCTGCAGTACACCAACATTAAAACAGTTTGGTTGTGAATATGCTGCAATACCATTCTGTTTGATAACTACAGTTTGGCTATGTGTATGCAAATATGACGCTATCCAGTCATAACATGTCCCACGGACACTATTGTCATATAATTTACGCAGTAGCACAGTATGGTCAACCAGATAAAAAGCTTTAGACAAGTCAAACATCATAAACCCTACCTTAAACTTATTTTCTACTAAATGTAAATCTTTTGTATGGCTCCAAACAATGCATCATGATATCTGGCGCTCTCCAGAGCCGCTTTAGGGTGCAGTGTATCAAGCTCTTGAAGTGCTGTGAGAGAGATTGATTCCGAAGCAGAAACCACCCGAACGTGGTTTGCTGTTTGACAGAAGTGACAGTAAACATTGGAGGGTGAAGCACAAAAAATTAGTGGGTGCTTCAGGGGAAAGGGACGAGGCAAACAAGAACACAGTTCGGGAGTATCAAACTCTGAACACCTGAACTTATAAAAGGGCATGTGGAGTACTACAGAGTAAGTTGGGAGCGTTCCGATGATAACACCCGAAAGTGGCTCAGGCATTCAACACATTTACACAAAATATGTTCTGCCCTCTCTAGATCTTCTTGACATAGACGGCAAATTTGATCTTAGTTTATGTAGGTGGTACTTCAGGGCCACATGACCTGTCAGAAACCCTGCCAGCAGTCTACATAATTGCTGAAAGATAGCAACGACTGTGGTGTCTTAGGCGATCTCTTCGCCTGCTTTTGTCCTGGCGTATTCTGCCAGTGGGAGACCATTCTGTTGATCTCCCATCTGTTAAGTGCTTGTTTTAGGTGGCTCTTTTTTTCAGCTCTCAACAGGGATAAGGTCCAATGAAAGGCATTTTCGGTGCTTCTTTGACAAGCTTAGGCTTCATAGTTTATCTCTAAGTTACAAATCTGCAGAGACTTGGATATACTGTTCGTCTTTCAATATTAATGGTAATGGCCTGACTAAAACAAATAGTATTAGAGACCTAGGTGTTCTTTTCGATCTAACACTATCATTTAACCTGCATATTGAGAAGACTTGTAAGTCTGCTTCTCAAATGTTGAGATTTGTTCTTCGATCCTCTTTATATTTCTCTTTTGTGCTGCCTAAATTGGAATTTGCTTCCATTATTTGGTATCCCTTTTATGCTTCTCAACAAATACCACTCGAGGGTGTTCAACGTCGCTTTCTAAAGTTTCTGTCATTTAGAATAAACTTGCAACACGTGCTTCTAGATGAAAGAAAGTTGTTGAACTTTCAGAACAATTGATGTAAATCACCATATTATGATACAAGCTCAAAAAACTATCCTTCAATACTATAACATACTGTTTAGATCGTTTCCACCCCTGCTGTTTACTAGCACGAATGAAAATACATTCACTGTATAATTTTACGTACTTTGCATAATTCATTTACATATATTTACGTACGAAGATAAACGATGAAAGGAAAACATTGAATAAAAATGTAAAAAAAAACCGCACCCGTAGATGCATAACGAGTATCGTTCCCGCTGAACATGCGGGTTGTTCCTCCATCGTATATCCTCCGATGATGAATTATTATATTTTTGTTTTTTCCTTTACAGATGCACAGTTCTTCTTTCGAGTCGGATAGGGAGTGTTTCAGGGACAGTGGTGATGTCCTAGTGGCGATAGCGACCCTGGTCACGGAGGGTCGCATACCGGGGAAAATTAACAAGTCCAGGGGGTTCTTCGAGGGTCCGCACTGTCCGTTGAACAAGCATTCACCTACTGAACACAGCTGTAATCCAACCGATACTTTGGTGAGTGTTACACGCGATAGTTTTTAGCAATTATGTAATAATCAAAGAGTGTTAGGTAAGAGTTCTATTTAAGGATTGATTACATCATGATATAAGTGCATATTAAAAAATATTTTGTTTTGAAGAAGATTTTATACATCAATCCCCACTTTTGTATTTCTAAAATAAAAATTATAAATATATAAATCGATATTCTGCTTATTATTTAGATACCGAACAATCGAATACGTATAATCTCATTTCCACATTAACATTAATAATACCTGGTACTGATTCAGTGAATGCATTTGCTAATTAATAATAGTGCGAAATGCACGTCGATCCAAACTGACGGAGATTATGTATTCAGATTCTGTTACCATGCAAACGATTAATTATATTATAGTTAGTCCCGACACAAACTTTAATAGAATTGAACAGATAATGCAGTATGTATGACCTGGATAATCAAGTAGAATTATTCGTGATGAAATTATCTGAAGTGCTTACAATGAGTGTTACGCTCATAACCTTCGTGGACACAACTTTTGTGCCATAGTGTACGAGGGCGATCTGAAATGTTTCCGGAATCGCCAAGAGATGCCGCATTTATTAGCAATAATTTGATCTCCTTTTAAATATAATTAATAGCTTCAAAGATAATAAAGATCTAAAAATTCTATTCATATAGGGCAGTGGTTCCCAAACTTTTTTGTGTCGTAGACCCCTTGCCATGTTTTTCGGTTTTGGGTAGACCCCCTACTTACCTGATATTGATTTTTTGTAAATTTCTAACTGTAGTGAAGATTAAGTTTAAGTTAAAAACTTAAAATAAAAACACATGTTAAGTTTTATACATTTATTAATTGAATTTAAATTAAAACTACTCACAATAAAATTTTGTATCTGTTATATAAAATATACGTAACATAAAATAAACTAAGCAATAAATAAATGTTTTTAGTGAGAAGGATGAACCTGATGAAATAATAATGAATTATCAACATTTGGCGTCAATTTTGTAAGGTTTAATCTTAAATCTCCTCGGCTAATGATGTCCAGTTTGTTTCTTTTTTTTGTTAGGAAATTGGTAACAGCGCTGAACCCCCTTTCCACTAGGTGTGACGATGGAAAGGAAATTAAAAATTTCCTTGCTATATTCTATAATACGGGTTAAATAACGGGTATGTTGTTTTGCAGCCAGAATTGCTGATATCTATTTTTAAACTGAATCTCAAGTTCTTCGTTTGTACTTAGTTCAGTCAGTTCCTCGTGTATTATCACATTCGTTTCTTCTATGTCACCATATGGGTTAATTATCCACGGTGGTATTACCATAGTCAAAACATCCTCAAACCTAGTTTCAAAATCTGAATAGAGGGCATTTAACTGTTGAACGTAGGTTGAAACGTCGTCTTCCTGGCAGTGTGTCCGTGACAAAATGGGGGACTGGGAAAATTCGCCCCGTCCAATATTTTGCTTCATTAGTTTAACTTTGGCAAGAAACGCTGATAAGATGGACTTTGTTTTAATCAAATTTAGACTGTCACCTTGTAACTGCAAATTAGCCATATTAAATTTTGTAAACAAATCTGTTAAATAGGCGATGTCTGTTTTCCTCTTCAATAAATTGTCGGGGATTTCAATGTGAATTTTGATGTTATTGCCATTGATCAATGAGCCCACGCGGATCACCGCTGACTTCGCAACATTGCTTGACAATATCTTTACTAATGTTGCATCTGGCAATCTAGAGGTGACGGTCGGAGATTCAGGTTTGTCTGATCACTGATATCAATTGGTTCATGCGGGCTTGGGTTCTCGTGACGGTCCTGCTGCAGCCACATTTGTGGAAATACGTATTTATAACCACTCCAACATATCTCGTTTTCAGTCTTTATTAAATAGCGAAGATTGGTCGAGGACATATTGCTCCAACGATCCCAATGTCTGCTCTGAGAATTTCCATAACACATTTAAATTTTACTTTGATATAGCCTTTCCGCTGCGTAGATTTCGTGCGGAAACAAATTGTAACATACCCCAACATGACCTCAGAGACCTTTATAAATTATATAAGAAACATGGTGACCCAGACCTGTACGCCGTTTACAAAACGAATAAAGAGCAATACTCCACGATGGTAGGTCTAGCCAAACAAACTTATTACGAAAACTTGCTCTCTACTTCGCGAAATATATGTAAAACGTCCTGGGAAATCATTCAGCAGGAAATTGGCGACGGACTCAAAAATGATCTTCAGCTTCTCGACGAATCTGGTGTTCTTATAAGCGACCCTAATATTCTTTGCAATCTCTTTAACGATCATTTCGAGAATAATCATGTTATTGTTCCCAACTCTAGAAATTTAGTAGCCCATAGTAATATTCAATCTACTTGTAATACTTTTTTCTTAAATCCTACTGACACGTGTGAAGTGGCTACAGTTGTCAATGAAATTGCAATAAAACGATCATCTGGAGTTGAGATGAAATTCCATGTTTTCTCCTAAAACATGTTAACAGTCATATAGCTCGGCCATTAGCCTATACTATAAATTCTGCCTTTAGCTCCGGCATTTTTCCAGACAGACTAAAGATTGCCAAAATAATCCCCTGTTTAAAACATGGTAAACACAATAACCTGGATAATTACCGCCCGATATCCTTGCTCCCTGCTTTCAGCAAAGTCTATGAAAAAATTTTAAATAATAGATTGACATCATTTCTAAATAAAAACAACATTTTATGCACATCACAATTTGGATTTATTTCTCAGAAATCAACTAAAAATGCAATATACAATGTTTTGGATCATATTTACCACAGCTTGGAAAACAAACAAATAACTGCAGGTATTTTCTTTGATTTGGCTAAGGCTTTTGACGTGTTAGATCATAATATATTGCTGAGAAAGTTGGAGCGTTATGGCATTCGTGGCGTTGCCCTCGATCTGTTCAAATCATATCTTTCAAATAGACATCATGCTACCACTATAGTTGGACATACAAACTGAACCAAAAGGAATTATGCATCAAGCCCGTCCAGAGTCGTTAGTGGTGTTCCACAGGGCTCCATACTCGGCCCCACTCTGTTCCTGCTATATGTTAACGATTTGCCAGAGTCCCTTGTGAATTGTGTTACGTCCTTATATGCAGATAACACAACTTGCGTGGTGACTTCTGCATCAATTTCTGGCGTATCCGCTCAATTAAACAACACAATATGCAATATGTCCACATGGTGTGCAAGTAATAACTTGATACTTAACAGTAAAAAAACTAGTTTGATTCATTTTTCCAAAACGTGTAGTAATTACAGCCTCTATGCGAAGTCGTCTGACAAATCAGTAACTCAAGCCGATTCCACTAAGTTTTGGGATTAATAGTGGACAGAAATTTAAAATGGGATGCACACTGTTCGGAACTCCGCAAGAAGCTTAATTCAGCCTTATACGGAATAAATATTCTAAAAAAATGTATCAGCACGTTTTCTCTTAAGACTTTTTATTTCGCTCAGGTCGAGTCACGTTTGCGATATGCAGTAATTTTCTGGGGTTCATCTACCCACTTCAACAACATCTTTTTGCTGCAGAAGCGCGTGATTCGCTTGATATGCAATGTTCCACACAATACCCCATGTCGGGATCTATTTCGTGAACTCAAAGTTCTAACTTTGCCTAGTCTCTACTTATATGAACTCGTAACTTTTCTGTTGGCCAATGAAGGAACCTTTGTCCGCAATAAGGACTTTTACAACAATATGCAGACCCGATCTTCTAACGACTACTCTTTTCCCATTCACTCTTCGAAATTTTTTGAAAATGGTCTCGGATACAAAGCAATACAGGTCTATAATGCATTGCCCACCGATTTAAAAGCTATATCTCCTAGTATTGTATTCAAACGTAAATTGAGGGAGTTTCTGCTGGAGAAGGCCTTCTACTCAGTGCGCGAGTACCTGTGTAAATAGTAGTAATGTTCTATTTTAATATGTTTGTGTTCTATATACATTATGTACATGCATATATATATATATATATATGTTTTTTTTGTAACTACATGACAATGTCAATACCATGTAACGGGTGAACGACAATAAATCTAATCTAATCTAAAATTTTATCTTTAGTATCCAGAAATTCTAAAATAGTTTCAAAAAGTGCAAAAAAACTTGTCAAACATAAGTCTTTCGACAGCCAGCGTACTTCAGTGTGAAGGAATAATTGATGGAAGTGTTCGTCATTTTCTTCACACAACTGCGCAAATAACCGCGTATTCAATACGTTGCTTCGAATTCGGTTTACTGCATCAATGATTAATTGAAGAGATTAATGCAATCTAACACTCAAATTTTAGCAACTAAATGTTGTCGATGGATGACGCAATTTATTGCTAACACCCCTGACACATTTTGTTTTGAATAGCTTATAAATCCACGATAACGTCCAATCATGGCAGGTGCTTCATCTGTAGCTATTGATATTATATTTGATAAAGGGATTGCTTTTCCAATGAAGTAATTCTTCAACACATGAAATATTGATTCACCTTTAGTGTCGGTTGTCAAAGTTCTTGCGAAGAGCAGTTCTTCGTGGATTTCTTGATTCATAATAAAACGAACATATGTCAATAATAATGCTGCATTACCAAGTTAAGTTGACTCGTCCAGTTGTATAGAGAAATGGGTTGTTTGCAAATAAATACACAATATCAGAACTCATTTCATCAATACGTCTTTCAACAGTATTGTTGCTTAAGGGAATTCTTTAAATGATATCAGATACAGGTTTGTGTAAAACAGTTTTTAAAACCTCTTCAACGGCTGGCAAAATTAACTTCTCTCCGATAGTATGCGGTTTTCCGGATTTTGCTATAAGTAGCCAGATATTGTAAGACGCCCGAAAACCATCATCGTTTCTTTCTGACGTCGAAGCGAACATCCTGTCCAGCGTAGGTCTCTTCTGAAGTTTATCTTTGAGTGTTTGAAAGTATTTTAAATCTTTATCTGTTTTATCATGGTGACATCTTCTCAGATTATCCTGCAGCTTAGATGGTTTCATAGCATCATTGCCCAAAACTTTGTTGCATAAAAGGCACATAGGCAATTGTTTGTCCGACAATGATGGAATGAAGCCAAACTTCAAATAATCAACGCTGTACTATCTACATTTCTTTTTAGATTCGGACATGGCATCAGTCAACTGTGGGCAAAATTAATCTATTTTAATAAGACATAAAGTCAAGCAGCTGTATATTAAAAAATCAAAGTCAAATTGAAATCGTATGGTCTTAGATTTTATGGCAGGCATAGGTGTACAGCCATTATAAATGAATGTGAGAAGCTGTACAGTTGTGGATTTCTTATTTTCTTAATTTATCTTTCAAATTGGTAACATATTGCATGTTGTCTGTTCTAAGGGCTTCCGGGTTTTGACCGCGTCATAGTAAAGTACATATATACAATACAAAATAAAATAAAACAAAAATGAAAAAGAAAATTACAAAAAATATATATACAACTTACTCAAACTCGACGTTTCGCCACTAATGTAAGTGGCTTCTTCAGGAGCAAAACTAGGTGAGGGGCGCTAGAAGGTCACGGTAACTCGACGTGTCAACTACGCTAGAGGCGAAAACCTTCTGACAAGGAGAAGATGGACGTGCCGGGGTATATATACCATTGTGCAGGGAAACGGAACGGTGAGCGCGAGGCAACGATGCGGAACAGTGAGCACGGGTCGAAGAAGCGGAAAGGACGGGTTTCCAAATGCTGGAGAGTGGGTAACCAATATCGCGATTGAGATTTTGAGGATGTCTCTGGATCTCGATAGCTTCCCTTACCTTTCGTGGAAAATAGCGATGAGACTTGCTTACAACAGATACCTGATCAAAACAAATTTTATGGCCCGTATCAATGAAGTGTTCGGCTAAGGCTGAGTGTGTTGAGGAACGTGACTTAACGTACCGTTGGTGTTCCTTGATTCTAGTTTGAATAGAACGTCCAGTTTCGCCAATGTACACTGAGCCACAGTCACAGGGAATTTTGTAAACACCTTTATGGGAGAGAGCAGGGCGAGTGTCCTTGGGCGAAGGAAGAATTTGGGAGATCTTGTTTAAAGGTTTAAGATGGGTTGGATATCTTGCTTACGAAGAATTCTACCGATGTGATCTGTAACGCCATGGATGTACGGAAGAACGATGCATTTTCAACATTTCATGACCCAATTTGAGCAAGCAATCCTGTATATACCCGTACAACTCCGTTTTTATAATCATACCTGACGTTATGCAAAGAATCTACATAAAAATTTCATTCCATCGTTGCGTCTCCAATTACACAAACAATTAATTACTAATCCATCGAGTAGTTCTGATGAAATAATGCTGGTGACCTTTGCTGTACAATTATATCTTGTTGAGTAATCTAAACTAAAGAATTGTGACGTTTAAAACAATTGATGCCTCCTCTCATACCATGAAGCGTTTATAAAATTATGTTTTATCTTGAGTTTTACTTCAGCTTCATGGCCAACTCGATTATATAAAAATTTGCCCTTGTATCGAAAATTTTGTATATTAATAATTTCAAAATGTTAATAGAATCGAAAATAGCGTTGAAAATTGTAAAATTTGTTCCGCTATAAAATTTATTATGATTATTTTTTATTGTGGGTGGATTATCTCCGAAATAGAATTTAAAAATTTCACTATTTCTGTCGTATATGTTTGATGTTAATAAAATAAAAGTCAACTGTGTTTTTTTGTTTATATTCTCGTAAACATGTAAATCAGTATAATCATGTATTTTATAGGAATGTGTGATGTCATACCAAGATTCAAAATCGCTTGTTATTTTCTAAAAATTCGTTTCTACATGACCGGTCTACATCTACTGAATTTAATTTAGTACTCATTCATTAGACGAGAGCTTTTGCTGAGCAGATTTAAAATGTATTTCGCCTATGCGTCCATTACACATATCCTGCGGTTTAAAAGGGATGTACTGATCCTAGATTAATCATCCGAAGCGTAGGCTACAGATGGTCCGGTTTAAACCTACGTAATCCTTTACAATTTCCATAAATTCAATAATTCTACCAGTATCTGTTCGGGGTTCTCTAATTACATACACTACTAGATATTGTACCCCTATATCCGTTACCTTCGCGTGGTTATAGTTGTGTGGTGTTCTGCGTTGTAATGGTGGAAAATACAAGAGTCTGCGTTGAATGATGATATTGTTTGGATGGCAATGTAACAATACAGAAAAGTAGTTAGAATTTGAAAGTAAAATTTATCTAAGTATTCTTCTAAAATGTACTAATTGATTTTTGTATTTCCAAATTACAATTTCTTTGATAAGAAGAACAATAGCACAAGAGACTAATGCTACAAAAAGGAATACTTCAGAATGGTGGGAATAAATACAATAAAGAAGTTAAAAACAATCCAGAGAACCATTAAAAGATAACGAAGAAAGTGACCTGAAAAAATCTTAACATTAAGGGCGTCGATGCTTGAGCACGCGATTTTGACGTAAATGTCATTACAAATGTGTCCAAATCGTGTGCTCAAATATCGTAACGACCTCAAGCACGGACTATAAATATGACCCTAAATGTTAGAAATGAGGAAGGAATTAAAAAAAACTAGAAAGGAAGAATTGTCAGCCCCCACAACTACTTAAGAAGAAAAAAATTAAATTTATCTTTAAGGAAAATGGCAGCAGAAAATTTACGATAAGAAATCACTCTTTAATAGAGCTTTGGTGTTTCAGTGCCCGAAATTAATATTTTATTTTGCCAGAAACAATCTGGTTAAATGTAGAGCCTGATCTAAAAAAGGAAGGACATCTAGTTACTACAGGATCAAAATCGAGATCAGTGTTGTATTTCTGAAAACTATATCAAAAACTAAGAAGACTTTCAATATCTCGTGCCAGTTTTGAATTTAATGGAAGTTATAGTATCCAAATAGCAGGGGGTGACTCGAAAATTGCATTCTCTCTTAACTCTTAAACAGTGTTAAAAAACTTGGAACAACTTTTAAAGTTCGAAAAAAAGGGGGAGAGTGACCTAAAAAATGCTGCTCTTCATCTAATTTGTAGTACTTGTTTGCAAAATTCTTGACTAGTGTAGAGCAAGCGTAAAGCAACGTAGAACAAATTTCACAATTTCTAATTTCAAAAAAGGTAGCCTGGCATGCACTTTAGAACGATGGTAAACAACTTGAAGCCACTTTTAAAATCTCAAGTTTAAAAAAGGGGGATCTTGTTTAAAAATTATTTTCTTTCTCTTTAATTTGCAATATTTGGTTGCAAAACTCTTAAATAATATAGAAAAAATATAAAACAACGTAAAAGAACTTTCAAAACTCCCAATTTAAAAATAAAAAATTGGACTAGCCTTAACTCTAGAACAATGATAAACAATTTGGAACAAGTTTCGAAAGAATAAGGCTGAGTGGCTTAAAAATGTCTCTTTTAATTTAATTTGCAATATTTTTTTGCAAGACAATGAAAATAGATCAAGCATTAGAAGTGGACCGCGTAGTTTCGACCTTCTAGGTGTTGTGTAATGCCTTGCAGTATGCTATTTCCCACCCTGCCCACTAGAAGACATTGGGTTTGAATTAGTCTATTTTCGGAGGTATTATACGGTTAAAGCTGTGATGCGAAAGGCGATGAAATTAGATCTTGCATTCGTAGTTACGCTGACGAGACTTAGAAGGTCGAAACCACGAGGTCCGCTTCTAATACTTGATCTATTTTCATTGCATTCATTCGCAGGGTTAATTCCAATAATATACAACAAGCGCCTATTATAAACGTAAAAAAACATTAAAAACTCCCAATTTAAAAAAATTAAACAACTTGAAATAAATTTCAAAATGTCAAATTTAGAAAAACGATGGCTGACATAAAAAATGTCCTTTTCCATCTAATTTTCAATATTTGTTTGCAAAACTCGTGAACAATAACAATAACAAATAACAATATGAAAATGAACATACATAGGTCGAAATAATAGACTGAATCTAATTCAACATTAGGATTTGCCTTTTTAAAATAGTGTTACGATTATCTAAGATAATATCCAGATCATAAAATGCTTCATCTTCAACTTATTATACACGTAATTTCGTGTATTTTTGGTTTGAAGTCCCCATATTTTCGAAAGTAATGTTAAATGGACTATTGGTCGGTTTTTATTCAAATTCAAATTTTCACAAATGCAATTTTTATATTGAAAAAGCATAAGGTATCGTAGACCTGGGTGGCATTGGTCAACTTTCAAACTTTAGGACCCTTTCGATAGGAGAAACATATTCATTTTCGTTTTGCACCAGAAGACTTGTTGCTAATAAGCTAATAGTACTTTCAGCATGCCAAAATTCAAAATTGTCGTAATTTGAAAAATGTAATTAAAAAAACAAAAAGTTGGTGGCCAAAGCCAGATGACAACATGTGCAAGAAAATAACATTTTTTATTGTTTACTTAACAAAAGAAATTAGAAGCAAGTCTCTGTGTAAAGTCGGGATGCCGTTTGAGAAAGAGTCTCACTCATTCCGAGACCCTGGCAAGTTATCTATAAATTTATGTACAGTCGTGGTCTAGATATGGTTTTACAATTTTCACAGCTCTAATGCATTTATAGGAAATCCGAAATCCGAGGCAGCTATGATATGAAATTTTATTTTTTTCTCTTCGTATACTGTTAGAACAGTTTGACCACCCGGTAGATTTGTATGCAGGTTGCTAAGTTTATTCTGTAATGTTGATCTTGGTATGTTGTACGTTATTCAAGCTTGTCTTTAAGACATAATTGCAACAGTTTCTATTACCGAGTGTTTTTCTTTGTAGCATCCCATGTTCTAAAATTACCACCAAGAGTGCTATGTATTATAAAATTTATATAAATAGGTTTATTACTCACTAATAACAATAACAGAGTACCACAACGACGTGAATCATCAGTGGCTAAAGTCACTCTTGAAAACCAATGAAAGCGCACGGGCGACTTTGGCCACCCTGTAGCAAATAGGCGTAAAAATTTGACTTAATGGCATATGAACAGAAATCTGCTAGAGAGACCTACGAACGTCTCCTATGATACCCCGATCGTAGATATCCGTAGTTTTGCTTGTACAGGCAATGTTATAACGACTAAAAATGAGGGACCATTTCTTTTTCATATTCATAGTTTTGAGTTTATTATAGTGTGTATAAAACATATACAGGGTCATTCACGGAACTGGTTCGTTAGAACTTCTTGATGTTCTTGAAATTCAACATTTCTCAAAACTTATAATTATAACTGATATCATCTGGACTCGTCAGCAAAATTATTTACGCCATTGTACCACTTTCGGTTTACCAAAAGTTGACGTCAACATTCCTACTTTAAATAGCATGGTATATTTTTTATTATTTTTTTGTGCGGGGCAGACAATTCTGCATCAAAAGTTACTAAGACACTATGTGTCAAAAATCAGCCGTTATTCAATTTTTTTCAAATATAGGGCCAATTGCAACGTTATCTTCAAAATTCTGTATTTCCGAAAGCAATGCAGCTAAAGCTCTGATATTTGGCATGTTATTAGCCGAAGTAGCATACATCAAACTTACGTCCTAAAATTTATCATAATTTATACAGGGTCGTCCAAAATTAATGTTCATTTCAACTTTACGTCGATGAAAGTCACTTTTTTTTTTAATAGAACACCCTGTATATTACTGCAGTTTCGAATACGCCTAATAATTCTACGTCTTTTATTACTAGACATACCAGCCTATATTTTTTACGATTTTCGAGTTATAAGCGCTTTTCTAATGGAAGAGTAAAAATATTCCATTTAATGTACATATTTTAAAATCTTAGTAATGCTTGAATGTCAAAAGAATTGTTACTTTATCTTAATTTGACACTATAAATACGCATAGGTTTACCTCTTTTAAGCAAAATGGCAAACGAAATAAATTTATTGTACATACATGACGAGTATTTAATGAAAAATATCCAAATTTACCTCCAATGACAAAGAAAAAATTAGAAAATTCGAATCAAACTTTATTGGCTTGGGAAGGGTGGCAACTAATAAAAATTATCGGAAACCGATAACTAATTACGAAACTAACGAAATTAACATTGTAGCGTATTTTCACGCATATCCGAATAACTTTATATTCAGGATTTTCAACCAGGAGATGACAGACGTCGAGTAGAGTCGTAATTTACATCACTGAGTTTTTCAGAACCCACATGCTGTAAAAGTGGCATGTCATCAGCATTCGTCTAGCGTTAACGTTTTTGCGTTAATAATAAAATTCACTTTGAAATTTATAACGAAAATTTAACGAGTGTTCAGTATTTGCGATTATTAAATGGAGCGGTTGCAGAAGTCCTCGATAATTTGCCATTAAACTGTTTGAGAAACTGTTGGTACTAAGTTGGTGGCGCCCCAGCTCATTCATCGATAGATGTATGCAAAGAGTTAGTAAGGCTTTTTGAAGATCGCTGGATTGGTTATAATGGACCGTGGAAGGTTTACTATCGGACTATTGATACAGAAGAAGAACTCCGAAATAGGATTCAAAGAGCCTTCGACAACCTACAACCGCATATTATAAAAAAGCTACCACAACTGAGCTGGAACAACGAATCCGATTATGTTTAGATAGAAACGGCGGCCATATAGAACGTATTTGGCTTAATAGCTTTGCATGTTTTTTGTTATTTAACGTTATTTTTTTATTGATATTTTTCTTCGTCATTGGAGGTAAATTTCGATATTTTTCATGAAATACTCGACATATCCTATCCACAATTC
Source organism: Holotrichia oblita (assembly GCA_023690525.1). Lineage (NCBI taxonomy): Eukaryota > Metazoa > Arthropoda > Insecta > Coleoptera > Scarabaeidae > Holotrichia > Holotrichia oblita. Next base: position 34,839,682 of record CM043016.1, read on the forward strand.
TGTTACATTCTCCATGTATGTAAAATAAATCTAAGATGTAAATATTTCCATGATTATTAATTTCGTTTAGTGTCAAATTAAGATAAGTAAGATAAGTAACAATTGTTTTGACATTCAAGCATTGCTAAGATTTTAAAAATGGAATATTTTCACTCTTCCATCAGAAAAGCGGTTATAACTCGAAAATCGTAAAAAATATAGGCCGGTATGTCTAATAATAAAAGACGCAGAATTATTAGGCGTTTTTGAAACTGCAATAATATACAGGCTGTTCCATTAAAAAAAGTTACCTTTATCGACGTAGTTGGTTGAAATGAACGTTAATTTTGGACGACTCTGTATAAATTATGATAAATTTTAGAACGTAAGTTTGATGTATGCTACTTCGGCTAATAACATGCCAAATATCAGAGCTTTAGCTGTAATGCCTTCAGAAATACAGTATTTTGAAGATAACGTTGCGATTGGCCCTATATTTGAAAAAAAAAATTAATAACTCAAAAACGGTTGACTTTTGACACAGGGTGTCTTAGTAACTTTTTATTTAAAATTGTAGGCCCGACACAAAAAAACTCATAAAAAATATATCATGTTATTTAACCGGAAGTGGTAGAATGGCGAAAATAATTTTAATGATGAGTCCGAATGATATTAGTTATAACTGCAAGTTTTCAGAAATGATGAATTTCAAGAACATCAAAAAGTTCTAATGGACCAGTTCCGTGAATGACCCTGTATACCTTGATATTTGAAAATTTTACGTCACCTTTTTTATGGTATAGAAGAGAAACAAATTTCAGAAATTGGCCAAAGCCAAATGTGTCTTTTTTGAAAACTAAATCGGCCTGTCTAGTTAACTTTACAGGAAAGCAATTTTCGTTGAAATTGAAAGATGAAAGATTGAAAGATTTTTGCAATTACCCCGTGTTATTTGGACACTTTATAAACTTCTATTAATCTCAAAAGTGGTAGGAGATATTAAAAGTTTTTTCAGTTATTTAGTGTTCAAAAATATAATATTCATCTCGATTCCGTTTCTGCAATTGGTGTCCTTCCATTGTAAGATCCAAACTTTTAAATTTAACGAAACCTTGAATTTCCTCGTTTCACCAAATAGACACAAATTTCACTTGATGATTTTGAATTCATCTGTCTCTAGCACTCGTTTCTATTTATGCGTCATTCCTTCCCTAATTTCCTTACATTTTGTAATATAGAATATCAACATTTCTCTTTAAAATCTCGGGTTACAATATTTTGAAACAGACTATATATCGACATATCAGGGAGAAGTCACATGTCCAGGAAATACGAGCACATACTAATTTACTTGCAAACATATATTATTAAGTGGGGTAATCGTACGAATATAATTGCAGCCGTATATCGATCTCTGAAATCCCCGTAACAATCCTCTAATGGCTGCTCGTTTCCAAGAATTCCAAACGTTTCGGTGTTTGTTGGTGGTGTTTAGTGGTGAATATGTATGTGTGTGTGTTTGAATGCGAGTTTGTATTTTGTATGTACATGTAATACCTAGCGATGCTATTGATTACTAACTTTACGGGAAACTTTCCTGAATAATAACAATTGATTTTTCTTGATAAACTTTTGGAAACATTCTTTTTCCCGCAGGGAAAAATGCCTGTTCTGGAAAACTTTCATACGCGGAAAAAGAAAATTATCATTTCGTAAGCGTCGATAAATATTGGCTGATAAAAACAGTTTCCGTAGATTAAGAAATAATTTTATCCTTGATGGAGGAAAATAATTAAAATTTCGAGATAATACACCAAGTCGTTCTTGTGCATATTCCTAATGATCCAGAGAGAAATCCACATATTACATGGGATTCTTTTTTTGTGTACCAGTTGTAGGAAGTGATGTTGATGAAGTAGACTGCCAAAACTGCATTTTAAATCCTTTGACCTATTCAATAAATCTGTCATTCTTTGGGGAAGTTTATAAAACTATCAGTAGTGGCAATTTTTATCTTCAACTGTCAACTTTGAATACTACTCAACAAGTTTGAAAAATATGGTTTTAACGGAATGTCACTTTTTCAGTTTTTTCATTCATTGATTGTACACTTTTCGTAATATATTTAACTGATCTTTAGGTCTCTGTTCCCTCCAATAACTTAATTTTGTAGTAAAATTTCCAAAGACTATAACGTCGAGTTTAGTAGATCAAATGAGTTTCCAGCAAGTGATTCACATATGTACATCTGTATACCAGTTTTGGGTTTTCGACTTTCTCCTTTCACAATTTTTCCAATTCACTCATTCCAATTCAAGAAAACTTTGAACGGTTTACTGTAGGATATCTTGGTGATTGTTATGTTGCTGCCAATATCAAAGATTGTTTTTTTTACTGCTGCTTCTATTCTCGTGTGCACCAACCCAGAGTGGATTAACCAGTTGTTAGTATTTCTTAATCTGTACGCTTCCATTCTAGCCTCTTCCATGATATCGACGGAGGAAGGTAGGTTTAGTATGGTCTCCATAGCAGTCGTTGGGGTGCTCTTAATAGCCTCATTTATACATAGGCATGTCAGTCTCTGAATTTTCGAGAAGTTAGTGATTTTTGGCCACCAAACCAGGCAGCCATAAGTTATCATCGGTCTTACTACCATAGTATACAACCACTACGTCATATGCGGTTTGAGTTCTCATGTTTCTCCAACTGTTCTATAGGTAATTTTTTCAAATCTTAGTTTCAGTTTAGTGTAGTGTCCAAGGTTACTCATAGGAACTTAGTCTCCTGACTGAACTGTATAACTTCATTGTATAGAGTCGGTGCTCTCAAGTCGTGCAATCTCCTCCTTTTGGTGAAGGGTACAACTGCAATTTTTTCAAGGTTCTCCTTTTTGCACCACTCTTCTATTTCCTTTAATGCTCTTTGCATACGTCCTGAGATTATGTTGGTACTCCTATCAATGATGAGTGTCACCATTTCATCGGCATATCCTTGTGTACAGTTGCCTACATTGTTTAGCAAGAACGAGCAGTTTGAATAGCTAGGATAGTGCACCTTTCTGTGAGCATCCTCTGGAAACTCACACCTGCATCTTATCTCCCACCAGTGCTGTTCAATTGCTTCCCAAAGACCATAAGAGATGCAGGTAATTTAAAAGAAATTTAAAGAGATGAGAAAATACGCCTTTATAACCTAACTTTTTATTGACTAAATGACTATGTAAATGCATCTGAAAGTTTCATACTTTCATTGTTTATTTTTTGCTTTTGTTTGACTTCTTGCTGTACGATATGTGCGTTGTTTCGTTTTAAATGAAATAGCCTGTATATTGACCACTACTTTCTAGTATGGAGAGACAACAGTTCGCCAGAACCTAGTGAATTCAAGTACTTCTTTAGTTACATTAGCTTACCGGAAGCACACACTGAAAGCTCGGCTGGTAACACAATTTCTTGATTTCTCATTACTGTACGGCAGAAATACATAAGTCTGTAACAAATCATTGTGTCGTCTGTAGATCTGCCTTAGCGATTTCAATTTCCTAATTTGTTATTTCGTCTTTGAGAGAACGTTGTTTAGATTTATCAGTTTTAGTATTTGTAATGAAGATATGTATACAGGTTGTGCGGGCTTAAACGAAAAAATAGTCTGGAAAAAAACCCACTACAAAAAAAACACTAATTTTGGTATAAATAAAAAACAATATTTTTTTTCCGAAGTCACTGACTTGCGGTCGAACTTCTTGGAAACCCAACATTGTATTTCTCACTGTAATTAATAATTAATTTCAGCCTTCGTAAAATCATCTTTATATACATATATATATATACCTATGTATATACAGATAACTCCTAATTTGATTCTTTTTTTTTTGGTCATTTATTTTGCGAAAGGTGAACGGCATCACCATTTCGAAGCTATTACGTTGTAGCATTACTTGTATTATATATTAACCTTGATCCAGGGCAAGTGTAATCTGTTCAAATCGCGTTGTACAATGATATCACAAGGTTGATAAAACTACATATGGTACATACGTGTATTATGAACAATTAAGATATGTATATATTTCATGTTAGAGACTCCTTAAGTATTACGAAATAATATATAAAAATATGTGTATATTATGCTTTTTGTATCGATCATTGTCTTAACCTTTAGAAAGATCAAGGCTTGGCATGATTTGTCTCCTGTGCGTGCAACGTCAAAAAATGAAATAAATGAATGTGTTGACAAGGCATATTTATACATTTGAATAAATATGTTTATTAATATTTGATAAGATGACTTTTGTTTTAAGTACATGAAATCAGGAGTATTCCCCGTGGCTTTAATGAAATTTTTCATTACCTAATTCTCGTGGGGGTAATTTTTGTTTTTGTTTCTTCTAGCCCAAACAGGTTAATCCCTTTATCTAGGTAATTCTAATGCAACGCATTCAAGGACAATATAATAGGCGGCCTCCTCCTCCTCCTCCTCATTGCATAGTCTACAAACAGGCTCATCCTTAAAGATACCAATTCTGTGTAGCTATTTCTTTAGACAGCCATGTCCTGTTAATAGACTCACCACCATTCTAAGCTGTACTCGGTTGAGAGCCAGCACATCTGCGGTTAAATGCCTTGATGGCCGCCTCATCATCTGTTAGCTGTGTGTCTACCCTTCAACGTTGTTCCAGTGTAGCTGGTGTGCTTTTGTGATCCACTCAGTCACTGCACCACTTATTACAAGTCTTGGTTATCGTCAGATCCGGTTCAGGTCCAGTAAATATAGTTTCAGAACCTTTTTGTGCCAAATTGTTTGCTATTTCGTTGTCTGGTATGCTTTTATGCTTCAGTACCAACACCCAAGTGATTTTGTGATTTCGGTCTCTATTCTGAGATGCCTCGAAGAGTTGTGGGTTCTTCAGTTTCCACCAACCCTTAGTCTGTAGGCCTCTATTCTAGCCTTTTCCTTTATATAAATATCCAGAGGGGTGAAAGGGTGGGTGAAGAGAGAGGGATGGGGAGTTCTCGACGGGGAGGAGTGAAACCATTGCAACGACGACACTTGAGGACAATATTCCAAAAGACGAAATTGTACTGTTAGAGCCGTAAGTAAATAATGGTCGGTATCAAGGAATACTCTTTGCAAAGACGATCATCCAAGCCAAGTCAAATTTTCCTGTCCAACTGATGAACCTAAATGATTATCTGGTAAAGATAAATAGAGGAACATTGATTGGAAATTATCAAGATATCTTCCAAATCGAAGATGGAGCCAAGGGAAGAACCAAGTGTGGTAAGACACAGCAGATGCGCAGCCAATTCGTCAAACACCCAGACGGTTACCGTTAGCAAAGAGGAAAGAACCGGTCCAAATTACCCGAGATATGGAAAGGGATGGCGTTATCGAACCATTCGAAAAGTCCATGGGCTTCTCCAGTGATGCTGGTTAAAAAGAAGGATGGTAGTACCAGATTCTGCGTAGACTATCGACTCCTCAATAACGTAAAGAAGAAAGACAGTTACCCTTTGCCCCAGATCAACAACACCTTGGACACCTTGGTTGGTTGCAAAATGTTTTCAAGGCTGGATCTCACAAGTGGTTACTGGCAAGTGGTCTTAGTGCCCAAAGATTAAGAAAAGACTGCATTTACGATTGGAACTGGACTTGGCCTGGCAGTTGAACGTTATGCTATTCAGGTTATGCAATGCTCCAGCAGAGGCGAGCAAGCCAACCTCGTACTTTTGCGAGTTTTGTGATTGCTTTAGTCCACAAATCAGGCAACGATAGCCCAACATAGATTTTTTTTCTAATATTTGGTATACCTAAAGAATGATATTTTTCAGTTGCATGGATGAAATGTTCTAAAATATTCTCCGATACGGTTGCCTTGCACTGTTTCTACTCGGAACACACTCTTATCTAAAGCTTTAGATACGACATGAATAAGTTGTAGTACCATAAAATGGGTATATATCGGACAGCTGGGGTTATATCGGACAACAGGGGCAAAATTTAAACTTCCGGCTTGACTTATTGTTAGTGTTGCCAACGGCAAAAATGTCCCAGACATTTTTTATTTTACTCCATAGACTCAAAAGGTTGATGTGAAAAAGCGGGCTGCAGAAAAAAAAATCCGTTTTTATGTAAAAAAAATACAAGTGACCAGCAAAAAAGGGAAGTTGTTGAATCAGTGAATAACCTATCTGTACATCTTAAACCGCTTGTTCTACAAAGTTGTGCCTGTGAACATATTTTGAGGTTATAATCTCAGGAATGTTTTGCAAATATAACTTTTTAAATTTAAAGTCGCTTTAGTTCAGAAAGTTGTAGAGCTTTGAAAAACGGGCTTTTTCAGGGTATTATCAGACAAAATGGGACGGAAACATGTCCACCAATATGCATACAGACGAAACTACGAAGATCAAAAGTTAGAAGATGGTTTAGCATTGGTCCTAGACCAAGGTTACTCATTTCGACAGGCTGCAGAAATGTGTGGAGTGCCGAAAAGTCAGTACATTATACGACAAGTATAGGGGTAAACATGGAGATCAACTTGGAAGACCGCCTGCTTTATCTGCTGTAGAGGATGAACAAATTACGGGATAGCTGCAGATTTTCAATACCCTTTTACAATACCAGGTTTGCAGTCTTTTATTAAACAATATTTGGACGGAAAAGAGATAACTGTGAGTTACTTTATAGACAGTTGGCCAGGCACAGACTGGATTACAACCTTTTTTAAACGAAATTCTGACCTCTCAAAACGAAATAGTCATAATATGAAACGATGTCATGCAGAAGCGCAAGATGTAGAACATCTCGGGGAATATTTCAAAAATCTGGGAGAGAGTGTTGCTGGAGTTCCTCCCAGTAATATTCTGAACTATGATGAAACTAATTTGACTGATGACCCAGGTAAAGTCAAAGCCCTTGTAAGAAGAACATCTAAAGGAGCGACTAGGATGTGACTTTTCAAAAACATCCACATCTTTAATGTTTACAGCTTGTCCAGATGGAACAATTTAACTCTTTACGTTGTTTATAAGGCGAAATATATTTACCCCAACTGGATGGAAGGTTGCCCTCCTGGCGCTCGTTATAATGCTACCAAATCAGGATGGTTTGATGCAAACGTTTGCGAAGACTGGTTTGAAACAATTGCCTTTGCCTTTTGTAAAACGTAAAAATGAGAAGAAGACCGTTATTGGAGACAATTTGGGAAACCACATATCATATCGTGTTATTGAACTTTGCAACCAGAATGACATAGCCTTTGTGTTAGTACCATCAAATACAACTGACATTTGTCAACCGTTGGATGTTGCTATTTTTAAAGTTGTTAAAGAGCACTGATGGAGACGAATTTTAAATAATACCAAAAACGGAGTTTCCTCGTTTGTTAAGCGGATTAATGCAAAACTTGAAACCTACGCTCAAGGCCAATATACTTGCGGGATTTGAAGCATGTGGCATAAGTCCATTTAATCCAGAAGCTGTTTTGAAAAAAATTAAACCTCGAACAGTAGACAACGAAAACGCCACTAATGGGGCATTATCGGAAGCATTTCAAAATGTCATGCAAGATGCTTCAAAAGTTGAAGATAAATCAGCTCCAAAAAGAATGAAGCTTGATGTACCTGCAGGAAAATCTGTTGGTATAGACCATGTCGAAACAAGCAGTAACAGCACCAGGAAAAACCAAAACAAAATGGAAAGCGAAATTCTTTCTAACAGCGAGGAAGAATTAGATTCTGAAACCGAAAATGAGACTGAACATTTGAAGATTGATGTTACCAGTATTGATCATATTGCCAAAGACATATGAAGCTAACGTTTTCTTTTTTATAAATATCCTCTAACATGTGACATAATTAAAGATTTAGCTTTTCTAAAGATTAATTGAAGAACCAAAAAACTGTGAAAAAATTGTCCGATAAATACCCACTTTACGGTAATCATCGTGTCGGTTACGATCTTCTGCCAGCTTCTGCCAAGATTGAAATCATACAGATTGCTTCAATTTTCATGTGAATTGCTTCATTTTGTATCATTAATAAAAGCGCCGCGTACTAGTGACACGGATCTTGGTCGGCAGCGCTGCATCAGGAAGGCTTGTCAGAGAAGTTATCTTTGCATTAACTCGGGGTCCTTATTTGATCCGCTACTTGCACCCAAAATAAAGTTCACAACACTTTTTCACTAATGCAGTAAGATTTTGTCTTTGAAACAATGAGCATCACTTCATGTTATACATGTGCAGGCATGTTTATACATGTCTGGACTTGCGCACAATAGTAGCAACGGTACCTTTCGAGTTAGTTAATTTGATTCCATCGTATTTATAATGTTAATCAGGATCGTTAGTAATATTTTTGAATGAGCTATAATTATTATTATTGGAAAATGTGTCACAATAATATATTTATACTTTACTATCACATTTTTATATTAATTTTCTATTTCAGTGTAAAAAGCACGAATATGTACAATCTCAAGTTCTCAGCCTCTGGAGAAAAAATATCCCAATCTGTGTTGAAGTTTTTCTGGTTCCAAGCTGTTCGTGCGACAACACCGAACCTGTACTTCCTGGCTGTGCCGACTCCATACAGGGAGGTATCCTCCTGGAGCAATGGTTTCTAACCGTCACCCATCAAAGGTAATTCATTTAAAGAATGTTTTAGTAATGAGTAAATACTCTGCAAAAATGTTACTATTTCAGATTTCTAATCGGATATAATTTACGTTTCAGGTCCGCTGAAGCTACAACTCCAGTCAATTTGAATCAATTAATAGGCGCCGTTCGTTCCCAACTTTATTTTTCACAAATTTCCGCTTGGTTATCGTCGCAGGAAGAATCCAACGTGAAGTTACTTCCGGCGAACTTCAGATATCGCCTGGCTATACCCGGAGAGACGTACGAATGTTCGAAATTCATGTCGACGGTTTCCAAGCATAATTTCCCAGCTACAGATTTAGGCAATGGTTTAACTGTTAATGTCACCTTATTAAGTTTACCGCGCATGTCGAGTGTTCCCAAATTAAAATGTCCGAAATGCGACTTACCAGAACTAGAGAAACAATTGAAGATGGAACAACAACAAGCACCGGGTCAACTGGACAATAGCACAGCCCTCTTTGACGACAGGATGCATACGTATTGCACTTTAAAGGGGAAACATCGTTGCGAGGATTTGGACGATTTCGATTCAGCTATGAAGAAGGATTGCAAGTTCGCGAAACTGAAACGTATCTGTAACAATAAAAACAGCAATAATATCATATCTGAGCCGTCGACTTCCCGACAAATACCAAAATTACAAGTGGATATCGCTAAGGCCAATCTATACAGGCAAAAATTTTTGAAGAACCAGGAGGTGGTGAAGTTGGAGAAGAGGAATTCGAGTCCGAATATGGAGCAGGTCGTGAAGACGCCGAAATTAGATTTGAATGAAATCAACGACGCTTTAAAAGTATTAAACAGTGGTGGCGTTTCGGCCGTCGAAGCTCATCACCAGTACAATAAAAATGATCTCAGCAGGCAACTGCGACCTCAACCGCAAGAGAAACAGCAGAACAACGATCCAGTTACGTTGATATTTCGCAACTGCCGTCTTCTACAAAATGAAGATCTCCAGAATGATAATAATAATAAAACGGTTGTTAGTAATAGTAATAATAATAATATAAATTCGACTACAGATGGCGCCAATAAAAAATGTGTTCATAAACTCGAATCTACCGTTACTAAATTAGGAGGAGGGACGGGATTAGGAAGAGGATGTTTAAACAATCAAAATTGGTCTCATATGCCTCCGTTATTATTATCACCGTCTTCTTCATCGCCAGCTTCCTCTTTATCTCTAGCGTCCACAAGAGGAGACATGCTAGATTGTTGTGCAAGTGATAGTAGTAAATGTGATAATCCGTGTGAAAGAAGTGATATTATCTTTAGTAATAGTGATAGCAATAGTAATAAGGAAAAGATTAATATTTATCTAGATAATAATTGTGATAATTCCGTACACCATCACAACGTTCAGACGAAACCACGTTTTAGAATGATGAGGGACATCTCCAACGTATCCATTGCTAATAACGCTCTTATCAACAATAACATCCCTCTAGCTGGTAGTTATTTTGGTAAAGCCAGGCAACGTATCACGTTTGAAGATTTCCCAGACACCAATCGGAAACGTTGTACTGGTATTAACGTTAATAATACTAATAGTAACAATTTTGTCGATGGCGACAGTATCTTTGTGGATTGCGATAAGATTATTAAGGAAGAGAAATTGGAGGGTGGTACCGTTGGTAGTGAAAAATCGAGTAATGGTGGTTTGCCTAATATCGATATACCATCGCCCATGGAACAGGCCAAATTTAGGAAGTCTTTGGATAGTGCCGCTTCTATGGTGTTCCATTCGCGTACCGGTCTACCGTTGACCAGTAGTCCAGCTCCAGTTCGTAAGGGTAAAAGATTCGATTTCGACTCCAGTATTAATTCAGTTTCAGCTATTAAAAGGTGAGTACTTTAGACATAATTTTAATTCCATTCTGCAAGTTTTTCTCTTTCTCGCATAATTTGAAATTGAAAATATTTTTAAATTTTGTAGACCACCTGTATCATCTCTTTTATAGTCACTTTCATTGATAACCTCAAAAGTTCACCTTAAACTCTAAAGCCATTCGAATTTTGAAGTCCCTACCAAAACAACTTCAAGGAAAACAAAAACTCTCTGAATTGTACCCTGCAAATAATTGGTATGGTATGGTCAATATCTACAGTGATGGCCAGCGTAATATTTCGCAAATGAAACTCTAAGAAAGCCATGGAAATCTCGAAAATTGGATTAAAATATAAAAAAATAATTCTGTAAGCATTTGTTCGAAAACGTTTCCTTTTCAAAATATTTGGTGTTAAATTGATTTAAATTGATATCTAAAGAACTCGTGTAACCGATTTTTCTCTGGTGGAAGCTATTTTATATATCTAACAACTGGTTCGCCCTTTGTGGCCTTCAGAATAAAGGAAAATCGAAAAACGGTAGATTAGGTAATTGAAACGTCATGATTTTCTTATTTATTTGAATGGCTTGACATCGACTATAGATAATATTTTGGCATGATGGTCTCGTACCAAATCCACCATCAAACTCATTTGGTTGGCCGTCTAGAACCTTCAAAATAGAGAAAAATCGAAAAACCGTAGATGAGGTAACTAAAACGTCGTGATTCTCTTATTTATTGGAGTGCCTCGACAGCGACCACAAGTCATATTTTGGCATGATGGTCTCGTACCATACCGACCATCAAATTCATTTGGCTGGCGGTTTACAACCTTCAAAAGTAATAAAAATCGAAAAACCGTGGATGGGGTAATTAAAACGTGATTCTTTTATTTATTCGAATGCCTCGTCACCGACCATAGATCGATCCTCTTTTGCCATGATGGTCTCGTACCAAATCAACCATCAAATTTATTTGGTTGGCCGTCTGGAACCTTCAAAATGGAGAAAAATTGAAAAACCGTGGATGGGGTAATTAAAACGTGATGATTCTTTTAATTATTCGAGTGTCTCGACACCGACCATAGATCCTATTTTGCCATGATGGTCTCGTACCAAATCAACCATCAAACTTATTTGGCTGGCCGTGTAGAACCTTCAAAGTAGAGAAAGATCGAAAAAACGTAAATGAGATACCTAAAACGTCGTGATTCTCTTATTTATTGGAGTGCCTCGACAGCGACCACAAGTCATATTTTGGCATGATGGTCTCGTACCATACCAACCATCAAATTCATTTGGCTGGCCGCTTACAACCTTCAAAAGTAATAAAAATCGAAAAACCGTGGATGGGGTAATTAAAACGTGGTGATTCTTTTATTTATTCGAGTGCCTCAACACCGACCATAGATCCTATTTTGCCATGATGGTCTCGTACCAAATCAACCATCAAGTTTATTTGGCTGGCCGTCTGGAACCTTCAAAATGCAGAAAAATCGAAAAACCGTGGATGGGGTAATTAAAACGTGATGATTCTTTTAATTATTCGAGTGCCTCGACACCGATCATAGATCCTATTTTACCATGATGGTCTCGTACCAAATCAACCATCAAATTTATTTGGCTGGCCGTCTGGAACCTTCAAAATGCAGAAAAATCGAAAAACCGTGGATGGGGTAATTAAAACGTGATGATTCTTTTAATTATTCGAGTGCCTCGACACCGACCATAGATCCTATTTTACCATGATGGTCTCGTACCAAATCAACCATTAAATTTATTTGGCTGGCCGTCTGGAACCTTCAAAATAAAGAAAAATCGAAAAACCGTGGATGAGGTAATTAAAACGTGATGATTCTTTTATTTATTCGAGTGCCTCGATACCGACGACAGACAATGTTTTTGCATGATGCCCACTAAAACTGATCACGACGTAGAAGCTGGCATATATAGAAAGAAGCCTAGCAATGCCCTTTCATTGAGCTTTAGTTAGGACCCTACGCTGAGGTTGCAGCGATTCACCACTGTGTCAGAGAAGTATAGATAAATTAACCGAACTAGATAAGTTGACAGTCAGGCAGCACTTAAAGCGATCACTTCCGCAAGTGCTAACTCAAAGCTGGTTTGGGATTGCTTAGAAGCCCTAAATGCGGTGGACACTCAAAGAAAACTAACTTTGACCTGGACCACCACCCACATATCCTCCGCTCCGGGTACAGTCGTGGACGCTCTGTGCGTGGTCAGTGTGCCAAACCCAGATAAAATTTCCCCCTTGATGTTTTTGTTGAATAAATCGTATAAAATATCTTTCATTTTCATAAATAGTAATGACTGGGAGAACATCGTGAATAATTTTTTTCCATCTGGATTTTCCGTAAGGACATCAAAAAGTTCTTGAAGGTCCTCTTGCCAATTAAATATTGATCCTCGATACTGACTGATATTGCTGTCTCCTACCATAGAATTATCCGTGTGAGTCGAAATTTGTCCTCCCACAAAATATTATTGTTTATCAATCAGCCATTATCCTCTTTAATCACCATGCCATAGGTCAGAAGTGTCTGTGAATTGTACGTAATAATTTTGATTAATTTGGGACTTTCAGTCCATTCGGAATCTGTTGTCTTCATAAAACTATACAGTGGTTTTCCCACTAGACGTTGTTGGGTGGACGTCTTGTACTCTTTGTAAATCTAATTGGAACACATGTCTCTTCATTTTAAGTTACTATTTCTCGACGTACTAGATAGATGGCGTGGAGTTCTTACAGCACCAGGTTGTTAATGAAAATTGAGAAGAGCAGCGATCTTTGGGACACTCTAACTGACATCGATTTGGACGAGATGACCACGAAGAAGTACGACCGATGTCTAAAAATATTATTATATATTTATTATAGTTTTCCTACCATGGAAGGAGTTTAGAGCTGCTTCCTCAATTTGAGAGAGGTGAAAGTCTGCGGAGTGACCTTCACGAAATCCAAACTGCTTGTCCGGTATGATGTGTTGTGAGTATCATTGTCATTATTATCGCAAAAAGGTAAATATTATATAGTTTGTGAGAATCTATCTCACGACATCGTTTTCCTTTATTTTTCGTTTTATTTTCGAAAAAAAATTTGAGGTCCTTTTGCTCGTATTATAGCTTTCATTTTTTTAAAGAAGAGCAGAAATAATTATGGCAACGATTTTGCACGTTTAAATTTTGTTAAAATAAAAGATTTTCGATTTCAATTATGCGAGAAATTTAAGTAGGAAATCAATTAATTATTACTAACATATTTTTGTTTTTGTCGACTTTCCAGTGCACTCTTTTCTGCTAGCTTTACTGGCGACGATGACAGCGAAAGCGACGGCAGCATAGTGTCGCCTTGCAGCCCTGACAGCTACGGTGTCCCGAAACGGGAACCACCACCGATCAAGTACTACCGCAAGGGACATTCGGCAAATTTGTTAGGTTCGTAGAAAACATTCGGGGCTTTGTTGGGGGTGTAACACACACACAGGATGATCCCCACAATTGAATATCTCTCTGATAGTCTGTCCTGTCTCAGTATTCACACACAAATGATGAATTAACTGTCTGTCATGATGATGATCTCTAAGGATAACTTCACATGTATTAAGTACGTACCTCCCACAGTAATTGAAATTATTAGAATGACATTTTCTATCTATCTATATCTACGTGTTATGTAAGAAAAGGCGAAATGTAATGAAGAAAGTGCTTTGTATCCTTCATTTTTTTTTGATCGATTATATAGACTTATATATGTATATAGATTTAATATGCAAAATGGATGAAACAATACACTTTCCTCTTTTACTTATTTTAATATGAATCTTACATGAAATATAAAATTGTAGTTTTGAATGTAGTTATTTGAAATGACTTCAAACCCCTTATTTTGTGTATTGTACAATTTTTTTTAATGCTTATACATAATTAATATCGTTCTTTGTTCTAATACAGGTAGCTTTGAAGAATCTGTTTTAAACGGTCGATTAGAACCGGTATCGACTGTCCATGGGTTTACAGCTGAACTAGGAGCTAGCGGATCTTTCGTTCCTAGACACTTAGTAGTCCCAGTTACTGTATTTTTCTACACTCTTGGAGATAATGATAAAGTATCATCACCTTATCTGGTAAGTAAAAATTGATGTTGATCGTAATTATTTTTGGATACGCTATCTCTTCTGTTTATAGGGACACATAAATCTAGGGAAGAAAGGTTACAACGTTCCTAAAACTGGTACAGTACAAGTGACGCTTTCCAATCCATTGGGTACTGTTGTCAAGATGTTTGTGATAATGTACGACCTCAGTGATATGCCTCCTAATTCTCAAACGTTTATCAGACAACGTACTCTGTACATGCCGACCAATTGCAAAGATGAGAATTTGGAGTGGGGTCCAAAGTGGCTGAGATATTTAATACATTTAAGGTACGAAATCAGATTATATTGAGGTCAACTTTATTCTACAATAAATAGAATTGGGAATATTTTTGTGTAGGATGTTTAATCAAAGAGAACGTACCAAATTGATGAACTTCAGAGTAATTAAATTCCCTTTAAAGCAACATTTTTTAAATTTATTCCCGTAAATGGACAGTCTTTTTGTTACTTTGCATTTAAACAACAATAATCCTTACAATAATCGATAAAACACATTATAGTAGTCACCTATTTTTTGTCGCATAGTCTATAATTTAAGACTTCAAAAACAGAAGATGCCCAAAAATCACTGTTTTTAGAGAAAATAAAAAGAACGTTTGTTTCCCACCGTTTTGTAGGCAGGGTTTGGTTTCTGTTTCTTGTATTTTAACAGAAAGGTATGTTTTAACTTAAACTATATGCAGGCAGAAATGTATTATCCTTTTGTCTTGCTTCTAACGTTAATTAAAAAGCTGAAAAACAAATATAGGAAAAACTAATAAAGAATAAACTTTTTAAACAAAAAATAATAATAATGGCTCATATTTCACCACATCCACTATCCTTTTCATCTTCAACGCATTCTTCCGTATCGGTCTCTCTTACACCACCGTTTTTGTTTTCTGTAAATAATTCAGTTACCTTTTAAGACCGGTTATTTTCAGGAGAGATATTATGTTGGGCTCAGTTAAAGTAACAGCACTGAACCACTGAATTTTGTTACGTGTATGCTTGATTTGATGGTTTTGCTCTGGCATATTGTATTAGTCTATCACTTTCACTCGAAATCTACTCTGTCAGCGTGGTTCGCTCGCGTTACAGAGGGTTCGCACGCGATTTTCGCCTCTATTTCGTAAAGTAAAAAATTCACAAACTTTGGAACCGCTGCAGATAATCAAACCAAATTTGGAATGTTGGATGAACAAATCGTACTCTATCTTTTAGTGACACAAATTTAATTCAACTTTCACCGCAAGGAGGAGGGAGGGGAGGTGAATTTTTCTATGTGTAGGTAATTCAATGCTTGTAACTTTGTTCCTAATTAACTTATTAGAGAAATACTCTTCTTGTCGTTAATGATCGATTTGTGGCGAAAGAAATAGTTTTTCATCTTCTATTTGTAAAACAAGCGATAATATACTGTACTGCTATTATTTTGCACAGAGATGTGTATACAATAATAAGTTAAAACAAAAATGAAAATGAAAATCAAAATATAAAAAATATATACAACTTACTCAAACTCGGCGTTTCGCCACTAATGTAAGTAGCTTCTTCAGGAGCAAAACTATGTGAGGGGCGCCAGAAGGTCACGGTAACTCGACGTGCCAACCACGCTAGAGGCGAAAACTTTCTGACTCAAAATATAAAAAATAATATACAACTTACTCAAACTCGACGTTTCGCTACTAATGTAAGTGGCTTCTTCAGGAGCAAAACTATGTGAGGGGCGCCAGAAGGTCACGGTAACTCGACGTGTCAACCACGCTAGAGGCGAAAACCTTCTGACTCAAATAATATAAAAAATATATACAACTTACTCAATCTCGACGTTTCGTCACTAATGTAAGTGGCTTCTTCAGGAGCTAAAGTAGGTGAGGAGCGCCAGAAGGTCACGGTAACTCGACGTGTCAACCACGCTAGAGGCGAAAACCTTCTGACTCAAATAATATAAAAAATATATACAACTTACTCAATCTCGACGTTTCGCCACTAATGTAAGTGGCTTCTTCAGGAGCTAAACTAGGCGAAAGGCGCCAGAAGGTCACGGTAACTCGACGTGTCAACCACGCTAGAGGCGAAAACCTTCTGACTTAAAATATAAAAAATATATATAACTTACTCAAACTCGACGTTTCACCACTAATGTGAGTGGCTTCTTCGGGAGCAAAACTGGATGAGGGGGTCAGAAGGTCACGGTAACTCGACGTGTCAACCACGCTAGAGGCGAAAACCTTCTGACTTAAAATATAAAAAATATATATAACTTACCCAAACTCGACGTTTCACCACTAATGTAAGTGGCTTCTTCAGGAGCTAAACTAGGTGAGGGGCGCCAGAAGGTCACGGTTACTCGACGTGTCAACCACGCTAGAGGCGAAAACCTTCTGACTCAAAATATAAAAAATATATACAACTTACCCGACTTAAACTCTATTGATTTTTTTCTCCGTGGGGCTATTTCAAGTTAAAAGTTTATGAAACCGAAATTCATTCTCTCCAAGAGTTGCATTTATAAATAGTGTAAGTACATGTTTGCAGAAATACTGACCTTGATACTTTTAGAAAAGTGCAGGAAGAAACGTTAAATAGGATATTTTTGTGCCAAGTTCAAGAAACTCACTCACAGCATCGACTTGTATAAAAAAGTAAAATATTAGCTCTGTTGTAATTTTTTTTTTTTAGTCTCCATAACCAATCATTTGTAGAATGGTTATTTTGTGCAAAATAAACAAAACGGTCTTTGTATTTTTTTTATTTCATAGCAGTAACAGCAATGGTTTTTGCTTACTTTATCAATATCAAGAGCTAAATGGGAAATAGGTTTTTAGTGTAATGTAGCGAATTTGTGAAATAAAATAATTTTCTTTTTTTAATGTTAATTTTCGTAATAAATCTGAAAACACTTAATATTTCCGAAACAGTTGAAGATAGGTATGGGACATTGTACATGAATTATGTCTAGAATTTTCCGAAGAACCCAAAAAATAAATAATATGCAGGGGTTTCCGTTTAAAATAAGAAAGTTGGTATTGGCCACTGTCACATGACACACCCTGTATAATTTTTTTTTTGAAAAAAATGCACATTTAAAAATACAAATCGACGTGTCCAAGCGTTTTTCCCAATACACCCTCATTTATTTGTTATCGAATTTATTCCATTTGGCTGTTCCACACTGTATGTGATGCATCGTTAGATTGTTCGCAATAATAAAATGATAGTGAGACAGTCAAATGGGATATAATAATAGATAGGCAACTTAGTAATCATTTGTGTTGAATACAACTGCATAAATCTTCATATTTGTATGTATATGTTACCAATTTATTCATCTGCAGGATTAAATTTAAAAAGCATGAATTAATTCGAGATAAAAGATTCCTTAAAAATCAAATGTAAGGATCATACTATATTTCATTCATTTCTCTTGCGGTTGTAACTGTGGGGGTAACATAGGGGAATTGTTGGAGGGAGGGGGGGGGGAGATCTATTAGTAAGGAATATAATAATTTATTAACAATGATAATTGACATTTTATAGAGAAAATACTAATTGAATTTCTTTTGACAGGTTTATGAGTTCAAAATCTGGTCGGATCTACCTGCACAGTGATATTAGGATGATAATCTTCAGGAAATCCGACTTAGACACGGCAACAGCGCATGGTATAGACATGTCATACGAGCTGAGAAGTTTTACGCACATGCCGAACAATCCCAAGTATTCCCCACGAAAGTAACCGTCATTACATTCAGTGTCATTATTTAAATATTGTAGCAATTATGGAAGACAGACAGTTACGAATACTACTAATAATTATAATTGTAACCATAATAATAAACATTTCAACGCTGTTGTAGCGTATTTGAAGCTGATATGTTGTATGGTATGAATTTTGTGATATGTAATAATTGTTCAACACTCTAATACTTGATACAAATCTATTAATGGTAACAAAAAAAAATATTTTAGAATATAGAGGTTCACGAAAAGGTTGTTTACGAAACAGAAAAGAATATATATTATTTTCTCAAGGTTACACCATTATAGTTCTCCGCGTGTTGAATAGATGGTGTGTTATATCAAAAGATTTATCGGTCGATGACGAAATGATTTCTTTCTTGTAGTGAAAGTAGCTCATTACTGCCATTGTTGTATATAGGAGAAACACTTTGTATATATTTATTATTATTATTCTTATATACATCCTTTATTATCGATTAGTTATGTTTTAATACTGTTAAACTTATGTACTGCAGTTTTCATTCTGTTTTATTTTGCTCCTTATATCTTTTTGTTCTTTTAACTTTAATGGTATTAATTAGAGTGGTCTTCTTTCGTTTTAAGTCACGTGTATTTTTGATAGTTACATTAGATATTCAAATTTTTTATTGTTGTGTTTTCAGCTTTGATCGTGGTTTTAGTATGTTTACGATAAAGATTCTTTAGAGTAATTAACAATAATTAGTACCAGTAAAGTGTAATTCTCGCGAGGAAATATATTTCAAGAAAAAGTATAACAAAAATCATATTTATTATAAATATATGTGAATGGATAATTTTTTATTAGATTCAAATAAATGTGAGCATTAGATAACATTTTGTTTTATTTCTTCCTGTAAACTAAAACTTTGTTACTTATTACAATAAACCTGCAACGCCTCTAGACTTTCGAAAAAGGGATTTTATCTTTCTCCGCAAACCAGGTCTCCACAGCTTCTATCACCTCTTTGTTGGACGAAAATGTACAACCTTTTAAACATCTTTTCAATCGTGGAAAGACAAGATAGTCGGACGGAGCCAGATTTGATGAATAATAAGGGGGGTGTTCGAGTAATTCGAACGCTAAATCACGAATTGTCAGCATGACAATATACGATTTGTGTGCAGAACCATTGTCATGCAAAAACAAAACATCTTTATACAACTATACGCGTCTTCTCTACAATTTTTTCTCGTAGAATGGTCAACAACCTCGAATAATAGTTCCCAGTTGTTGGTCCATCCTTATCCAAAAAAATAAATCATGATTACTCCAAGGTAATCCCAAAAAACTAAAGCTAGAACATCTTAGGCATTAGACAACCAGAGTGTTTCCATTCGATCAATTGTTGCTTTGTTTCTGGGTCGTAGAAATGTACCCAAATTTCATCTATAGTAACAATACGCCTTAAGAAGTCTATACCCAATCAACACGTGAATGCCCGCCCAGAGAACATCCAGTGTACATCCCTTGTTGGATATGCGGACGTAATATAGGGTTATTAAACCGTCACTTTCGGTGTTACATCAAGTGGAATATTATTTAAATTGTCATTGTATTCTAAGAATATCCATATTCGGATATCGTATGCATGTCCATCAAAGGATATTTACAAAAATCGTCCATGTCTGCATATCTTATGGATATCCTATTTATTTCCATGGACATCTGGACTTATAGACCTGTAATGGATGTCCACTGGACATCGAGTGTTATCTGGGCATTTTCAAATCAAATTGGTGATGCTTTCCCCCCTCCACGCTTATGGTTAACATCCAGACATTTCGGGATCCATACTTAGTTTGTATCGTTTTTACAATTTACAATAAATACACTAAATGTCAGATTATACTAAATTCTAGTAATAAATAGTACTAGTCAATTTTTTTACTTTGGTATGATTGTTTAAGCATCCATTACGTTGTTTGCGAAAATATTGTAAGTGAAGGGGCATGACATCACGAAAACTAACCGAATCATACCAGATGCTATCCATGTTGCTCACGTATAGCTATTGTAATTGTGGTATGTATAAATATATTGTTGTTTGAGGTTGGAATTATTCGTGGTGGGAGGTTTTCTTTCTTACAAGCGAAGAGGTCAACGGTTTTCGCCTCTAGCGTAGTTTACGCGTCGAGTTACCGTGACCTACTGGCGCCTGCTACCCACCTTTACTCCTGAAGAAGCCACTTACATTACTGGCGAAACATTTACTGTAGTAAATTTTCAATTTTTTGTACTTTTATTTCATTTTGTTCATTATTTTTGTATTGTGCACATTTACACTACTATGACGGGGTCAAATCCCGGTATCGCCCATAATAAAGATTTAACATGAATCGATTTCTGAGAAGCTGAAGCCCGGTAGTGCAAACATGATCTGAATGAAGATCTACTATGTATTAGTTTCCCTTCACGATATCTCTGGCTTTCACTGAGTCGTAAAAATGACTTAGAAAGGTAGTGATGTAATACACATTTAGCGCTTGCTGTATTACAAAGTAACAGGCTGCGTATCAGGAGATGAAAATCTGAGCTGGATGTTCCAATGTGGGTAATTTTAAGAATAATCATCTATGTATGTATATCACCAAATTACATACATTGGAAAAGTCTATATAAAATATTAGGCTGTATGTGTAAGGGCATATCTTAGACAGTAGAACTTCGATTATCCGTGCCTCGATTAACCGGCCACTCGATCAAACGTATTGCATTATTATAATATTGGAAAGGAAACTGTCCGTAATATTTTCCTCGACCAGAATACTAATAACGTAGTTCGTGATATCATCTGATGCTTTTACCCTTTATAAATAATTTGTGCAAAAATCACATAAACGACCAATGTTACAAGAATAGGTCCTTTGGTTTTATGAACAACTGGACATTCCAGAACAGTTGCATTCTAACAAAAGCTTACCGGAAATAGCAATGTTATTATTGGATAATATCTCGTCACATCCTAGCAAAGATATTATTAAAATTTATTTGCTATCGAATATCACTGTTGCGTATGTGCCGCTTATTTCCAGAAATACAAGAATTTAAAGTAATTTTTTAAAAAAGATCAATCAAGGACTGCTGCAGAAAATTGGTTGAAGGTAACAGCTTCGACTCCACAAGAATCTTGAATCAAATTATTTCCGAATACTGTTGCACCCGAAAACGATATCAAAAATGAAAACTCTAGACTAGTCTAGACTATGTAGAGATGACCTTGAGGATTGGACGAAAATAGACGGGAAAGATCTAGAATACGAGATCAAAGACAACTAAATAATAGCATCAGAAAGCCTGGGCAGTACCAGCATCAACTATATAGTAAAGATGAAGAATATGCAACTGAGGCTACAACTTCAAATAAGATTTCTCTTGTAGATGCTCTTTCTTATTAAGGACCTCGACAGGAGTATCTTAAACAAGGCAATACTAATTATAATGAAATAATAAGAATATGTATATATACAGAGTGTTTCATAATATATGCGCAGGACTTCAGGATGTGATAGCTTGTCCAAAAATTAAAAAAAAGTTTCTATCAATTTACCCTCTAAAATGTACTATTTTCGAGATACAGGGTGTTGAAATTTAATTAAAAAAAAATCGTTTTTTGCAAATATCTCCGGAACCGTTTATCGTAAAGAAAACAGCTTTTGTAAGCATAAAAGTAGATTTTTCTCGAAAACGGTCAACTTTAGAGCTTATGACCAACAGTACCTTTTTGTGTAGAAAACATTGGCGGTTCAAATGGGCGTCTCAAAACCGTACGTTTTCCAGTGGCGTTGGGGAGAAAAACACAACTACACTTTCAAAATCTTCACCAATTATGACTTAAAAATTGTTTTTTTCGCAACGCAACTTAGCTTATTATGAGTAGAAAATGCTTACAAAAACTGTTTTCTTTACGATAAACGGTTCCGGAGATATTTGCAAAAAACCATTTTTATTAAATTTCAACACCCTATATCTCGAAAATGGTGCATTTTAGAGGGTAAATTGATAGAAACTTTTTTCAACATTTTGGACAAGCTATCACATCCTCAAATCCTGTGCATATACATATTGTGAAACACCCTATATAATAAGAATAGTCATTTTGACTGTTAAAAAAAAAAGAATAAATAATAAAATATATAAGTAGGTATAGAATTGCGTAATATACAATTACAGATTAAATGACTGCGGTCCTGTTTTATAAAATGCAGCGACAAATATTGCCTAAATATTTTGAATCAAATGGACCTCTTTATGTAATCGTATGTGCAACTTTCTATCGAGAATTCGAGAAGGCTTCTAATTCACTTGACTGGGGTCTATGTACTATAAGCGAAGAAATTTATTCATCTAAAAATAAGGGAAATCCAGAGTTAAAAAATGTATCCAATTAATTTGACGTTTAATGAAATTTTAATTACATTTATACATCCTAAAGTAATATTTAAAATTTGGACGATATTGTGGCGCAAATATTCAATGTATGTTATCTGTCAATATGACAGTGTTTGACAATCCGTATGACAGATCGAAAACCAGTTTACAATGCAAAAAAATTAGAACAGCTTTTCAACTATAATAACACAGAAAAATGCGCATCTTGTCGATTACCTGATTATACATATATGTATTTGGAATATGTGTATTTATTCAGTAGAATAGTTTTATACATTTTTACCATGACTTTGACTCATATTTTACTATTTTTATGTTTGCGCTATTACGTTTCCGACTTGTTTACTGTTAATTTTTTCTTTAAATGAAATATAAAAATAAATATTACATTATATATTATATAAATATATTTAAACATAATATACGTACTTTATTTTATGAATTTATGGGATGAAATGTGAAGTTTATGATGAATTTTATGTTGAATGTTAATGTTGTAATTGACGCAACAGCAATGTTCGACACTAATAACAATAACAAAACAACACAAATACTAAAACTTTATTTATACCGATTAATATTTATTTACATTCTGTATATTGAATATATTTTTATACTCGTATTTATATCGCGCACTTTTACTCGGTAAACTGACTGCGTTCAGCGGGACGCGAGCGTTTTATACTCGATTGTGCGTCTAGAGTATTCTGTACCAAGCGTTCTATTCGAAGCGTTCTAGATACTTTCAAGCTTCGATGGCACGTAAAGAAAATGCAGTGGCGTACTCATCGGCGACGCTCTTAATAAAATGTTTATTACATTTGTAAATAAATATTGTTGCTGTTTAAAGTGTATATTTAAACTAAGCACGAATTATATTTAATATATTTATGATAGATGCAGCAGTAAACGATTATTTAATAATATTTGAATAAACTTTACACGGAAATTATTTAAAAAAAGTGAAATATTTATTTATAAAAATTATAAATTGTAACTTGCCTTTCTTCTATTGTAACTTTAGATTTATCATTATCTAACTTTCTCTTTTCCATTTCTTACAATTAAATATTAATGCAAAACGTCACGATGTGTGTTGCATTTTTGCGTTAAATTGTTCTTCATTTGGATATTAAATTTTGCATAATATCCTTTAGTAACTTGTCGCTGGGTAGAAACGACATCCATTTTTGTAATTAATTTCTATACATCAAAAGTTCTAGCTCTCGATTGACTGTTCATATTTTTTAATATTTTATCATCTTTCAGGTGCATGTGTTTCAGTCTCATTACGTGCTTTTGCACATACACTTTAACATGACGGATTAAACTGCAAGCTAGTCACAAGTGATAGTGTTAACTGTCTATAACTATCTCTAAGTTCATGTATTACTTTTTATTAACAAAAATCGAAACTCTAAACTAGAAACATATTTTCCAAAATTAAATATAAATGCAATTGCGATTAAAATTTTATTCACAAAAAATACACTCAACGCCTTTCACTTCCTCTTATTACAAGTAAAAAAAAACAAACAATGTCAAAATTTATCTGGATTATCTTTTATTTCCTTAAACAATTGTCTTTCCACCAACACTGACGTAAGTCTATCATTCTCCACGTTATAACTAACGTATACCGGTTTCTGCAATTTCTTCGAAAGTTTTGTGGCTAACGCTTGTGAAGACTCATCCATAAAATCACCAAACAGCTTCGAACTGATCGGATCTTTACAATGTTGACCGATCATCGCTATCGACATATCTTTTAAACTCATTTCGCTTTTATTATTAATAAATACCATTAGAGAGTCTTTCATCACAAGCACCTGATACATAATTCTTTTATCTTCTATTTCTGTAGAAAAGGCATGCATTTTAAATTGAGGTTGAACAAATTTAAACGATGGTCCAGCGGTATCTTCAGACATCTTCTATAGTAATATTGTGCTTAAACTATTCTAGATTATTTCGAGCAAATTAAATCGCTTAAATGTATTGATTTTATACACATCGCATAATTGTGTTGTGTTCAAAACAAATTTGAGATTAGAAAAAAGTTAGGTTATATTTATGACAAGCAAACAATTTCAATCATCGCGTTCCGAAATTAACCCAAGTCTATACTACGTTCAGAAACTCATTTAAAAAATAATATTAATATTTTATTATCTTGCAATGTTAATACATGTCAAAACATTAAATTACCGCGAAAAAGCTATTGTATCATAATACACAATATGCACGGAAGCAGAATGTATATAAAATAATTTTAATTAATGTAATATTCATTTTAATAGTGTTTATTGGCCCCCTTACGAGAAGGTGTATTTTCACGTTTGTACCTCATCCTGCTAGGTATATCGTAAGCTAATGGATCGTCAGCCAAAGCGGTCTCATATTCTTCTAAAAGTTCAGGATTACTGAAAACTTCAGGTTCGAATTCGAATTTTTCGGATATGTCAGCCCATAAAGGACCTACACCTGAGAACGTTTAAAATGTTATATTTTCAAGTAAATTTGCGTAACAATAAGAAAGCTTACGTTTAGGATTGGAATCTGGATATTTTCCTAAATCGTCGTTATAGTAGGTCTGAAATAAATAATTTTGTAAATTATTTTTTTTATGGCTACATTCTTAAATAACATTTTATAATTATGAAAAAATTTACCAATGGCGGCGGTTGTCTTCTACCGATTCGTGGTACAGACTTGGAAGCTTTAAGGAAGAACTTCTCAAACGCGTCATTTCTAGGATCTACAGGCGGTTTGCTTCTACCCATCCTCGGAATGATCTTAGCCGCCTTGGGGAAATTTATATCTTGCGTGTAAACATCTAGGAAACAAAAATAAAACATTACTGCCCCAATCAAACACGCAATGCGCATCTTTTGTATGTTGTTATATAATCTAACGGTTTATAAAATTTGCTTTGTACACTAACTGGATAAAACGTTGCTTTAAACTGGTATATAAGCTTTTGCGGTCCGTTTATATACAAAGACGTATTTGTTAGTTAAAATTCTCCTCGTTCCTCTAAAGTGGTACAGTTGTTTAGTTTTAATTTTAATATATCGACGGGTTTCTAAGGTATTTATTTGATTAACTGTAATACCCGTATGCTAGGTGGATAAATGGTGTGTTTTTATTGCGTACGATATAGGGGATTGTAATTGTAAACATCAGGTGCTCGTATTAATTAGCAGTATGTGATGAGAATAGGTGAATAATAGATAATTGATAAGGTTACTAGATGTATATAATATACAAGATATAATATAAAAGAAAAGATTAACGACATTAGTGTACGTATACTTTCTACTATTTTGAAATTTTTAAATAAAAAAAAACGACAATAAAAAATATTTTTGAAAACGAAGCGGCTAGTTTCTCGTCTTTACGTCGATTTGGACATGAGAAACATTTTTGCAAAATTGATCTCCAAATGTCTGCATATTGACCAGAAGCGTACCCAGGTGAAAGCTTATCACCTTTGACAACCTTCGATTTGTGCTCGGTTTGAAAATGATGCCGTATTGTTAGTATGAATGAAGTTTGCGTACATTTCTATGCTCCAAATACAAAGCAACAATCGATGAAGTGGAGATATTCTGATTTTCCAAGGCCTAAGAAGTTTCATGTTCAAAAATCTGCTGGAATAGTTCTTGCTTCAGTTTTTTTGGGATTGCCATGGAGTAATTATGATTGATTCTCTGGATAAAGGTGGAACAATAACTGGGAATTATTATTCGACGTTAGGGACAACTTTCCGAGAAAAAATTCTGGAGGGTTCGAATTCCAAATTAAATTCACCGGGCCGGGGCCAGGTCTGGGTATCACAAAGAGTGCAGTACGTGGTGCAATTAATGAGTGGATTATAAAACAACACCAACTAAATTGGAACAATGTAGCTGGACAAAGACACAGCAAACGGATGATGGAACGACCGTCACAACGACTAACTGCTGACTTACTTGCATTAAACAGGACTCAGCTTAGGGCAGTGACATGTCTATTAACAGGACACGGCTGTCTAAGAGGTCATCTGCATAAGATGGGGATCTATAAAGATGAACCCCTATACAGACTCTGCAATGAGGAGGAGGAAACAGCCTTTCATATCATCTTCGAATGTGTGGCACTAAGTCAACGTAGGGTTACTTTGCAAAGCGCATTTGATCTACCAGTGGAGAAAGATTTACCAAATAGGCTTCTATAAACCTGATCGAGGGAACTAAGCTGTTTGAGTAAAGTGAAATCAAGGCAGAAATAACACAATAGGCCCAGTGGGCTGCAGTGTTAGGGATAATTAGAGACTACCCTGCCAGCAATCAATCAATCAATCAATTAGGGTTCGAATTACTCAAACACCTTCCTTATTCACCGTCTTTCCTCAAGTGAAGAAAAAAGTTTAAAAGATCGTAAATCTTCTTCCAGCGAAGAGTATTAGATAGTAGCTGTGGAGGTCTGGTTTGCAGAGCAAGTTAAAAATCTTCTTTTTAAAAATCTAGAGACGTTGCATATTCGTTGTAAGTAATAAATGTAATACTCAATTAAGAATAGCAGAGTATGTTGAATAATAAAATATCTTGACTTTCAAATTTTGTTTGCTTCTATATAGGTAGTATATTGTTGTTGGATCGTGGTTGCTGATCTTCTGCTGACATTTTTTTGTATTGTGGTGGCTTTAAAATTGTAGCAGTTTCCACATCAAGAGAATACTAACACACACATCAAGAGAACACTAACTCTTAATGTGAATGCCCTACTTGATTAAGATTGTGGCCTTGTTCCACTGGATTCTGTGGACAATACCTATGTTTCGATTTCAATCACACTGAGAAAAAAGAAGTGTTCAACGCAGTGTTTTTGTCAACGCAAAACAGTTTGATACAACACACTTTTAGCCTTGTACCTATATAAACAACGCACGTGGTCAATTGGTTCAATGCACAAAATACTGTTGGGATATTATGTAGAACGAATGGCATTTTATGTTGTTTGAACATTTTAAGAATGGTTCTTTCAACAACATTATGCAAGCTAGGCCACGGCTAGTCAATCGGCAATACGACGAGGAGGGAATAGGAGGAGGGAATAAATGCCCCATCTTTATGTAAGAGACATTTCTTTCAACACAATTGTAATGTTAATCTTGACATCGATTTCTTTAATTCGCCATAGAAAATTGTTTCCACTTTTATATGTTAAACCAACATTGATATAATGTTGATTGAACATTTAATCGCCATTAATTGGATCAAATTTTTACTGTTCATATTTTTGTGTTGAAGTAACAATTATTAGCGTTAGTTCAAAATAAAAATATTAACACTAGAACGTTGATAGCGCTAACCGCAATTTATTTTTGATTTTACATTATTTTATGTTGACTTTTGTGTTGAATTAACCCAAACATTTTTCTCAGTGCACTCCACTATGCAAAGATTAGAGATTAGAGTAGCTAGATACCTATAGCGGGTGTCAACGAGATCATGTATCAGCCCGCCATTTATTTATTAGTTAAAATAAAACTTTGAAATTCGGACCGTATATATATGTAAGTGATTGGTGGGCTTCTTCAGGTGCACTCAGTTTTTCTATAGCATGCCGCCATTAATTTTGAATTTTTAAATGCAACATGTATTATTTCTGTTCATATTTTGTTTCTTCTAAAAATTTACTATCTAGTGCAGGTCAACTTTTGACATTTCTGTCAAAGATGGCGGTATCTGTTAAATTTATCCATTAAAGTGAAACTGCTTCGCAGCAATTGTGGAAATGTAACAACTATCAAAGTTAGCTTTGAAAACAATTAACAAACGTATTTTTCACATTTACTTACTAAACGTAAATGTAACATTAAAAAGATATCGTTATATTGGGTTACTTTGACGGTGAAAATATAACGTGTTAACACATGTTTTATAGGTATAAACAGATAATGAATAATGATACGGAGTTGACGTTGTAGAAATTAGAAAATTAACTTATACTTAACTGTTTATTTACCTTCCTATTTTTTTGATGGAGTACGAGTTTACATCATATTCTTCACTTTACTGCTATTCATTTAATTCGGATATGTTACATATTTTTGTAGTTTCATCGTTATCAGAAACTAAGCTATGGCAATTAAGTGGCGTCAAAATTGTATTCCTTTATAAAAATATTTTTGCATTTTTCAACGTTAATAAAATGTTTCTCGTGTAACGTTTACAGAACGTTTATGGAACGTTAAATTATAACGTTTTATTTTTGTGACATTAAGACGTTTCCTAAACGTTATATAAACGTTTTTGGAAAACCTTAGGAAACTTTTTTAAAACGTTTTACGAACGTTACTTGCTACATGGGAATGTTTTTGCCTGAAAAATTAATTTCGCGTGGAAGTGACATTAACTGGCCTACAACAAGCTGTCATTTGACACCATTAGATTTCTTTTTGTGGGGCTAGCTTAATAGTGAGGTGTATTGAAACGTTCACAAATCAATGAGCTATTCTGAGACACTCTATATATCTCGTACCTACTTGAATAAGAGTATCTCAATAATTTTTGGGGCTAAATGTGTTTTCTTGTCAGTTGCTTGATGCATATCTAGACTTTTGTTTCAGGTGTTGGACAAAATATGCACTGCGTTCATCGATTAGTTCCACTAACAAAAACGGGCGACTCTTCTGTAGCCGTTTGTTTCAATATTTAACTGTTTCAGTCTAATTTCTGTACATACAGGGTGACTGGTAATGAAACGATCATACTTTACAGCGTGTTGGTAAAGATCATTTGCAATAAATATAGCCCAATTTGCCTTATCTAAAAGTCACCTTTTTCGAGGTTTTGTGTTTTTTTTTCGTTCACTAGTTCACTACTTACTCTCACTCAAACTTAAAATTTACGAAAATAAAAAAAAATAAACTTCCGATTTTGATAATAATTTGCTAATTTTGGATAAGGCGAATTGGGCTATATCTATTGCAAATGATCTCTACTAACACGCTGTAAAGTATGACCGTTTCATTACTAGTCACCCTGTATAATGGCTCCGATTTTTGGTCTGTGGCACTAATATACGTATGGAAGTAATTTTTTTTAACGTTCTGCTGTACTTCGTTGTTGTTTCTCATGGGTAGCTGGGATGATTGTTACTGCCATTCCATGCGAACAAAATAAATTTAATTTTTGGATGTTTTTACCTCTTTACCTCTGACCTCTAAAGTTTGATGTTTTTCTTACCTCCATTGGATAAATACGCTCTGTGTCCAAGCTTTAAAATTTGATTCTTGCTAATTTTTTTTTATATGTGGTAGATAAGTGCTTAGTTGCAGTGACTCCGTAAGCTGCATTACTTGTCTCACTGCAACTCTCGCGGTGTAGTTTTGTATGTGTGAATTGTGTGCAAACGGCTTTGTGATAACATCATATCGCCCTGTATAAATGTCGCGCTGTTAATCACTTTACTCCCAACAGCGAATGATAAGTCGATCCGGATTTCAACTCCCTGGAAAATGTCATCGTCCCTGCAGAGAATTGAAACCCGGCTCCTATCGTCCCGCTACAACGATAGTCAGTCGACTATACAGGGTGTCTCAACAAGACCGTTCATTAGAAGTTTATGGGGTTCTGGTCCTTCAAAATTTCGAAGACTTAACGTGATATAGTAAAGTAACCACGCAATGCACAAAGCCGTTCTCAACGCTAAAACATACTCCAACATGTTGCTTAAGCAGGTTATGAATTCTAAATTGATATCAGAAAAATCGAGTGTTATCTGATTTTTTGAATAAATATGCCCTATACAGCACATTTTTTTAGAAAAAATCAAATAACTAAAAAACGCCTGAATCAAATTCAAAACACTAAAGATATTTATAAAGCTTAAAAATAGGTAATTCCAAATATGTAAAAAATATACAGGGTGTTCCATTAAAAATAACAAAGTAGATGGCGACTTCCGGTATAACCGGAAGCGCTAGAAATCGAATAATATTTTCATTGAAGAGAACATAATGGACTATAGGTAGGTATATAATTTTCAATTTTCAAATTTATATTTTGTCCATCAGAACCCTATAAACTTCTAATAAACGGTCTTGCTGAGACACCCTGTATAACCACTGCGGCTATCGACTCGTTAATAAATATGAGAACTCTTAAAATATTTACCTTTCTTGAACACAACCATCATTTTTACTAAGGCTTCTGTGTCATTTTTATACTGAAACTGTAAGTACCTAAGTAATACCTATATACCCAGCAGAACTGGTACTGAGTACCTATAGCCGTTGCACAGCTATACTTACTACAAGAAATGTGTCTTTCAATGCCAAATATATTATACAATAGATAGGTAAGTAGGTACGAGGGAGCGTCTTTATATTCGCGGAATGGGAGATAAGGGGT
Source organism: Holotrichia oblita (assembly GCA_023690525.1). Lineage (NCBI taxonomy): Eukaryota > Metazoa > Arthropoda > Insecta > Coleoptera > Scarabaeidae > Holotrichia > Holotrichia oblita. The sequence continues at coordinate 34,870,871 of CM043016.1, forward strand.
GGAAATAAAAAAACCAAATTATTTTTCTTTTCAATATATTCACCTGCAAGACGGATACATTTTTCACATCTTTCAATTAATTTATTTATACCCTCATAAAAAAATGATTTCTCTTTATCTGCAAAATACGCCGAAACTGCCTCCTTGACTTCATCATCGGCAGTAAATTTTTTACCCCGCAGCTCTTTTTTCATTTTCGGAAACAGGTAATAATCACTCGGGGCCAGGTCTGGGCTGTAGGGTGGGTGATTCACAATTTCGTCCACCTTATGCAGGGCAGCTAACGCAACGCGGCTCTTGTGAACGGGCGCGTTGTCGTGCAAAAGCAGCACACCTTTCGTCAATTCTCTCCGTCTTTTCTCTTTAATGGCTTCTTTTAGTCGCTTTAATATTGAAGCGTAATATTCTCCGGTTATAGAAACACCTTTATCTTTATAATCAATCAACAATATTCCTTCCGAGTCCCAAAATAGCGTTGCCATGAGTTTCCCAGCTGATTGTGACACTTTAAATTTCTTGGGAGGTGCTGTGCCCGTTTTATGCCACCGCATGGAGTCTTGTTTGGACTCAGGTTCATAATGATGAACCCAAGTTTCGTCTCCAGTAACAATTCGACTAAATACACCATCCTTGTCTTCACTACAGAGGTCCAAAAATGCACGCGAACACTCTACGCGCTGTTGTTTTTGCGGCGGCGTAAGCATTCTCGGCACCCATCTTCTGAACCTGACCTTAGACATGCCGAGATGATCGTGTAGGATTTTAAAAATTGTTGTATCGGATACTCCAACCATTTCTGCGAGTTGTTTCTCCTTTAGTCGAGCATCTTCGAGTACAATTTTTTCAACTTTTTGGATAAGTGCTGGCGTGGTCACCTCAATGCTCCTGCCCGGCCTCGGATCGTCTTCAAGGGATTCCTTTCCTTGTTTAAATAAACTATGCCACTTGTACACCATGGTTTTTCCTGGACAAGAGTCGCCGTAAACCAATGACATCTCATTCATTATGGTCGCGACTGATTTTCCTTGCCTGGTAAGGAACTTTATAACGGCACGATATTCGATTTTTTCCATATTTCACTTTTCACTCCTGATTATATTACTTGGTTGACGATAGCTCAAAGACTAACTGTCTAATAACAATGAAACTTCGTATTTATACTAATTATGAGTCGCTGCACATGCCACGCCCCCCATGCGCCTAATCCCCCCTGCAACTCGCTCATTCCGCGAATATAAAAACGCTCCCTCGTATCTATTAGGCATGCAGAGTGTGCTCGTCAATTTTCTCCAACAGTGTATTTTGCATTCAGAAGCAACGTAATATGAAAACTCATTAATTAAATCTGTTAGTGATACCTACCTATATTCAAAAAAACAACGATTTTTATTCAGGCTAAATCTGTTTTTCCGATAAAGTTTAGCATTAGCAGTAACAATAATTAGGTATACCTAATACTAGGTTACGTGTTAGAGTTGTTTAAAAATATTTCCAAATTTGTAAAGCAAGAACGAATGATTTTTTCTTGAATTTGGAAACTTCAAAGAAGCACGGGTACCTAAAGTAGGTACCTAAATTTTTTATTTATTAAAGTCCTAGTAAAATGGATATCTATAGATACATATTGTAGGTAATAATAGTGACAGAAAGAATACCTAGTAATAATTATTATGACTGTAACATTAATTAATATAATAAATATATGAATTGAATTGATATATTATGCTAAATCTGTTATCCATTGTTTGTACTATTAATTTATTTGGTGTAGATAATTTATTATTTCTAACTTCTAACAAATAAAACACTTTATAAATATTTATTATTTACTTTCGAATCGAAAACTAAATTTAAGACATTATAGCGTTCCTAATAAAATTCTAATACGGACGCTTAGGTATGTGTAATCCAAACATTGTGTGCCAGAATCATTTTCTACCTGCCATATTAAAAAATAAAAATATGGCAGCATTAATAATGGACCAATGAGAACCCTATCATTAATAAATGTAACCATGACAACATATGTGGAGGGAGAAAGCATGGATTTATTAGAATGTTATACGATCAGGCATGCGCCCTGGATAGGTTGTTGGGTGTTGCTACAGGTGTCCCTTGCATCTGATCAAGTACACAAATGAACAAATAGAGTGCGTTGCTAGGAAATCGTCAATACTTTAGCACTTCAATTATAGATGGCGCTAAACGATTGTTTTGCTCTTTTACGGTTATTATTAATTTATGAAAAAAGGACAATTTAGTTATACAATTTGGATTTAAATATTTTATTGTTCTTAAATTTTGATGTTAATAAAATTCATTGTTCATTTAATATATGATTTTATTAGATCAATATAAATGTTTATCTTGTTTCGGTGTTTATTACTTATAGCAGCAATGTTGTTTTCTTTATTATTTAGTGAGATCACATGGATATTAGCACCAGCAAGGATAACTGCTAGCTGATTATTTCTAGCTATTTCCCAATGTCGTTGAAGAATTGCAATTTGGATATTTATAATCTTTAATTGCTTTAATCAAATCAATTTCACAATCTCGTCATTCAAATTTTTTAATTAAATTATGATATGCTGTCATTAAACGTCATCTAAAGCTAAAACTAAATTTCATGACTTTTAGTTATTACTCTTTACTACTATTCAGATTTAGAACGTTATAAAAACCGATCTTGAGTTTTTATTTTGGATGTTCTCGAACTTCGTTGGAGGTCCTCTTATAAATATACCTATACTATAGCACATATGTTGCAAAATCAAAATGTGATAATACTTTTTCGTAAATTATAGGTAATAGCTTATCTACTACGTAAATTTTATTTCTACGATATATGGCATTTCACAAAACTGCTCGATTGAAACTTTTCACAATTTTAAACGGAAAAATAAACGCGCCATTTTTACGTCACTAGTCTAAAACCATGGGAATATTTTATTATTAATAGTTGGAGACAATGTTATATGTTAGCTACCTATTACCTATACTGACCCTGTTCACCTCGATCCCGACAGGCCTCCCCCTCCGGGTGAGGGTGCCCCGGATATCTACCACCACCGAGGCTTAGCCCGATTTGCTTTTTCAGGCTGTTTCGGCTGGATCTGCTGTCTTGGCATTTTTTTTTCTTGTCTGTGTGAGGTCCCATTTACACTTTTGCCATGCTTGCTTTTATCTTTACATTATTAAACTCGTTTTATTTCTACACTGATTGTTTTGTATTGTCTGATCGATTTTGCCCTCCTGGCTCTCTTGCTAGCCCCAAATTTAGTTTTCTTTTTCTCTTTTTTTTGCCTCTACTGACGACATTTCAGCATAATTTGTTAAAATCAACGGGGGATGGTCCCGTACTAAGTAGATGACAAAAGGGTTTAAGGGCCAACGTCCAACCCTAGCAATGAGATGGAAGACCTTCGTCGTCGTACTGACCCTGTCAAATTTTTGACACATTTAAATTTAAAGACATGGCATGACAACATAAAGTTTTAAAGTGGTTTCTTTAGCAAGATTGCCGATACTGCTTTTCAGTTGTACTTCAAATTGTGACGGCTGTCACAACGCAAAAAGTTTGTAATTGAAAGGTACTTCAGAACTGGTCGAAAATTAGATAAATAATATTATGATTGTCATCATAGATTGTCACATCAGATATATTTTCATGGTAGCCAATAACCGAAAAAGAAATATACATCGAAATTGGAATCAAGCTAACACAAAAAATACCCTATAGTACCCCGTGACGTCAGTATAGTCTTTGTACTTCAATAGTTGGCCGCATTTGTGTAAAAGCGCTGAAGAGCGAAAGTTTATACATTTGTATCTCAATAAATAATAAACATAATATTATATGTTCAGGAAGAAATTGGTATTTAATTAATTGTTGTTTTATTGACCTATAAGTGGAAATATTTCACGAATTGAAAGATAAGTACATGAAGGTCACAAAATAGATATATTAATAAATACCTAATAAAGATATAGGAAATTCCATTTTTTTAAATTCATTTATGTTATTATATATAATTTGAAAAATGTTCTTGTTACCCATTTTGACTAAATTTGTTTACTAAGTGACGTAAATATCAATGCATATATGATGCATATCATCTGTCATGTGATTGACAATCCATATGACAGATCGAGAATCATTTTACAATAAAAAAAGGAGAACGACTGCGAGTTTACAAATTTATCTGCAGAGCCGCATCAATGTCTGTCATATTTCTATTGTTGCTTTAATTTTCAATCTAAAGCTTTCACCCATTTTAATAAGTCTAATTATGTTTGCAAGTAGGTACCTTGCCTATCTTTTCTCAGTTATTCAAAATCTGCTCTCGTTGAGTTGCATAAAATCAACAGTAAGTATCTACTATAACATATATTTAATAAAGTCAACAATTTAAACCCAACTTAACAAATTGATGATTATCAATATTTGGTCATAGCTCCGTTATTTTATTTAATAATTCAATGCAGACGCATTTTTTTCAATATCTATCATTTTCAATGGTGTTAACGTCAGGGCTTGTGGATGGCCGTACCAACACAATAATATCTATTGTTGGCCCTATAAACCAGTTTTGTGCACGAGCTGATGTGTGAGTCGAGCTGAAAAACAAAGTTATTGATAGGAAAGACTTTACCAATCGATCGAAGCATAACTTCTTCAAGAATTCTGGTGTGACCGTTGGTCCTATTGCACTGATTCGAACGAGTATTTATTGGCCTTCATTTTGAAAACACCATATTATTCCAAAGATGTTCGTTTTGGAGAAACTGAAGAGCAAAGCCAACTCGTTGCTCTTTACGAGCATTAGCGAAAAAACGTTCTTTTTTTTTGCTGCATAATAATTGCCCAATTATGATCTCACAATCCGGCAAGACGGTGTTGATTGGGTATCCTGTGAAGCCTGTGAGCGTTCCCTAGAGCTCTTTTACCAGTACTCATCGAGTTTTGCCTTAAATATTCAATCAATTCATTATCTTCATTTATGTTTGATGCTTTCGGTCGATTTGATCTATCTCTTTGTCTTATGGCACCCTTATGCAATCATTTATGTTTTCATTCAAGGTACTCGACTATTGCCAAACGACAAATTACAATTTGTTTCACAAAGGTACCCTCTAAAAGTGTCCACTTTTTTTTATATTTTTTACATCTGAAGCTTCAGTAGTGGCATGAATAGCAGAACTTGTTACTTGTCATTGAATTTATGTTAATTGATGAAGATTAGATTTGTACCAGCGATAGCCGAAAATGATAATTTCGTTTAGGTTTTATAATAACTCCAAAAATATACAAAAATGGAATCTATTTGAAGACGAAAAAGATATCTTTTATTAGGTCTTTAAAAACCCTTTACGTATTTAAACCATAAAGAAACTCCAGTGTATAATGGCAACACGTCATACATCTAACTTCCTAACATTGATAGATTAAATTTTAACGAGGACTAATTGCCGTAGAATAGCTGTTTTGTTATATTCGATAGTCTATGAAAAACGAAACACGAGGCTTCGAAAATTTCGTCCAGTCATGATGTTACAATTTATCATTGGTAAATCAACGCAGTTGTATACACTAACAATCAGTCAGTATCTACAATAGCTATATATTCCTAACTTAATTTGTAGGGTTGGAAATTTACTTAATTTAGACGTAAAATTATGATTAATAATTTCTCAACAAATACAGGAAGATTTAAGTTAATTTTAAAGAGAGAGATGGAGATTGAAAAAGGAACAAATTTCGGAGATAAAAATATCCATAATAACATAGGTGCCTATTTAGTCTCGCTCTCACCGTTGAAATTTTTCTGAAATTTTTGCAATAGTCAGTGTGGATAATTACTTTTTTTCTAAAGCTGTCACTTCAACGTGAAATGTAACTCCAAACTAGTAAACATCCCGTACTCTCGATAGGAGCAGGTAGGTACCTAATAATAATTTGCACGGTATATGGATTCGGCATACAAATCCGTTTTTTAAATTTCGAAGTCAACCGTGACGAATACGAGGTTTTAAAGTGCTTTTATGTTTAGAGGGTTTAGAAACAATGAACTCACGCTGCACTAAGAATAAGGGACCCCACCTTCAGATGTTATTATGTTGATTGTATAGTTTGTAGAGTTTTTCAAATCAATAATTAATCTGAAGTTAGAATTACTTTCTTTCCTGTTTCTGCTTTGCTCTAACAGAGAGAAATTTGACTTGGTCCACCATTCTCTGTTTTCAAAAGTGTTCTATCTTAAATTAATCAGAGAATTTGCATCTAATCTGAATTCTAAGTTGGTTACAGATATAATGTTGGTTTTGCTTGTCCTAACGATTTAATAGCTTCAAAATTGCGCTCAAGGGTAACTATTGCATTGTCGCTCCACCAAACAATGCTTAGATCGTTATCGTGCTCAAACCGAACATCATTTGCCCACAAGGTTTTTTTCATTGATTTGCAAAGCTTGAAAAAGTATTTGAGAAGTCTACTTTCCTGACAGTTTTACTTGCAAAAAAGCGCTTGTTTTCAAATTTTATAAAAAAGTTGTCAAAACAGACCTTGTGTTGTTCAGGAATTTCTATAACCCTTAAAAGATGTTTTATAACTTGGCATTCTATACTGAAACCAGTGATTTCATTGAGTGAAACCGACAGTTGGTACCAGTTACTAGCAGCGTGCTATGATTGATCGAAATTTAAATATTGTAGTTATTTTGATTTTGACTGTCGCCATATATGGCATGGATTGAAATCAATGATCTATACTAGAATAGGGATAGCTCATTTTAAATCCAAAATGTAGAGGTTTTCGTTTAATAAATATCTTCACCAAATTCCGTCCAAAATACGTTTGTTCCTCAATGGAAAGATTCTGTGGAACAATACCAAACTCAATGATATTTTTGTTTAAGCTGTCAAATAAAGTCCGTAATTTTTGAGTCGTAAAAAGGATGAAAATCTTGAAAAAAATTAGACAACTTATTCACTAAGACCATCGTCTAATAATCCATGGTTTGTGTACAAGTGTCGGCATAAGCTATGGAAGCTGCCAAAAAAAATTAGCTATGCGTTACTGCGAAATTCATTCCACACCTTTTGTTTGTAGATTAGAAACAGCGTGATCTTATATCCAGGGTCAACACTAGTGATGAAACCTAGTTTTATGGATATGATTCAGAAACTAAGTACCAGAGAGGCCGAAAGAACTGCATCAGGTCAGCAACGGCAACAAAAATTATGCTCATCGCGTTTTTTGACATTGTCTACAGCAAAATTGTGTCGGCTGGTATTACAGTGAGCTCAGATTCTTTTTGTGCGAAAGCCCACAAGACAAAAACTGGCTGTGTCAGCATTTGCTTACACATCCATGAAAACAACATAGTATTTGACAAAAAAATAAGGTGATTACAGTCCCACAGCCTTCATATTTTCTTGATATAGCTCGCTGTGATTTTTCCTTCATTGTCGAAGATAAAAATTCATATGAAACGTCACTATTTTGACATTGTAAAAGGGAGCGTATTTTTGGGAATTTTCTAGGCATGAAAAAAACACTGGATTCCTTCTGTTGATTCTCAGGGGAGGGTGAAAGTTAGGAGAGCCATTTACTTATCTGGATAAGTAAAAAAAATGTACTAGGCCTAGTCCAACGACAATTTGATACCACGTTGTATAGGTATCTATCTACTTATTGCCGAAAATTCTAAAAGTCTATTCTGGTCAACCACCGATTTGACTCATAGTTGTAAAAATCCAAAAGTTAGACGAGAAATGTTTCTGCCAGAATGAGCTTTATGAGCATTTGATGGAGAAAATTATATTGTAGGCTTCTGCAAACTTTAATGATAGAACCTCCAGAAGGAGCTTCTTGAAGGACAGCTGTACACGGTGTTTGGGCTGCTGGTAGGACATAAATTGAAATTTATTTTGTCCTTCCAGCAGGACTTGTTTTCTTCCGGCAGTAGGTACATATGTATTAACCATAGGCGTGGATGTGTGTTACTTTTTCCAAAATTAAACAAGAACATAAATATCAACTCAAAAAATATAAGAAAACTAGAATTGCTTTAAAAACAACTTTCTAATAATACAATATTTAATAAATTAGGTATGAAAGTCACAATAAATCAACAAATTAAACAATAAGTATTTTCCAGTTTTATTTAATATGAATTCCATGCAAAATGTGGTAAGCATAGCAATCGCGCACAAAGAACAGCTGATTCTCCACAACCACTGCAGAAATAACTTGCCTTTTGCTGTGTTTTCGAACTCTCCTACATATCACACATTTTCGTTGAAGACGTTGCTTTTCCATCGTTGTACGTAAGGCAATAAGTGAGTGGTTTAATAAATTTTGATTGCGAACGCTCATATTTTGTCCAAAACAACTGTTTTCAGGTCGTGTGCGATTTACTTCAACTTGTCTTTCGTGACCATCTGGTAACTTAGGTTTTTAGTAAAAGCAGCATGGCTAATGTTGTTCTCTACTTCGAAATATTTATACGCCAAATAGGCATTTGTTTCAATTATGCCCAATATTGAAGCATACATTCTGTGCTTCCAATTGTGCGTATTTCATACAATCATGGAACTCTATCAAAATATTCTTCATCATATGGATTCGTGGGACTTCTAGTGTATATGGTTTTCCTTGATCGTGAACACGCTGTTTTTTTTTGCTGGTTTCCCTTCTAAAGTAGTTCTACAACTCCCAATAAACGTATGCACTTTTTTATGCCGCCAAGCTGCACTTACTAACTCGATGTTTTGCGATGTGGCTCTAGCAAAAACTATACTACCTCGATTTGAAGGACATATTTCTTTTAGTGCTATTATAGATAATTGCTTTGTAGCAGTTTTGACTATACCAATAAAATGAAGGCCTCTTTTGTTGAGCTCTACTGCTGTTTTCACCGATGCGAACCAATAATCACCTATCATTATTTTTCCTGATCCGAACCAGGGTTCAGGAAGAGGCAAACTTGTCGCGGTACCTGCAGCGAATTCCTGTTGAAATTTCGTATCTCGCATATTATCTTTCCCCCAGCGTCACCATTTATTTCCGTACGCACCAAAATATTGCTTTGGACGTCAACTAAAGTTTTCATTTCACATCTAACCCCTTTAGGTTTCCTAATTATTTTTATAACTACAGGCATACCACTTGGGTCATGATTGCCTCGACCGTACCAAGAGAACATAGATTCATCTACGCCTAGCTTATATCCTGGCATAAAAACATCGTTCCACTTGGCGTGTAACATATCTATCAATAATTGGTTTCCATTTGTTTAACTCATTGTTTTCCGAAGAAAAGCATACATTATGCAAAATTGATTCGAAACGATGGTATCCGATACTCATACCATATCTTTGGCCGAATGCAGGCGCAGGAAAGAAAGAATTTGTATCCTTTGTGAACCAATATTCTCACCTGCTGTGTAGTATATTAGAAGTCATTCAATAAAGCAAACCAATTACTTTGTAAAATTCCCCTGTATCTACTAGCTTTTTCTTATCGGTATCCATTTTTTCGTTAATTGCATGTAGAATGCTCTCGATATTTTCCATTGGGAAAAATAAGCACCGCATATCTAACTCTGACATACCTTGAATGTTGGCAGCATGTAGTTTAGGTTTGTACCTACTTTGCACCTGAACCTCTGTTTATTGTGATTTCTATTCCAAAACTCCAAACCGTATCATGCGCAAAAGTTTCATCAAAATCAATCTAACGATTCGACGCAATTTCTTCAGATTCAACTTCTGACTCACTTTCTTCCTCGCTGCTGGACGAGTTATGCAACTAGAAGCAATCCTTTTTTTTACACTATTTTTTCTCTTATTGACACCATTTTCATTATCGGGCTTTGTCGACTGCGCCACTTAAAAAAAGAAAGATTTTTTTAATGAATATTTAAAATATTAGTTAGATACATTTTAGTCGTTTAGAAAGAAGTAACAATAAATTATTACAATAGATTCATATTGGTAAAAAGGTATTACCTACTTACCCTGCGATTTTTTCAATAAGTTCATATTTATGTACATTTCTTGGTTGTCGATATCCCAGAGAACAGTTGTTGTATTACTATTCAGGTTTTTCACCACACCATAACAAAGGGCGGTATCGAAAAACTTTCGATCGTCGAAATTGATTGCTTTTGTAAAAACTCTTTACTTTTACTATTCATTTTCTTAATATTAATTGATACTTATTGATACTTACTTAAATAACTCGAAAACTACGACATCAAGTTGAAACTTGCACCTTAAATAGGCAATTTTTTGAGCTCTTTCAAATGGTTATAATTTGGTCCTGCTGGAAGGACTACTTCATATCTATAATCACACATTTTATTTTATGGCCTGCCGGAAGAATGCACTGTCCTGCCGGCAGGCCTATCATTAAAGCTCTATATCATTAAAGATTCCACTTTCATGCATTGGAATATTGAAACAGCATTCGCAATACACTTTCTAATATAAAAATGAAAAAAATCTTTCTTAAAACAGTCACTGCAGTTTCAACATTCTTTGGTGTTATAGATATAGATTTGGAGATTTTTTGGCATTGCAACATGTAATAATTATTATAGTTTCTTTACAGTGATTGGTGTTACTAACTAATTTAGAATTTCTCCACAGAAGAAAAAAAACTTTAGGTATGTTCTATCATTGTTTTGTACCACAAGGTGCGGTAATATTTTGTGACACCTGGGTTTCTAGTCTAAAATTATTTACCTATCCAAAGGAAAACTTTGGGATTTTGTTCTATTAGGCTGTAGTGGATGTTAGTTGCTTTCTCGTTTCTTTCTCATCGCTTCTTTCACGTTTGGTTATCTCATGATGTATGAAAGTCCTTCTACTGAAATCTTCTATAAACTTTAAGAACTCAAAATTTTCATCAAACAATTTAACTTACATTGGTTTATGGAGATCACTATCGACTAACTTCAGCGATTGAAGAAAATAAAAAACGCAACTGCTGATTCTTAAAATAACCTGAAAATTTAAAACAATCAGCAATAATAAAATTTACTTTCATATTGGTATACCATCGTTTAAAAGTAATAAAAGATATCCAAAGCTATAATTAGCATGTCACTGTGTTCAAAATATCTCCAATTGTAACATGAAATGTATGCTACATGTCTCATGCGAATCCTAACCAGAATCAGTACTAAAGAAACGGTATTTTAAAAATAATGTAATTTCAAGGTTATTGAAAGCGAATACGAAACATCAAAAGCGCCGCTGGTTTACTTCTTTTACTCGTTGTGTAATAAAGCGTTAATTATTGAAACTACTAACGGGTACTCTACAATACAGGATTAGTAAAAAGAATCTTAATAACAAAACGTATTATTGACGTCAAATCATAAAATGTTCTTGAGTTTATACTCAAAAGAAATCGTCGACCTTTTTTTTTTTTTCTTAGCGTACCTACACACACCATATCGAACACAGAAGTTGCAGTTTAGTTTATCGTAGCTGTCGCGTTAAAAAGTATCCTTTCATGTATCGGCGGGCATGTAAAAACATTTTCAATAGAGGCGTGTTACGCAACGTTGATTTCCGCGGATTCTGTCGCATGTCAAAACGGTACGCATGACGCTTCACGCTAAGAGCGCTCAAAAGGGATGACAATAACGTTTGCTACTACATCGAAAGATGACAATAACAATATTGTTACAGACGAGAAATGATCGCCGTTCCAGCATGACGCACGTTACTTACACAAACACACGGATACTGGCTACACATGCATGTATGTCGACCGCAATAATATGGTCCCATAATTTTGACGCAAGCGACTTCTTGATATCTTACGTACAGACTAGGATATCACACAATGATAGAGAGAAGCTTATCTATATAGATGCAGTAGGTACCTAGTATGTTTATGGAAGCGGAAATGAGTATTTTGTTTTTATGGATAAGCACGACTACTTGGGAGTTTCTATAAGTATAAATGCGTTTCTGTATATAAAGACTCGAGGTCGGAACTAAGTTTGCGAAAATCATTCGCTGAAGATGATCAAGATAATTAGGGTAACAGTTATATAAAGCGTTCAAATAAGCTTTGCCTCTAGTAGGCCCTTCCTTTAAAAACGTATGATTATTAATAATCTAAATTTGCATTAGTTGTCAATTTGACAGATGCATAGTTGACAAAAATTGCTTTGTAATTTAAAATTGATTTAACATGGTTTTTACTTAAGGTGACCAGAATTTCAGAATGGTTCAGGAGGACAGAAATGTTTGTGTAATATTATTATATACTGGTACAAGCGCGCATTTATGCTTATGGTATTAGCACTTTAGGTATTATCAATAGTAACGAAAAAAAAACTTGTTTGATATACATATACAGATTGAATCTCTGATGGTAACCAAATGGGTGGGGAAGCGGTCGACTCCACTACCATTGTAGAAAACATATTCATGGATATACATAACGATACGCTCGTATATATGTCATCAGTCTGTCACCTGTCAGTTTCTCTATTAGCATATTAATGTAATAATGCCGAAATACACAGAGCAAGAAAAACTTCAATTGCTAAAATGGCATTATGCTGGTAATAGTTTCCAGCAGGTCCGCGATTTATTTAGCGTTAAATATCCAGATAGGTCTATTCCGTCAGTATCCACGATTTTTGACTTACTTAGAAAATTTGAACGTACTGGCATGGTAAAAAATTAAAAAAAAAGCTATCCCGCACGCAAAATATCTGCGGATACATTGCTATTGGTATGTGCGTCGATTGAAAATAATTCAAATTTATCGCTACGACAGATTGCAAATGATGTGGGAACATCAACATCATCTGTTAGTCGCAAGTAATGCGTACAGCAGTTTTAAGGTGTCTAAGCATCAGCAATTATTTCACGACGATGCATTTAGACGAATGGAATTTTGCGAGAGGTTGATGGAAATGGTGAATCTCAACGATGATTTTTTAAATAATATTTTATTTACGGATGAGTCATCATTTCCCATTGTAAGATCCCACAACCCGTCAATAGTTAGGTATTGGGCTAGAAGAAATGAATTTCGCAGTGTAAGCACGCGTACCCAGTATCAACAGAAAGTAAATGTATGGGCTGGGTTGTTAAATAATCGGGTTATAGGTCCCATATTTATCAATGGCAATTTAACTAGCGCTAGTTATTTAGCTCTATTGGAAAATGAAGTTTTGCCGATCATAGAACAACTACCGGACATTAACCATCAAAGAATTTACTTTCAACAAGATGGTTGCCCAGCCCACAACGCTGCAGTCACTCGGGCTTTTTTGAATCGTGTATTTCAAAATCGTTGGATTGGAACCTATTCGCAAGAAATATCGTGGCCACCCCGTTCGTCCGATTTGTCTCCTTAGATTTTTTTATTGGGGATATTTAAAGGAGTCCATTTACGCGCACGCAGATATCAGACCAAATACCATAGAGGAATTAAAAAATGCTATTACAAATACTTCTAATAATATCACATCAGAAATGCTGTATAATGTAAAAACTAACTTTTACAATAGATTAGGGTTTTGTTTATTTAAGGGAGGCGGTATTTTTGAACCATTTATTTAATTTATACCTATGTAATTTTCTATAATTAGGTCAAGTAATAAATAAACAGAATGTTTTTTTCTAATTTTTTTATTTTACTATGACTGAGCATTACAGGCTTAACCTTCGCCAATGCTCGGCCTCATCACCCATCAATGTACAATAATCAGGTGTACATCTGATTATTTATTTATTTAATTTCTTTTTCTTGAATCCTGACTAATTATTTTTATTTGCCAGAGGAAGGTCTTTGTTCTATTTTTGAGAATTCGCTATCTTTAACTTATTATTCGATTATTGAGCATAATCGTTATTTCATCGAAGAATAGTTTTTATTTTCTCTCGTAGCATATTATTTTCTTTAACATAATTGCGTAAAATGCCTGGCTACTTAATCATATTTGGATTAACCTTAAATTATTATTCATTGATTGTGAATTGAAATTGCCGAGAAAATGGTGGGGAAACATGGCTGCGTTCTGCTGTCATTCGGTTACCACAGATTCTACCTGTATACAGGGTTTCCACGGTCGAGTGGGACATAGGGAAAATACATGTAAAATCGGTTTTCGGTGAATATTATCTCCCTAATACTACTTCATCCAAATTTAAGTGCCGAAAATTATAACTGGGTTAACAATGAACATTGCCACAATCATAGTACAAAGAAAGTCATTTTAATATGGCCAAAAAATTATTATTTTTAAACCTATTATACGTGAATTCCTAGTAAGGCTTTTAACACGTAAGTTAGTGCAAGTGGCCGTGGCGCAGACGTTCACGCGACGCCTTAATAACTTAAGGCACATATTGTTTGGGGTTCGAATCCGAGAAATGAATTTTATTTTTTATTTTGTTTTAAACTTGATTAAGTTTTGTTGTTTATTTTACAAATGATTCGTCGTTAGTAACAATTAAAAATCGAATAATAGCACGTGATCATTTTTGCTATTGTAAAAATTATTCATTATTTACCTCAATCCTCAAAAAATCGATTTTATAGTCTTCAAAATCTCTGATTTTTGTAGTGTAATTGAATTTGTAGCATTATTGTTCGAGATATAAAATAAAAAAAAACTAATCTGCCGGGATTCGAACCCTAAACAATCCGTGCATTTGCGTTATTAAGCCGTCGCGCGAACCATTGCGCCATGTACGCTTGCACTAACTCACGTATTAAAAGCCTTATTAGGAATTCACGTACAATAGAGTTAAAAATAATAATTTTTTGGTTTTATTAAAATGACTTTCTTTGTACTATGATTGTGGAGATGTTCATTGTTAACCCAGTTATAATATGCGGCCCTTAATTTTAAATGAAGTAGTATTAGGGAGATAATATTCACCGAAAACCGATTTTATATGTATTCTCCCTATGTCCTACTTGGCCGTGGAAACCCTGTATATATTTTTGTCTCACAAACTAGGTACTTAAACCTACACTAGATATACATACATATAGATTTATGTATATTTTTCGCTAGAATGTATTTTTTTTTAATAACACTTCATTGCTTGATAGCACTGTGGAGAAGGTTTCACAAGACATATTCATATTATACTTAACAAAAGTGAATGCGGAAAGAGTTTCTACTGTAAGACGTGACTTTTCCACAGTCCAAATATCATTTATTAATGTAAAAACTCTTTCTACACTAGCATTGGTTCCAGGAAGACAAAGGCATAATTCCACTACTACTTTTAAATTCTCGTGTGGAATAAAATTATTTTTTAAATGGTTAAATATTTCAAGCCACCTTTGTCCTACCTCTACATTGTTTTGAGTCCATGTTGAAATTTTTTCAGGTGTAACATAATTCTTAATAATTCTCACCTCATCGAATAACTTATTGTCATCAACATGAACATGGAATTTTTCTTGTAAAAATAGTACACTAGTTTGAAAATATTCCCATTCAAAGTTTAGATTGAGTAAAATCCACAGGAAATTTTGAAAACTGTCCGTTTGCTTTGTCCATTCTTTGAGATAACAAGACTATTTGCGTAGAAATTTCGTGCTTCTAATAAAAATTTTTGTTTAATACCTGGATTACTATTTTCTAAGCGTGTTAATAAACTGCTGACTGTGATTGGCATAAAATTAATTTCTAGCCTAGTTGTTTTAATTCTGATAATGCTGCATTAACTTCTGTAACCGAAATGTTATTTCCTTCAATTTTTAAAATGGTATTATGAAAAGTTGTCGCCTGAGAGTGAATAAAATAAAGAAAAACTTCTGCAAGATCAATCTCAAAAAAGTTTTTTATAATTTTTGGACACCTCGGTTGGCTTAAAAAGTAAGACTTTAAGGGCTCAAACAAAGTAAGGATTCTTTCAATCGCCGGCATTAATGCAAGCCACCTCGTTTTTGAGTAACCTAATAGATTTTTATACTCTACTGATGCTTCCTCGCAAAACTCTTTTAAACCTGCTACCCTGACTGTGAACCTATCAAAATATAAATATATTTGGGGTATTACCTATTACTTCCACATCAATAGTCATCAGACTTGCAGCTGTATTTATAGCATTTGAAACAATATGAGAGCTGCATCCAATACCGACAATATCTTTGTTTAATAACTTATTTAACTTTTTATGTACGTTATTTACACCTTTTCTGTTTAAGCCACCAAAATTTGTGTTCGTGTTGTCAGCAGACAAAGCAATAATTTTGTCATGTAATGAATACCGGTCAATAATTTTTTTTATGTGATTAGACAAAATATCTAAGTTTCATCACATATATCCTCTAAATTTAAAAGTTTTACATTAATACCAGTGTGAAATTTAAAATATCTAACAAGAACAGGATATAATTTAATGGCTTTGTGATTAGAGGCATCACTTAACAAAGTAACATACCTTGCTTCTGCCAAGTCTTTTTTCGGCAAAATCAAAAAATGGGCGTTTTACCAGTGGTTCACATTTTGTTCTAGCGCAATGAAACTTCTTTTCATACAAATTTTGAATTACTTTAGATGTACAATCCATACTTCGAAAACTGTGGTTGTGCATCAAAGTGTGATACGCAAATATTCCTTCTGACAAAGCAATTTTCTTCTCGACTTCTATAAACTTCACATTCGCGAAAAAAAAAGATACCTTCTGTGACGAGACTGTTGCTTCAAACATTTTTTTATGTTTGTTGCATTCATTGTGCTTGGTGATACTTGCACGTCCTCCTCTTGAAATTGTGAATGAAGTGTTGCAAACAATGCATTTCACTATTGAATCATCTTCACTTGATGCATCGGCTTTAATGTGGGGAAATTCAGCTTTCAGTTTTTTTTGTAAAATGGCACTTTCTACGTTTCACGTTCATTTTATCATTCATTTCTGATATAATAACTGTTAGTCATAATTGCAAAGTTAAAACAACACCAAGTTACTGTAAAATGTACACCGCCACCAACTTAAATAATAAACTACATCTGTCATAAAAACTAAAAACATAACCTGTGTAAAAAGGTTGCCCTCTAATTTTGTACTTATTATTTATCAATGATTACTTATTATAGGTACTCACTTATTGATTTTCCAGAAAACATTGGACTTTTTGTAATTATACTTTAACTACCGAGTTTAATACACTATGCGTATAAAACACTTGCTAAAGGAGGACTTGGGAGGACGTCAAAAAAAAAGGGGACAGTTCATTCAAAAGGAGGACCGTCCTCCTCAAAGGAGGACGTCTGGTCACCTTATTTTTACTACACAACACAAATCTTTCATGGTAGAATCTTATTTTTGAAATGGACGTAAGATTGACGGACAATGGCAGTATTCTCTTCAAGATTGTTTAGAAGAATTTAGAAATGAGTTCCCTAACTTCATCTTTGATTATGATAGCTTTCGGCATACAGTGACACATTCCGTTATGGTTTTCAGAAAAACAGGAAATGTTAAACAGAGAGAAGGCGCAGCTCGAGCGAAAAAGCGTACAGATGAGCTAGTTAGTAATGTAAGAGAAATGATAAATAATACACCAAGAACTTCCGTACGAGCATTATCACAACAAGTGTGTGTATCAATTGGCGCATGTCATACAATTTTGAAAAAGGACTTACATTTATTTCCATATCGCATGACCTGTTATCAAGAAATCAAGGAAATCGACTATCCCAGAAGAATAACGTTTAGTCAGTGGTTCTTAAATAATTTTGATAATGACCTTCTTGACAAAACCTTTTTTTCTGATGAGTCATGGTTTTATCTGAATGGATATGTTAACTCACAAAATATGAGGATATGGACTAATGAGAAACCACATAATTTTTTTGTTGAAACCACACTTTATCCGCAGAAAATTGGTGTATGGAGTGCGATTAGTCGAAGGAGGCCCAATTTTTTTTAACGGAACCTTAACAGGAGGAAGGTATCGACAAGAAATTATTATGCAATTTATCGAACAGCTTGACGATGAAGAAATAACACAGGATTACTTTCAACAAGACGGAGCTAGAGCACACACAGCAGGTGAAACAATTAATATGCTGCAGCAATTTTTTCAAAATCGGTTGATAAGTTTAAACACTGAACATGAATTTCCACCAAGATCTTGTGACATTACCCCATGTGATTTCTTTTTATGGCCATTCTTAAAAAATTCAATTTATCGAGTACAGATACCTGATCTTGCAGACCTTCAAATCAGAATTGCTGAAAGAATTAATGGAATTGACAATGCGATACTACAAAACGTTTTTTCCTCCATTAGAAGAAGATGTGAGAAATGTTCCGAACAAAGTGGTGGACACTTTGAACAATTTTTATAAAATTTTGCTTGTCATTTCATTCAAATACCTCATTTCATAACCAACAAAATTCCTATTAAAATTTAAGTAACAAGCTAAGACATAATTATAATTTCCAAGGTCTACTTTGAGATAAAATTTATTTGAATTCTTTGTATTTCCGACCTTGCCCACTAGAGAGCATGGAGTTAGAATTAATACATTGTCGTAGGTATTATACCTACGACAATGTAGGTTGAGGAGTGAGTTATGATGGAATTAGGTCTTACATTCGGAGGATCGCTGACAAGATCGGATAGATCCAAATCACATGGTCCGGTTCTAATCCAACAAAATACCATGAACGCCTATTACAGACTTTTTTGATTTTTTTTTATATTGTGGCATTTCGCCACGTTTTCTTAGGTACCTAATACCCATTGCGTTCCTGGTCTCTTAAAAATAAGACTTGAACTTCCCAATGTTTCCATGGCCATATTATATGAGGAGTGAGATAGATATGAATTTCAGGACGGTGATCTGAAACTTTTGCATTCCTACTTATTTGAAAATCATGAAATGGTAATTCTCTAGGGTAGATCTAAATGCAAATTTAAGATATTTTGCAATATCTCCAATTAATTATCTATTAGCTTATTTAGTTGCAATTTGTAAGTATTTCATTGGTGGAGGAGAACGGTTTTTAACAAGACTAAATTGCAAAATTTAGTTCAACAAAACCTGAGTTACAAGCGTTGCTTTACAACAAAGTTTCCTTCTTCCAGTCTTCTTATTCAATAAAAAAATTATACAATAAAATTTCTTCAGTGCGAAATATGCCAAATTTTCAGAAAATTTCGATCTTCATACTTGTAATCGACCATAATTTGATGAATTTGGTATAAAATAAGAATTAAAATTTTTGGTGGTTTGTTACGCCATCTAGTGATCACCCTACGATTTCCTAAATAATTTCCAGATTTTAGTAAAGTAGCAAGAAAACGACTATTACGCAGCGTTACCAAGTCTATGATAATTTTCATTTATTTCATTTTTTTTTTGTTCGTGCTTGTAGATGCTTAGAATTTTTAGATGTCAAGTTATAACGAAAGCATCTCGTATTGGGCTAACACCCCAAAACTAAGACAATCAAAACAGTTTATTACCTTTCCAGCCATCAGGGTTAAATATCTGCTGGAGCTCAACAGAAGAGATTTTAGCAGCTCTCTTAGGTACCACCTGAAGAAGACGTGGAAGGTGGTAATTGTGGGGTGGTGGTCCAGCAGGGACTCTACTACCTCGAACAGGCATACGTAGAACCAGATAGTATTAGAACTATAGCCCCCAAAAAAATCGTAGACTTTTTCAGAAGTCTGGAGATTAATTTGGAAGAGAGGGAGCATTGCCTACACAACCCACATCTAATCTAATCTAATAACGAAAGCATCCAGGCCATTCAACTAGTTGGACGAGGCTGTTCTAACGATTACACATTATAGAAAAAATTAGACATGAAATACAACTCAAAAAATATACCGTAAACCGGGGTTACTTGAGCTCTGGGGGGTTACTTGGTCCCTAACTAAAAAAAAGATTTGAGCTTGCTTGGGGTCTGTAATTTTAATCGAACGATTGTGGTTGGCCGGTTTTCCAACAGGTAGCAGCACTAGCAACTACAAACAACTAGAAAGTTGAGCAGGACAGCTCAAATCTTTTTTTCAGTTAGGGACCAAGTAACCTCCCAGGGCTCAAGTAACCCCGGTTTACGGTAACTAAAAATATTATGTTGAATGGGAATCAAAATTTGTTTGGTTGAAGAAAGATTATTTATCCTTTAAAAACCCTCAAGAATCCCCGTCAGAGATCTCAAGATCTCAAGAAGTATGAAAAGAAAATAAATTGCCAATTATGGAATAATTAATATGGAAAAAATTAGAAGCATTCAATTAATTGATCATGAATGGCGTACATGGTAATGGTATGTACCTTTTTAAGAATGTAGCTAATTATTGCTCGAAGCTTTTATCATTGCCTCATTCCAATGCATCCTGTGAACGCATTTTTTCAAAATGCAATCTTATTAAAACTAAAATTAGAAACAAGTTGAAGAAAATATCAACTATCGAGAAAAGTTAGCACTTCATAACTTTAACATATAAATCAATCGAATCAGGAAAGTCAATATTCTATAGGCTGCCTTGTAAATATGATGTTCACTATAAGTTATCTACCAAAAATTACATCCAGGTGGGGGAGAGCCCCACAAAACCTGTAGTCGCTATTTTGTTTCAGACGTATACTCTTCATGTGTTCCCCAAGGTGACAATGCCCTGTAAGGAAACCAGTGAGAGTGCGTAATCTGTTCCTGTTTAGTTCTAGCATGGTTTTTGCTTTCTGCTTGTTGAAATTTCCAAGGAATACCTTGGAATGTCTCAAACCTGGAAGATTGTGCCAGAGGGAAGCTCTGACGTCCTCTTCCCTGTCTTTAAGTTCTTTTTTATAGGTGCTCATCCCTATTCTATAGAATGGTTCGGGTCCCACAAACGAAGCTTTCATTGCCACTGATTCCAGTGTGTCCTGGTGCTCAGCATAATGCAACTTTGTTTTCTTTGTCCAGGTTGTTTAGTTTATCCCGGCATTCCCAAACTAACTTGGAGCTGATGATGTTAGAACTCAGCGCCAGTAAGGCTGCCTGACTGTCGGAGAAGATTGCAATGCTCTCCTTCCGATAGTTTCTATCAAGATTTACTTGAGCACATCTTCCAAACGCATTAATCTCTGGCTGGAAGACACTAGGGTATATTCCCATCGGCTCTGAGTATTTGGTTCCTGGCCCGAATACCCCTGCACCTGTTGCTTTTTCAGTTTTGGACTCATCCGTATACCATTTGATGGTGTTTGCTTTTAGGGAGTAGGTGGAGGATTCTCCTTCCCATTCTCTCTTGTTACTCAACTTCGTTGAAAAGTTATTTTCGAAGCTGTATTTCCTGGGTGTGAGTTTTAACGCCAAGTTCAAATACATTTTAATAAAAAATCTTTTTATCAAAATATTTTTGCTACTATGGCTTGGCTGTGCACAAACTTTCACAACGTTTTCTCTTGAGAATTAAGAGTTACAGAGATCATTTTTTTTACAAACCGTTTCAGTTGTTCTACATATTATGCAATAGATTTTGAACTAGGAAGAAGACATAAGCATTCGTAGCTAACCTAATCATTGGAATCCATTCGAAACGCTCTATATAAAGGAAAAGGAGCTGATACACAGCACACACATGCCAAGACACAACAGCAAAGTACTCTAAAGCGAGAGAAAGAGAAAAAAATTAAAACAAAAAAAAACCATCGACTCCATTCCATACCACATCATCAACATACATCAGCATTTCACGAGCGGTTTTTCACCTAAATCGGTGCCGGCTATGAGCGGCGGCTCGGGTTCTTTTTGTGTGTTTCCGAACAGTCCGAACATCACAACCAAGTGAGGGACTTGGCGTCACGTCTATTAAATAGATAAGTAAAGTAGCTACCGGGCTTGAATCGTCCAGTCATCGACGGATAGTAAATCATTAAACAGCATGACTAAGACCTTACTTATACTAGCAGTCAGTCAGCGAGCATGGGTCTTCTTCTTCTTGTCACCTCGGCTACCTGTCGACACTTCTTCTTCTCAAGCCATATATCTACCCATAGTGGATGTATGTACGCGTTATATATTCGTTTTTTTTATGTTTCTTCTTCACCTATTCATCGAAGAGATGGTTTCTCTTCACGTCTCCTCTATTCCGTGGCTTAGTGTTTTCCTTTTCATTGTTCTTAGCGTGTATATGCGGCGTTGTCGTCGTCTCCATTCTCCTCGTATCTATCCACGGTTTCAACATGAATCGACAACAGCTCACTTAGAATGGAGTATCTACTACATACATGCATACATATAAAAAGCCCGGGATGATGATGGTATTCTACGAATGTCCGGGGAGATCGGAGATTTCGGGTTGATGTTTTGGCAACATCATCTAACCGTGATTAATGTATTTTGATAAGAAAGCTGTGCTACTGATGCGGTGAATTAGAACGATTTTAGCGCCATCTCTTGTCGAGTTGAATTTAAATTGCTTTTGTGGAATAAAGCCGGTTTTGTTTTGAAAGCGATTCTGCATCTCCGAATCTTTTCTCATTCATCATCAATATGTGATTGATTTTGGTCAGAGTGCTAATACTCCTGCAGATTGATAATATTCTTAATTTAGGCTATAAATTTAACCATGATGTTTTAATGTATTCTTTGAATGCCAGTCTAACTTTCCGAATGCATTATCTAACAGTTTAGTTTCTCCAAAATACTTTCAAGTTGCATAATTTTGTTTTAGAATTAAAAGACCACAACCTCGATGGCTGAGCAATAAATTTATAACAAGTTTATGACTGTCACGGTTGGCTCTACAGTACGCCATCCGATCAACCCAATTATCAAGTACTTTTTCGATTGTTTTGGCTTGATTTTCAAGAATGACAACTTCGATTTCGTGTTTCAAGACTTCATTTACTCTTAATGGTTCTCCACAAAGAAATAGTCCAATGGGCTCAAATCTCAGCTCCGAGGCGGCCAATTGATATCAGAATTTCGGCTGATTATTCGATTTTCGAAAACGGTATTCTGCAATGAATTGTTAAACAACGTGTATTCATGGTTTACAATGAATGAGCTTCTGGTCAATGAAGATAAAAGCACTTAGTTACGTTTCCATCCCTATCAACTCCAGCCCATGTCAGGCTTTTACTTAAACTTATGGGCATATGGGTAAATCGGTCTCTGAATTGGAAAGCCCATTGTGGGAGCCTATTATCCAAAATCAACTCTTTATGTTTTCTTTTTCGAAATTTAAAGTCTATCTTGACGCGTTAGTAGATGTACTACGCTTATGTTTTTAGTAGTTTGTCTTATCGAATCATTTTTTGGGGGAATTCAACCATGGCTAGGGATGTTTTCATTGGCCAGAAACGTATTATTCGTTGCTTGACCGACCTAAAAACTTCAGAGTCTTGTAGACCGGCTTGCATTAGTCACAAATTGCTTATGTACTTTGCTTTGCATATTTATCCTTGAGCTTGTGCTCTCTACGTTTTTGACAATTATATCAACTTTCAACTAAATAAAGATAAACACGAATACAATACCAGACGTCGAAGCGAGATAGCTACTCCTAGGTCTAGGTTAACTTTATTGTAGCAGTCCTCATAGGTGCTTGCAGTTAAGGTTCTCAATAGGCTGCCGAAGCAATGGAAAACTTTGACTCGTTCGCGATTTAAACACAGTGTCTTTGAATTACTGGTGATGAATGGCTTTTACTCCTTACAGGAATTTTTTAGTTTCGATATCGAATAATATTAATAGCTGATAAATTTACTATTTACTTTTGTGTTTCCTATTGATTTTGTTATCATTATTATTACTTAATGCTTAATTCTTTTGTTATCATGGTTATTACAGTTTGTTTTGTATTGAGATTGTATTTTCCTTCTGTTTTGTATTCGACTGTACCAATATCAATTTTATAATCGATTGATATATCGACATAGCCTCCGATGTGGAAATAGACTTCAGCTTCGTAAGACTTCAGCCAAGCAATCTCCAGCCCATTGCCGCACCGAAAACGCATCGGATGGTCGTGAGGCTTCAATTCTTGGACTAATTGAATTGTATAAGCCCTCATACCGAGGTCCTTCTGCAAAATTTTCCTCAGAGAAGTGCGAGAAATGTTCAGTTCCTGAGAACGATGACAAGTCGATATTAATTGATTTTGACGCACGTTCTATAGGCAATAGCAGCAGCGTTTTCGCTTCATGAATTGATCCACAAACTGAGTTGAAGGCGTATCATTTATTCTAAATATTTCACGTATGTACATCTCTTACGTCTAAATTGAAGACTCATCACTCAATGTCAAACATAAAACTAATTTTCTGTCAATTCGCAAATGTCATTCTGTCAAAATCTCACTCTGTTTTTATATTAACAGAAATTTGAACAATAATAATCAAAGTACGCAGTAAGATCTCCAGTTACCTGCTCAGATTTATATCCAGCTACCTCACAAACAGGAAAATCATTGTTGAAAAAGATGAAATGGTGGATGTAAACCAGGGTGTCCCACAAGGATCAGTGCTGGAGCCTGTCTTATGGAATATCTTGTGCGATGGAGTTCTCAGTCTAGACCTTACTAGAGATGCGATGTGTGTGGCTATTGCTGACGACCTAGCGCTGGTGGTGAGAGCTAGCGATGAGTGTACGCTAATGAAAAATACTGCCGAATGCCTGAAATAAATAAGCATGTGGTTGAACGCACATGGACTGGCGGTGGTGCCAAATAAAACTGAAGCCATCATCATGAGAGGCAAGAAAAGGGGAGAGCACGTTACTTTCATCTTGGAGGAGTAAAACTAGTGCCTGCGAAAACGATCAGCTACCTGGGGAGCCCATGTGGCGATGGCGGCAAACAAGGCGGAGAAAAAAACGGCCAGACTAACCAGAATTATGCTAAACATATGCGGACCAAGGAGTGGTAAACGAGCGGCATTGAGCGGTGCACAATATGGTGCTGTATGGAGCTCCAGTGTGGCAGCAGGCCCTCTACGTTAAAAAATATAAAGACATCCTAGGAAGAACGCAAAGAAACATCCTCATGAGGGTTGCCTTATCCTTCAGAACGGTATTCTTGGTGGTATTGCAGGTGGTCACTGGCACATTTCCAATTGACCTTATGGCGTTCGAAAGGACTTACATTCACAACAACGCGGAGGAAGACAGAAAACAGATTACTTATGCAGCAAAGGAAAGAACCCTGACAAAGTGGCAAGAAAGATGGGAAAATGAGCAATGGACTAAACTCTTGATCCCAGAAATTAGGGCCCGGATAAAATGCCAACATCACATGCAAAAAGAATAGGAAAGGATCTAGAGGACGCCTGTATATACTGTAACCACCTAGATACAGCTGAACACACAATCTTTGAGTGTGACAAATGGGGAGTTAGAAGTTAGAAGGATAGCTTGCGTAAAGATTGGATACGAAATAACTCCTGAGACGTTAATCCCGCTTATGCTAGAGTCAGCTGATAACTGGAAAGCCATACAGGAGATGATAAGATCAATTATGAGCAAGAAAGAGACTGAGGAACGATTTAGACAAAATTAATAAAAGAAGGGCAGTAGAATAGAGCTTACTTAGACAGCCGGCGGTATCTGATGGCATATTTCGCACAAATGGTTCCAGATATCGTCCAGGGGCATTTAGAGGGATTTTTAGTGGGTAGGCTGGTTTGAGAGTCCCACACAACCAAGCTCAGACAGACTAAAGAGCTTGGAGTAATAGAACAATTAGGAAATTCTTATCTTATGCGATAGATACGTATGTGTAAGCAAGCTAGGGTACCTTTCTTCATTTCATGATTTTTCCTTCATAACTGGTGCTGTGAAACGGTTTCCCAAATTGCTTTATTTTGTCTGGGCTATTGCGGCCCACCTAACCAGATGATTTAGTTTAAAAAAATATTCGTTCTTTTCTAAGATCCTCACCAACCAATTGCATACTTCAGGTGTTTCAAATTCTTACCTGCCAATAAACTGTGGCTGACATGAATCTTGTATGGCTTAAACTTATTTCAGTCTAACGTTCTCCATACCTGAGTTTGAGGCAAATTAATTCTGAGGCCATTTTACGTGTTGACGTTCTTTTTCTACAATGTTGTTGTCATTTTGGCTATAATTATAAATATTGTGTATGACATCTTTCAAATGCTATGAAGAATAAGATAATTGAAATGTTTGACCTGGCTACTTTAAGCGGGTCTCAGACGATCAATAAATTTTGTCAATAAAATATTGACAATCATTATTATTTTAGCATTAACATTAAAAAAAAAATAAAAAGCGAAGGGCATGGGGCTGGGTTTTAAAAAGGAAGACATTTTTCCACGTAAATTCATTACATGAGGTTCGTGCGTCGACTCCAAAAGATTTTCAAAACTATTTTTGGATGACCAACGCATATTTCGAGGCACTACTAAATGTACTCGTAGTAGGGCCAGCTATTGCAAACATGGCAATTGTTTCAAATTTATGGTAAGTTGAAAAATAATTTTTAATTGGGTCATCACTTGATTCATGCATTTATTACTTTGCAATTTTTTGCTTATTGCTTGCTTCATACCTTTTTGCAGTTTCTTTATCTCCCAGTTTGTACGATCTGATGGTGTTATATTGCGTTATACTTGTCTTTGGGTCGGTTTTTTTGGCTATTATGTTCTATTTTTTCTCTAATTTTAGATATTACGACGTAGTGATCACTACCGATTTCAGGACCTCTTCTTACTTTTGTATCCATTATTGCCTTTTTATTTTTATTTTCTACCACTACATAATCAATTATGGATTTTTCATTCCTGCTATTTACTTCTCGTGTGTATTTGTGCATTTCCTTATGTTGGAAAAGAGTATTTGTTATTACTAGGTCATTTATCAGGCAGAAATCGAGCATTCTCTTTCCATTGATATTTCTCTTAGTTTCTCCATGTTTTCCAATAACCGATTTGTATTTTTCGTCTTGTAGGCCAACTCTGCTGTTAGCCCCCTACTATTCATAATATTCATGGATGAGATTATTAAGAGATGCAAGCCACTAACAAAGAAACTAGGAATAGGACACTTACAATTACAAAGGGTACAGATAAGCGAGGGAGCGTTTGCGGACGATATTGTAATATTCGGATTTACAAACAAACCTAAGCATCTGGAATACTGCAATAAACGACAACGGAATGAGGATAAATAAAAGTAAGACCAAAGTAATGATGATTGGAGAAAATATAGAAAGGATGAACATAGAAATAGACAAAGAGAAAATAGAGCAAGTAGATCATTTCCAATATCTAGGAGTAATAATAGATGAAACTGGTACAAATGAGGCAGACATCAATAGCAGAATTCAAAAAACAAACAAACTGTATTATGCAATGAACACCAAATTTATAAATAAGAAAGAAATATCCAAACAAACTAAATTAAAAGTTTTCAACACTATATACAGACCGGTGCTGACATTTGGTTGCGAATCCTGGACTCTATCGGAAAGACAAAAGAGCAAAGTACAAGCAATGGAAATGAAATACCTAAGAAGAGTTAGAGGAGTCACAAAGAGAGACAGGATGAGGAACACAGACATAAGAAGAGACTTGGGCACAAAATCGATATTCGAATTTATAGAAGAGAGACAGCTATCTTGGTGGGGACATCTACAACGGATGAATATGGAAAGACCATTACAAAAAGTGTGGAAAGCGAAAATCCAAAAAAAAAATAGAAAGAAAGGAAGACCAAGAAAAACCTGGGACAGTGTAATGGGCGAGATATTGACAAATAGAGGTAAAACCTGGAAAGAAGCGACAGTGATGGCCCAAAACAGGGAGGAGTGGAAGAAATTTGCTCAAAACCCGAATTAGTGAATTAGTGTAATTAATGCAGATACTATATACTTACACCCTACACCTATAAAGGTAGATGGGTTTTAGATTATATATATATATATATAAAATTTATTCTTCAATCAATTAAAGCATAATATAAAAAAACTTTTGTCTACATGTTATATATGGCCAGAATGTACACAATCAGAAAAAACAAACATTCCTTCTGATAATGTCCAAATCCACTATAGCTACCAGAAAAAATAAAAATGATCTTGCGAACGTATTTTTAGTTTTCCTCTGCAAGGTGCAGTGCAAGTAAAGGTGCTAGAGGGTTGATAGCAAACACAACATTTAGTAACTTTAACAAATTTGAATAATAAGCGAGATTCCCAGGATTGGAAATGAACCAGCTTCTATTTCCAAATTATTCTTAAAAATTTTGATCATCCAAACAACACCGAAATTAGATGACACATATTTTTCTTTAATTCTCACAAATTTTCTAGTTTCTCAAGGTTAAAATAGAGATTGGTTTCCTGACAAATTAATACAAAATTCCTTGTTATAAAACATTAAAAAAACAGCATAATAAATCAGAGCATTAAACATTTGACAATGCCAAATACTATATAGCAACATTACGAAATTCATGAATCGCTAATAAAAGGAAACCCACATTCAAGTATATGCCTTCCTTTACAATTACTGTACACCATAACTATAACGGTATTTTGGCATTTAATTATATGATTCACACAAACTTGCGATTATCATTATTATGGCTGTTATTGGAGTTCTTTTTTACTTGCTATCCGAAGAAGCATACACATCCTGGTTATTATTAATATGAACAAATCGACTCTTGTTAGGAGGAAGTTTTTGTTCGTTCAGGAAGTTTTTGTGTTAACTAGATGGATGCCTAGTTAATATGAATTTAATGAAGTGTATTATATAATATTGAGGTGAATTTGTATTTTTTACATTCTAAATGTACACAGCAGAATATTCATCTGCAGAAAAGTGAATATGATTAAATTTTGTATTCAAACTGAATTTGTGCTTTAATGAACAATATAGAACTTCAATTAATAAGTTTAGTTCTCTCAGGAAAGTTATGTAAACATTAACAAACTTAGTTTGATTAGTAAAAATTAGTCTGATGACATACAGAACTGATACATTTTAGAGATTTTGTTTTGAGAACTTGGTGTGAGCTGTTTATAGTTTGATGATTCCAAACGTACAGGCTACACATTTCTCTATGTGCAGCTATATCTGTAGAACCCTCTGCCAAATTTCCTGGCTGTATTGTAGCAGGTTGGTATTCTTGATTTTTTTCCTTCTTTAATTCAGAATCCTTCCCTTTTTTCGTAAGTTCATTAAGGTAGGTACTTTCTCAAGACCTTGTAAACCAGGCAAACACTATATTACTTCGGTTAGCCATTCACTATTTAAAAATGCTTTCTGATAGTCAACTCACGCTTTCAACAGATTTTTCTTAGGTTGCAACATGTGGTTTAGGTGTAGCTTTTCCTTTGTTCCCTTTACTCGCTTTCTGGAAAGAAAGAAGAAATGGCTTGCAGGCGTCTTGTAAGTTGAAGGAAAATTTTCCAGCAGTATGCAGTATTTATTCGATCGTTTTCACTTCTTCGTCATAGTTTTTCTTCAGGTATGACCAGTAGGTTTTTACTTGTTAGGTTCTCTGATGCTGAATAGATCGATAGAGCTGAGTTGTGAGGAAGATTGACGTCTGAATTGTTTAATTTATTCTTTTTCACTACAGTTTTTTATTGATTTTTTTGCAACTGCTAGGGCTCTGATATTGTATTTAAGGGTTTCTCTGATACTTTGAAGGGTTGCTCGATTTGTATTAGTTCTTTTGTCATAATGTCAATGTACAATTGCACTTGCGAAGTTTTTTCACTCTTGCATTTTTTAGTTTTTTTTTGCAATGGTTTGTTCATGGCATGTGGTGCTTGTTTTCCAAGGTTAATGCCGAGGGCTTCATTTTTGTTTAAGGCTGGATTGAGTATCCTTCAGTCTTCTAAACTCTTATTGAGTGGTTCGGTCTTACCGTGGAATGTGAAAGGATTTATTTCTTTGCAGAGGTGCATACATAAAAACGTATTCTTGGGCCAAAGATGTATGCTTCTTTAAACATATTTACTTGAAACAAATAAATATTTACTTGCGAATAGAAAATATATTAAAATCAAAAAATTACGTTCACCATTCACATAGATGTTGATTGGGGGTGGATTTTTTTATGTTAATCTTTTCTTGGTTTTTAATTCTTATGTTTGGGAATTTTTCTCGAGTTGAATATGAAATAGGTCTTTAATACAAGGTGAGAGTCCTGTGTCTTAATATTTCTTAGCGTTTGTTCCTTTAGTCTTCCCTTTTTAGCAGTTATTTTTTCTTTTCGTTTCTTTTAATGTATGTAGTGCATTCAGTCTTTGAGATCTTCCTTAGTTCAATATGTATATTAACCTTGGTCACTGTTTTGTCCCTGAGCTGCTGTTTATGTATATTTGCTCCAAGTAAGCTTCCAGGTTCTTTGTCCAGACAATTTTCTATGTTTTGTGCATGTACTCTTTCTTTTCTTTTTAATCTGTTTTTTTTAATTTCAGTATTATCAAACGAAAAAAAAATTTGGCCAATATACAGGGTGTAACAGTGAGAACGTTGTGGCCTCTGGTAGTCAAATGGTAAAAATGTTTGGAAAGTTGCATACTGGAACATATGTAAGCGGATTAGATCTAAAATTTAAAAATAATAGGCAATATACAGGGTGTTTCAAAACTTGGCTATGTACCAAAGTTATGTTTTTCTTAATGGAACATCCTGTATTTTATGGCATTTTTGAGTTGTACACTGAAATCTAGATCAACTTTATTCGAGGTTTCCTATGTCTAATTTTTGTAGTTTATGAGATATTTCAAGTTTTTTGAAAATGCAATGTTGCACGAAAAGTTTAGGATCTCAAAAATGACTTAATTCAGAGAAATGGAACGAAGAGAGTAAATAGTAAAACCTTCAGGAATCCCTATGACTATCTGTTCTGGTTTTTAAGTTATTTGCGTTTTTTAGATAATTTAAGTAAACTAAATTTGTTTTTTGTAAGTGAACACACGGTATATCCTTACATGAATGGATAGAAATATTATTATTCGAAGAAGCTGATTTTATAGTGTGTATGAAAACATAAATTCCAAGTAATAAAAATAACAAAACAGCAGCAAATATTTTTGTATTCGGATTCAGAAAAAAGAATTTCGATTCGAGATATTAAACTTTTCATGCAACATTGCATTTTCAAAAAACTTGAAATATCTCATAAACTACAAAAATTAGACATAGGAAACCTTAAATAAAGTTAGTCTAGATTTCAGTGTACAACTCAAAAATACCATAAAATACAGGGTGTTCCATTAAGAAAAACATAACTTTGGTACATTGCAAGTTTTGAAACACCCAGTATATTGCATATTATTTTTAAATTGTAGATCTAACCCGCTTGCGTATGTTCCAGTATGTAACTTTTTCAAAATTGTTACCATTTGATTACCAGAGACCAGGGTGTTCCCAAGGTTACACCCTGTATATGATCTATGAAACAAAATTATCGAAGCCAAAAAATAATTAGCCAAAATAAATCATATATTGCAACTATGATACAATGTATTGTCTTGAATACTATCAACTTGTAATCAAACTTCTTCAATTATTAAGCCATTAACCCAGAAGTAGCATTATGCATTCCAATCGATTTCAGAATATACATACATACCGCGCCTTTAAAATCTTTCCTCATTAGAGTAGGCTTTTTTTTGTCAGTTTAGTTATCATAGGTTGGTGCAAATGCGATGCTTTTCAGAACTTCAAATTCTGACAGTTGTCAAACTTTAATTCAAATAATTGACGTTTATATTTTCTTAATTATTTTATTATAATGTTAGAATTAGAACATAAAATATTTATAATTCAATGTTACTATAGAACTGAGCAAAAATTAGAAAATGGAGAATGGGTTTATTCCATTAACCGGTGCATACAAGAATTCCAACAACAATTTCCTAATTTGCCAGTTACTTACGCACAACTGCTAAAACAAATTCAAGCTTGCGTTATTAAATTTGGCGAAATAGGTGCAGTAACACGTAAACCTGGCGGTGGAGCACCTAAAAAACGAACAGCAAATTTAATCGAAGATGTTCAACAGCGAATGGAACACTCACCCAAAAAATCTGTCGCAACACTATCGCAACAAGTTGGTTTGTCAGTGGGAACATGTCATACGATTTTAAAAAAGGATTTAAAATTGTTTCCTTATAAAATTCAAGCAGTTTCAGAACTTAAAGAGATAGATTTTGGTACGAGAACACAGTATTGTCAATGGTTTTTGAAGAACGTAAATAATAACGATGTTCTTGACAAATGTTATTTTTCTGATGAGGCGTGGTTCCATCTCTCTGGCTATTTAAACAAGCAAAACATGAGAATTTGGTCTGCAGATAATCCACATGAATTCACTGAAATTTCGTTGCATCCGCAAAAAATAGGTGTCTGGCTAGCAGTTTCAAGAAGACGAATTATTGGGCCTATATTTTTTAACCAAACCGTAACTGCTGAAAGATATAGAAACGAATTATTACAACCGTTTATCAACGAACTCCATGATGATGAACTTACGGTAGGATATTTCCAGCAAGACAATGCTCCAGCGCACAAATCTCGAGAAACAATGGCATTTTTACAGCAATTTTTCGATACAAGAATTTTTAATTTTCCTGCAGGATCTCCAGACTTGACAAGATTAGATTATTTTATTTTTCCATATTTAAAGAATACGATTTTCAAGATCAGACATCAAACAATCGAAGAGCTTCGTAATGCTATTGTTAATTCTTGTGCTGACATTACCGAAGAAATCTTAATAAACGGCTCTAATGAGGAAAGCCACGGTGTATTACGACTTTCTACTTAAACTTATTAAAAGTTTTGTACAGGAACCAGATTGAAATCGTGGTAACTTATTCATAGTTGACATTCAAAAATTTAGAAAACAACTATGCACTTGAACTAATGTTAATTAAAAAAATATTAGATACATAGGAAGATTCTAGATCAATCTACATGAATCAATATCTCAGATGAGATATTGACTTAATTTAAGCTGTATTGGTCTCGTCTTAATAACTGTTTTTCTACATATCGCCACAAAAATAAATCGTTGGATTTTAAATCTGGACTTCTTGCAGGCCATATGACGACTACTCTATTTCCAATCCAGCACATTTAGTTCTACTTACCTAAAGGAAGCGGTTTTTATTTTTAAAATTTTTCAAAACCAAATAAGATTACAACTAAAAATAAAAATAGGAATTTTTTTTCCGATATAAACGAGTAGGCCTTGAACCTATCCTAGATGTTTTTATATGTCCCATTCAGACCAAAATTAAACAACTAAGCCTTCAGCATAATATACTCTATCTTTTATATCTTAATATCCTGTACATTAAAAGTGCAAAATATAAATTAATTTTCATATTTTTTGTCTATTTTGTACCTGTCTCATATGGATCAATGTCATTATTAAATACAAGAAATTTATTGTTCAGCAATTGCGATGCCATACATGTATATCTCTCAATATAAATTTTATCTAAACTACTTAAATATCTCATTTTAACAAGACTTCACCGAACAATAGATGTTGTGGTTTAGTACGTCTCACAAGTTACCTTTGTCGTAAAGGATTAAACCCTATATAAACAGGTAAACCACACGAGTTCAGTCGAAGAAAATCATTTTGACAGTTTAGTTTCCCCCTTTTCTGTATCATGTGAAAGCATGCTATTATCCTTAAACGCAGATCAAAGAGGTAAACATGGAAACTTATATTACCGACATATCACGATGTACGTTCAATATTTCGCTTCGCTTAGCACACAACTTAAAGAACAAATTAATAAAAGCAGATATTTACTTCATTTATCACGACGATCTTAATTTCTTCATTTTCCTAGCTTGTAATTACCTCTTGTGAGACGATATGCTCCGTTAGCGCGGTAAATTCATATGCGCACATGACAATTTAAATATCCCAGTTTCAATCAACTTCACTTTTTGTCAACGGTTTCCGTATCCTACTCGGATTATTCTCATGAGCAGAAGAATACCAATAACTACTGATTGTATATGCAAGAACTAAAAGTCTACATGCATATATGTAAATTACTGCATCACTCTATAGGTATAAGTGTAACTGTGGATGTTGATCCGTTATTAATGACGTTTAATTACACCCTGCACAGAGTATTAAGCTTGCGTTTAACGTACAATTTTATTGTAGAAGCTCATAGATAAATATAGGTACTAGTAGGTTCTGTTAGGAAAAGACGATGGTCAACTGTAGACGGGCTTGTGTTTCCTAAAAAGAAAACGTTTAAATTATGGTTCATTATTGAAAGTTTTTTTTGTATGACGACAGAAGAAATGAAAGTTGATGAAGATGAGTTTCTCTTAACTTTTTGTAGATATTTCAGATCATCATCTATCATCTCTATATTTTATTAAAAATAGGGACAAAGCATTATGATCGCATTGTGATTAGACACTATCTGTTCGCGCGAATTAAACAATTTAAATGTTTCGGAATTATTCTTCACTTTATACATACACATTTTAGTAGTATAAGTCATGTCAATAATAATACATTGTTTACCAGAATACCTTCCAGCTAATCTAGGAATTTCCAAGTGCAAAATATCTACGTGCTTCACACAAAGGGATGTTAGGAATTAACAGGTTCAGAAATGTGTCAATACCGCCATAAAACCTTTCTAGCAATTCACTCTCGGCTGATTCTTCTGGAACTAGCCGGGTTTTTCCAATTCTTAACCGATGTACATTTTATGATGCGAGGTTTCTTGTTAGTAACTTAGACAGAAGTAAGACATAACGGTCGTGAATCGCGTCGAGTATAGATAGTAATAAGTTAGAATAGGAACAATTGTATATAGTGAATAAAGTAAATTAAGTGCAGGAAGTTAGTTTGTGTCACTACCTAATACACGGTGTAACTCCGTTAAGTTACTGGTCCTTCGAATCTAAAAAAGAAGACGTGCCACCGATACACATTATCTCGGAACCGTCAAGATCAACAGATCGCAACATTGGTCCTTCGAGCCGGATACAGCACATCACAGAACACAGATAATACAGGTTAGTGGCGCACAATCAATAACTTCCTATTCGTTAATCCCATTCATTTAAAATTATCCTAAATTACGTCTATACTTGCAACCATGCCTTCAAATGAGCAAAAAGAACAACTAAAACAAATGAAAACAAAAAGAACCGTTATCAAAACCGCGATTACCAAATTCTCCAATCATGTGGATTCAATCGACACGTCTGCAGTAGATCGAGATGACCTCCAAAGTCGTCTAGAAAGGGTAACAAACATTTTCAACGAATTTTACGAAGTACAATCTCAAATCAGTTATTTAGACGAAGAGGACGATTTAAATCAAGAATGGCAATCTGTCGAAGATCCGTTCTTTCAAGCCAGTAGCAAGGCAAGGAAATTACTCAGAACATCTTCATCTAACGAACCCAACAATCCAATCAAACCATCTTCGCTCAATGAAGGCAACAATATTATCAGTGAACAAGTTCGTTTACCAAAAATCTCTCTTCCGCATTTTTCTGGGTTAATTGAAGAATGGTTCTCATTTCAAGAAACGTTCTCATCCCTCATTCACAACAATGATCAAATTAGCGAAATACAAAAATTTATTTATTTAAAATCATGTCTGCAAAAGGATGCTGCGGCACTTATCCAATCATTAGACATTACGTCAGCAAATTACAAGGTAGCATGGGATTCATTAATTGCTAGATATAACAACAAGAAGTTAATTATTCAGCGACATATTGATGCCATTCAAAACTTGCCGGTAAATCTGAGAGAAAACGCAACTCTCTTACGTCAAGTAGTAGATGGTTGTAATAAAAACATAAACGCGCTAAAGGCACTAGGCCGTCCAACCGAACACTGGGGCGATCTTTTAATAAATATTCTTACAAAAAAATTAGATCGCACTACATGCAAGGAATGGGAAGCTAGCCACACAAGGGACACCATTCCAACATATGACGACTTGATCAAATTTTTAACTCACAAATGCAATACTCTAGATGCCGTTAGTACTATCAATTCAAATGAAAGTAAAATACCTCAAGCTAAACGTACCATAGCCAATGTTACCACTCAGAAACCTACGTGTCAGATGTGCAAGAATAATCATCAAATTTATTTTTGTCAACAATTCCTGAAGCTACTACCAGTAGAACGTGTAAAACAGGCGAAGTCCTTAGGGCTTTGCAATAACTGCCTACGAGCAAATCATAGCACCAGTAATTGTCATTCAAATAGCAAATGTAAAAAATGTGGATCTAAACATAATAGCCTCTTACACATCGATTCAGAAGTTCAACCCTCTAATTCAACTACTTCGTCTGAATCACAAACTACATCCACCGTCACTAATTACACATCACACACCGCTGTCTCACAAGTACTGTTATCTACAGCAATTGTAAGGATCAAAACAAAGAAGGGAGATTTCATTCAATGTCGAGCGTTACTTGACTCAGGTTCGCAGTCAAACTTTATCACTGAAGCTTTGTTAGAAAAACTAGAACTACAACATAACATTGCCAATATATCTGTTGTAGGAGTTAATAAATCCACATCATTAATTAACAAATCAGCTAAGGTTCATTTAATGTCAAGAATAAATAATTTTTGTGCAGATATAACTTGTCTTGTATTAAAAAATATCACAAACCCACTTCCGCTTATATCATTCAAAAAAACAACCGTTCCTACCCCAAACAATATACAATTGGCTGATCCAGAATTTCACATAAGCAGCGCAATCGACCTGTTAATTGGCGCAGAACTCTTCTGGGACTTAGTATGTGTAGGACAAATCAAACTCAATAAGTCTTCTCTATGTCTACAAAAAACACATCTAGGGTGGATTCTATCTGGGAAGATACATAACGATCAATCACAGTCAACCGTTAGTTGTCATAGCGCAGCATTAGATGATCTAAGTAATCAACTCGAGAAATTTTGGTGTATAGAGCAAGTAGAAGATACAAAGCCCTCATCGCCGGAAGGAAGGGCATGCGAAGCTCATTTCCTAGCAACCTATAGCAGAAATGAGAATGGAAGATTCATAGTACGGCTTCCATTCCGCGATAACAAGTTAAATCTAACTAATTCAAAGGAAACAGCCATCAAACGGTTCTATAGTTTAGAATCCAAACTATCAAAACAACCTGAACTAAGAATTCAATACCACCAATTCATGAAAGAGTATGAAACCTTAGGTCATATGTATTTAATTGACGATGGTTCAGAAGGCCCACAGCGAAACTCATTCTATTTACCGCATCACGCAGTTATAAAGGTCGACAGCGCAACCACAAAACTGCGAGTCGTATTTGACGGTTCAGCCAAATCGGCATCTGGCATATCTCTAAACGACACACTCATGGTAGGTCCTACAGTACAACAGGAACTGTTCTCAATTATTTGTCGTTTTCGTACACACAATATAGTCATTACAGCAGACATAGAAAAGATGTATCGACAAATCAAGGTTCACCCAGACGACACCAGGTTTCAGAGAGTTTTATGGAGATTTCATGCACACGAACCGTTAAAAACATATGAATTAGCTACGGTAACATATGGAACGGCACCTGCACCATTTCTAGCAACACGAGCTTTAAAACAATTGGCGCTAGAAGAAGCTATACGATTTCCAGTAGCAGCAGCAATCACACAACGCGACTTCTATGTGGATGATCTACTCACAGGGGCTGCCACGAAACAAGAAGCAAGAGATATTGTCCAAGACATAAACAAAATGCTGCGGACGGGAGGTTTCGTACTGCGAAAATGGGCTTCTAATGCACCAGAAATATTAGCCGACGTTGGGGACAGTTCAGGCACATCATTATTAACACTAGATCCCGACAGCACAATAAAAACATTAGGACTACAATGGCATTCGGCGACAGATACGTTACAGTATAAGGTATCGAATCCGCAATCAGGGTCTCCGATTACCAAACGAAAAATTTTATCCAAAACAGCACAAATCTTTGATCCTCTGGGTTTGTTAGCGCCCATTATAATCAAGGCAAAAATGTTGATGCAAGAACTGTGGCAATTGGAGGTGCATTGGGACGAATCAGTTCCAATTCACATTCATTCGACATGGAGACAGTATGAATCCGACTTAGAGGCTTTACAGAAGTTACAGATACCTCGAGGTGTTATAAATACAGAGTCATATGAGTTCATCGAAGGGTATAGCAAGTAACCTGTTATGTTCCAAGTCACGAGTGGCTCCTACAAAGAGTACTACTCTACCACGCCTAGAATTGTGTGGTGCTGTACTTCTATCTAATTTAATGTCAAGAGTAAGAAGTGCACTAAACATCAGAATCAGAAAGGAATTTTATTGGACTGATTCTACCATAGTGCTTGCATGGCTGAAATCAAGGTCAAAAACATGGAAAACGTTTGTAGCAAATCGCATAGCACAAATTCAGGAACTCACTAATACCGACAATTGGTATCATGTCTCCACATTGGAAAATCCAGCAGATTTGGTATCTCGCGGAACTACTCCAACGGAACTAATGGAGAACAGCTTGTGGTGGAATGGACCTGACTGGTTGAAATCAAGTTCTGAACTACCATGTGATACCACAGAAAAACAAATTAACATTCCAGAGGCCGAAATCTGTGAGACAGTAGTCACAATGTTATCAAGTAAGGAACCTTTTATGATTTTTTCAAAATATTCCTGTGTTGTAAAAATGCAGCGTGTCACAGCATACTGTCTTAGATTCATATACAACATGCGAGCTCGAGTAGCAAATCGGAGAACAGACGTATCTATTGAGTCATTAACAGCTCGAGAAATTACAGAAGCAACCCATCGGTTAATTCGGCATATTCAACACAGCGCATTCAACACAGAACTACATGCGTTGTTAGCGAAGAATGCAATTCCAAAAAACAGTCGTTTACTTTGTCTCAACCCATTTCTAGATGAAATTCAACTGATTCGAGTCGGCGGGCGACTGCAGAATGCAGATATACCGTTCTCAACAAGGCATCCCATTGTACTTCCAAACAATCATGTGTATACGAAGCTGTTGATAAGGCATATACACGAGGTTCAGTTTCACGCAGGGATTCAAGCAACCTTGGCCGCGGTGAGAGATTCGTATTGGCCGCTGTCAGGAAAAAATACGGTGAAGCAAGTGGTAAGAAACTGTACCACATGTTTCAAGGTAAAGCCGGTTGCGTATCAACATCTCATGGGTAACTTACCAGCTTTCAGAGTACAATCTGCCCGACCATTTGTCAATTGTGGTACCGACTATGCAGGCCCACTCGTATTACGGGAGACAAATCGACGTCGATCAACGTCCATTAAGGCGTACATTGTTCTATTCATTTGCCTATCAACGAAGGCAGTTCACATAGAACTGGTAACAGACTTGACATCCTTATCATTCATAAATGCATTGAAGAGAATGATGGCCAGACGAGGACGAGTCGACAACATCTACTCAGATAACGCTACCAACTTCACGGGTGCTAACAAGGAGCTGAAGCAATTACGCGACCTCTTCAATGGACAAAGAAACAGGAAACTCAATGAATTTTTGGTATCAGAACAAATTCAGTGGCACTTTATACCACCCAGATCACCACACTTCGGAGGTATTTGGGAGGCCGGAATAAAATCCATAAAATATCATTTAAAAAGAGTAGTTGGAAACTCAGTTCTAACATATCAAGAAATGTTGACGATGCTCATTCAAATTGAAGCTATTTTGAACTCTCGCCCATTATGTCCATTGTCACCAGATCCCAATGATCCAACTCCTTTAACACCAGGTCATTTCCTCATTGGCGCGCCACTAACATCAATTGTGGAACCCAATCTGTTAGAATTAAAATTAAACAGTTTGTCACGATATCAGCTCATTGAAAGAATAAAACAACACTTCTGGAAACGCTGGCACAAGGAATACCTACAAACCTTACAAGTGCGAAACAAATGGAGACAAGGTGGTAGTCAACAACTCAAGGCTGGAGATTTAGTGATGGTTCACGACGACAATGCGCCACCACTACAATGGAATGTTGGCCGAGTGATCGAAATACACCCAGGAGAAGACTCTATTTCCAGATGTGCTACCATAAGAACTACGCGAGGAACATTTAAAAGAGCCACTTCGAAATTATGTGTGCTTCCTATTGAACATGTGTAGCAAGTGTAGTTAGTCATTAGTGTAAGTTATTTCCATTTATTTCATTTGAAAGGCAACGCTTTCAAGGCGGGCGGAATGTTCGCGCGAATTAAACAATTTAAATGTTTCGGAATTATTCTTCACTTTATACATACACATTTTAGTAGTATAAGTCATGTCAATAATAATACATTGTTTACCAGAATACCTTCCAGCTAATCTAGGAATTTCCAAGTGCAAAATATCTACGTGCTTCACACAAAGGGATGTTAGGAATTAACAGGTTCAGAAATGTGTCAATACCGCCATAAAACCTTTCTAGCAATTCACTCTCGGCTGATTCTTCTGGAACTAGCCGGGTTTTTCCAATTCTTAACCGATGTACATTTTATGATGCGAGGTTTCTTGTTAGTAACTTAGACAGAAGTAAGACATAACGGTCGTGAATCGCGTCGAGTATAGATAGTAATAAGTTAGAATAGGAACAATTGTATATAGTGAATAAAGTAAATTAAGTGCAGGAAGTTAGTTTGTGTCACTACCTAATACACGGTGTAACTCCGTTAAGTTACTGGTCCTTCGAATCTAAAAAAGAAGACGTGCCACCGATACACATTATCTCGGAACCGTCAAGATCAACAGATCGCAACACTATCAATTGATGAATTTAAAAATGCGCAGAGCTAAAAATGGGAGCATATCAAATCTGGAGACACTATCAAAATAGTTGAACAAACGATTCAAAAACCACTTCAATCAAAAATAAAGTTAATCCGAAAACAACTTCTTGATAATTTTTTTTAAATTTAGAGTTCTATAGTGAAAGATAACTAAGCCAACCCCTGAAAACCTGAACAGCCCTAAAGCAACCAAACAAACTTTATTAATTCAATAGAAATTTTCAAAAATCCAAAATTGATCAACTAAAATATTAATAGAACTTTTGATAAAAACAAAAAGATTAAGAAAAATCGAAAAATGCAATCCAAATGAACAAAATCCAACCCCAACATGTTCTATCAACGAAATAACCTCACAAAAATATCATCACTCATCAATCAGTGAACCAAAACCCAAATGAAAGCATTACAACTGAAGAAATGGTGAAACTAATCTAGAATAATCTGAAACAACTCTCGATAATTCAAGAGTGGAGGCATTTTCAAAATAAATGACAAAGAATTAAAACTATCAAGAAAAATTCTCAAAACTCGATTTCCAATAAATCAAAAAAAAACAAAAAGCAAATTCTCAAAAATAGGAAGGCTGCAAAATTTCGATATTGTCCAATCATTTTCTGAACAATCAATGGAAAAAAGGTAAAATTTTGGAACAATATAGAATAAACCTATAACCACTCTCAAAAACGATGACCAATTGCAAAATCCAATGATTTTAGAACGTCTCTTACGTCTTAGAAACAATGCGAAGAGAAATATTTGGCTTACCAACCGAACACTAGTTTGTTTTTTTTTTTTTTAATTTTATATAAAGCAGTTCAAAATCGAAATAAAAGCTGACCCGAAACCAGAGATTATGATAGCCGACTCTAAACATAAAAAGTACGATTTCACTCACAAAGCATCAAACATCTTTCGCTGTTTCACTGTTCAAACGCATTATGTTAAGCATTTGATGTTTTGCGGAGGAACTGTCTAAACCTGAATAGAAAGTTAACTCTAAAGCCCTCTTCACATGTGATGTGTTTTGCACTTGACTTCTAGAAGTCTACTTAAAACTACTTTTTTTGTCGAGAGGCATGATAATCATAAAAATTTTGTTTGAGCACTTGGAATAGTTGTTATGAAAGGTTTTTAAGGCATATGAAGAATTTGCGTTGGTATTTTGAAAGTGATTGGAATTTGATTGTCATTCAAATACTAAAGGTCATATTCGATTTAATTCGTGCTTCAGATTATGTCGACGCTTGAACACGCGGTTTTGACATCAGTGTCATAACAAATGTGTCAAAATCGCGTGCTCAAACATCGACGTAATCTCAGGCATGAGCTATAATTGTCGTGAGCAAAAGCATCGGGACAGTGTCAAAATCGTTATGTCAATATCCTTTATTTGTTAGCATTGTCATTTTGGCAATAAACGTCAATGAAACGCATTTTTGACATTTCTTGACTTAGTATTATCAGTAGAGATAGTCCCAATTAAATCCACGCAAAAATAGTGTCCCATTTTTTTTGCTCACGAATTATACAGGGTGCCCGGATTTCGTAGGTACAACATGGGTAACTTTTTTATTTGAAGACATAGACAGACGTTAAATTAGGAAAAAGGTGTAGATTCAAAAGCTCACTAAGAATCCATTTTCAAATTTTACTTGTCAGAACTTCATTTGTTTAATATTGAAAAAAATTGAAATCTTCTCATTTCTTTTATTTGCCCTAGGGTTTTTTATTACTTGAGATATTAAAATGCGGTTCAATCAATTCAAATTGTAATGTAAATACTTTCATTGAAGATCTAATAAAACAAATTTCATTTGTGCAAATTTTCAATTGCTCAAAATTTTAAATTGGTATCGTGCAATTTTTGTGGCTCTTTTAAAAGAAGATTTGTTCCTGAAAACAATCATGTGTCGTATGATATGGAAATTTTGTCAAAATTTGGAAAATTAAGCTTATTCTGATTACGGGCAGACATCACAACTTTTTGTTTATCGCGTTATCTGTGAAAACAACACGGTTGTCATGATACGAACCTGTCAGAAATGTCAATGTTATTACTTCAATTTATAACGAATAATTTTGAAAAATACGATCTACTGTTGATTTCATAATGATCTGGGTTAGTAAAACTGACACAGAGTACCACAAAATAGTGTAAATGTGACTTTATTCGACAAAT
Source organism: Holotrichia oblita (assembly GCA_023690525.1). Classification (NCBI taxonomy): domain Eukaryota; kingdom Metazoa; phylum Arthropoda; class Insecta; order Coleoptera; family Scarabaeidae; genus Holotrichia; species Holotrichia oblita. Next base: position 34,913,875 of record CM043016.1, read on the forward strand.
GTTTGAAAATGTCCATGCCATAAGTCAAAATTGTAGGTGACTTCAGTGCAATTTACAATAGGAAATGTTCTCATATTGTCCTAGATCATTTTGAAATCAATAATACATATTTTGTACGTACGAAGGGAGCGTTCGACATATTCGCGGAATGAGCGGGTTGACACCAGTGATTAGGCGCATTGGGGGCGTGGTCTGTGCACACGAACTCGTTAAAAAGTATAAATACGAAGTTTCATTGTTATTAGACAGTTAGTCTTTGAGCTATCGTCAACCAAGTAACATAATCAGGAGTGAAAAGTGAAATATGGAAAAAATCGAATATCGTGCCGTTATAAAGTTCCTTACCAGGCAAGGAAAATCAGTCGCGACCATAATGAATGAGATGTCATTGGTTTACGGCGACTCCTGTCCAGGAAAAACCATGGTGTACAAGTGGCATAGTTTATTTAAACAAGGACCAGGAATCCCTTAGACGACCCGAGGCAGTTCAGGAACATTGAGGTGACCACGCCAGCATTTATCAAAAAAGTTGAAAAAATTGTACTCGAAGATGCTCGACTAAAGAAAAAACAACTCGCAGAAATGGTTGGAGTATCCGAAACAACAATTTTTCCAAAATCCACAAATCTTTGATCATCTAGGCATGTCTAAGGTCAGCGCAAGATGGGTGCCGAGAATGCTCACGCCGCCGCAAAAACAACAGCGCGTAGAGTGTTCGCGTGCATTTTTGGACCTCTGTAGTGAAGACAAGGATGGTGTATTTAGTCGAATTGTTACTGGAGACAGAAACTAATTTAAGTCAGATTGGGTTCATCATTATGAACCTTAGTCCAAACAAGACTCATGCAGTGGCATAAAAAGGGCACAGCACCTCCCAAGAAATTTAAAGTGTCACAATCAGCTGGGAAACTCAAGAGCAACGGTATTTTGGGACTCGGAAGGAATATTGTTGATTGATTATAAAGATAAAGGTGTTTCTGAAACAAGGAAAACATGGAAAACGTTTTAGCAATATTAGAGCGACTAAATGAACCATTAATACCGACAAGTAAAAGACATTGGAAAATTGAGAAAGGTGTTTGCTTTTCACGACAACGCCAACGGAACCACAAGAGCCGCGTTGCGTGGAATGGACCTGACATAAGGTTGAAAAATTCTGAACTACCCTGATACCACAGAAAAACAAATTATTATTCCAGAGGCCGAAAATGTGAAAAAGAGCTGCTAATGTTATACTCTGGGCAGATTTTTTCAAAACGTTCATGTTAAGTCGAAAAATATGCTTTAACGTTCCGATTAGTATGCTTCGGATTACAATGCATAAAAATGAATAGAAGAGGCATGTGTTTGTTCGCAAATGGTTTCATTGAGTCATTTGCTAATATAATTTTGTACAAGTTTCGGTTAATTCATTTCAAGTTATCCATTCAAATAGGACTAATATGTTACCATGAAAATGCACCAAAAAAACGTTTACTTTTCTACCCAACCCATTTATAGATCTTTCAAATTCGAGTAGCGAAGGTCGAGTTCTTTGTTTCTCAACAAGGCATGGGATGTCTTACAAATTTTTTTTGTCCGTCTGATGCAACAAATTACACGAGGTTCAGTTTCACGCAGGGATTCAAGCAACCTTGGCCGCGGTGAGAGATTCGTATTGGCCGCTGTCAGGAAAAAATACGGTGAAGCAAGTGGTAAGAAACTGTACCACATGTTTCAAGGTAAAGCCGGTTGCGTATCAACATCTCATGGGTAACTTACCAGCTTTCAGAGTACAATCTGCCCGACCATTTGTCAATTGTGGTACCGACTATGCAGGCCCACTCGTATTACGGGAGACAAATCGACGTCGATCAACGTCCATTAAGGCGTACATTGTTCTATTCATTTGCCTATCAACGAAGGCAGTTCACATAGAACTGGTAACAGACTTGACATCCTTATCATTCATAAATGCATTGAAGAGAATGATGGCCAGACGAGGACGAGTCGACAACATCTACTCAGATAACGCTACCAACTTCACGGGTGCTAACAAGGAGCTGAAGCAATTACGCGACCTCTTCAATGGACAAAGAAACAGGAAACTCAATGAATTTTTGGTATCAGAACAAATTCAGTGGCACTTTATACCACCCAGATCACCACACTTCGGAGGTATTTGGGAGGCCGGAATAAAATCCATAAAATATCATTTAAAAAGAGTAGTTGGAAACTCAGTTCTAACATATCAAGAAATGTTGACGATGCTCATTCAAATTGAAGCTATTTTGAACTCTCGCCCATTATGTCCATTGTCACCAGATCCCAATGATCCAACTCCTTTAACACCAGGTCATTTCCTCATTGGCGCGCCACTAACATCAATTGTGGAACCCAATCTGTTAGAATTAAAATTAAACAGTTTGTCACGATATCAGCTCATTGAAAGAATAAAACAACACTTCTGGAAACGCTGGCACAAGGAATACCTACAAACCTTACAAGTGCGAAACAAATGGAGACAAGGTGGTAGTCAACAACTCAAGGCTGGAGATTTAGTGATGGTTCACGACGACAATGCGCCACCACTACAATGGAATGTTGGCCGAGTGATCGAAATACACCCAGGAGAAGACTCTATTTCCAGATGTGCTACCATAAGAACTACGCGAGGAACATTTAAAAGAGCCACTTCGAAATTATGTGTGCTTCCTATTGAACATGTGTAGCAAGTGTAGTTAGTCATTAGTGTAAGTTATTTCCATTTATTTCATTTGAAAGGCAACGCTTTCAAGGCGGGCGGAATGTTCGCGCGAATTAAACAATTTAAATGTTTCGGAATTATTCTTCACTTTATACATACACATTTTAGTAGTATAAGTCATGTCAATAATAATACATTGTTTACCAGAATACCTTCCAGCTAATCTAGGAATTTCCAAGTGCAAAATATCTACGTGCTTCACACAAAGGGATGTTAGGAATTAACAGGTTCAGAAATGTGTCAATACCGCCATAAAACCTTTCTAGCAATTCACTCTCGGCTGATTCTTCTGGAACTAGCCGGGTTTTTCCAATTCTTAACCGATGTACATTTTATGATGCGAGGTTTCTTGTTAGTAACTTAGACAGAAGTAAGACATAACGGTCGTGAATCGCGTCGAGTATAGATAGTAATAAGTTAGAATAGGAACAATTGTATATAGTGAATAAAGTAAATTAAGTGCAGGAAGTTAGTTTGTGTCACTACCTAATACACGGTGTAACTCCGTTAAGTTACTGGTCCTTCGAATCTAAAAAAGAAGACGTGCCACCGATACACATTATCTCGGAACCGTCAAGATCAACAGATCGCAACACTATCAATTGATGAATTTAAAAATGCGCGAGCTAAAAATGGGAGCATATCAAATCTGGAGACACTATCAAAATAGTTGAACAAACGATTCAAAAACCACTTCAATCAAAAATAAAGTTAATCCGAAAACAACTTCTTGATAATTTTTTTTTAAATTTAGAGTTCTATAGTGAAAGATAACTAAGCCAACCCCTGAAAACCTGAACAGCCCTAAAGCAACCAAACAAACTTTATTAATTCAATAGAAATTTTCAAAAATCCAAAATTGATCAACTAAAATATTAATAGAACTTTTGATAAAAACAAAAAGATTAAGAAAAAATCGAAAAATGCAATCCAAATGAACAAAATCCAACCCCAACATGTTCTATCAACGAAATAACCTCACAAAAATATCATCACTCATCAATCAGTGAACCAAAACCCAAATGAAAGCTTACAACTGACAGAAATGGTGAAACTAATCTAGAATAATCTGAAACAACTCTCGATAATTCAAGAGTGGAGGCAACTTCAAAATAAATGACAAAGAATTAAAACTATCAAGAAAAATTCTCAAAACTCCGATTTCCATAAACAAAAAAAAACAAAAGCAAATTCTCAAAAATAGGAAGGCTAGCAAAATTTCGATATTGTCGCATGTTTTCTGAACAATCAATGGAAAAAAGGTAAAATTTTGGAACAATATAGAATAAACCTATAACCACTCTCAAAAACGATGACCAATTGCGAAATCCAATGATTTTAGAACGTCTCTTACGTCTTAGAAACAATGCGAAGAGAAATATTTGGCTTACCTGCAAGCCTAGTTTGTTTTATTTTTTTTTTAATTTTATATAAAGCAGTTCAAAATCGAAATAAAAGCTGACCCGAAACCAGAGATTATGATAGCCGACTCTAAACATAAAAAGTACGATTTCACTCACAAAGCATCAAACATCTTTCGCTGTTTCACTGTTCAAACGCATTATGTTAAGCATTTGATGTTTTGCGGAGGAACTGTCTAAACCTGAATAGAAAGTTAACTCTAAAGCCCTCTTCACATGTGATGTGTTTTGCACTTGACTTCTAGAAGTCTACTTAAAACTACTTTTTTTGTCGAGAGGCATGATAAGCATAAAAATTTTGTTTGAGCACTTGGAATAGTTGTTATGAAAGGTTTTTAAGGCATATGAAGAATTTGCGTTGGTATTTTGAATAGTGATTGGAATTTGATTGTGGCAATACTAAAGGTCATATTCGTTTAATTCGTGCTTCAGATTATGTCGACGCTTGAACACGCGGTTTTGACATCAGTGTCATAACAAATGTGTCAAAATCGCGTGCTCAAACATCGACGTAATCTCAGGCATGAGCTATAATTGTCGTGAGCAAAAGCATCGGGACAGTGTCAAAATCGTTATGTCAATATCCTTTATTTGTTAGCATTGTCATTTTGGCAATAAACGTCAATGAAACGCATTTTTGACATTTCTTGACTTAGTATTATCAGTAGAGATAGTCCCAATTAAATCCACGCAAAAATAGTGTCCCGTTTTTTTTGCTCACGACAGTATACAGGGTGCCCGGATTTCGTAGGTACAACATGGGTAACTTTTTTATTTGAAGACATAGACAGACGTTAAATTAGGAAAAAGGTGTAGATTCAAAAGCTCACTAAGAATCCATTTTCAAATTTTACTTGTCATGCTTCATTTGTTTAATATTGAAGAAAAATTGAAATCTTCTCATTTCTTTTATTTGCCCTAACTTTTTTATTACTTGAGATATTAAAATGCGGTTCGAAGCAATTCAAATTGTAATCTAAATACTTTCATTGAAGCTTAATAAAACAAATTTCATTTGCGCAAATTTTCAATTGCTCAAAATTTTAAATTGGTACCGTGCAATTTTTGTGGCTCTTTTAAAAGAAGATTTGTTCCTGAAAACAATCATGTGTCGTATGATATGGAAATTTTGTCAAAATTTGGAAAATTAAGCTTATTCTGATTACGGGCAGACATCACAACTTTTTGTTTATCGCGTTATCTGTGAAAACAACACGGTTGTCATGATACGAACCTGTCAGAAATGTCAATGTTATTACTTCAATTTATAACGAATAATTTTGAAAAATACGATCTACTGTTGATTTCATAATGATCTGGGACAGTAAAACTGACACAGAGTAGTTTTTTTAATAGTGTAAATGTGACTTTATTCGACAAATGTTTGAAAATGTCCATGCCATAAGTCAAAATTGTATTAGTGACTTCAGTGCAATTTACAATAGGAAATGCATATTGTCCTAGATCATTATGAAATCAATAATACATATTTTGTACGTACGAGGGAGCGTTTTTATATTCGCGGAATGAGCGGGTTGTAGGGGAGTGATTAGGCGCATTGGGGGCGTGGTCTGTGCAGCGACTCATAATTAGTATAAATACGAAGTTTCATTGTTATTAGACAGTTAGTCTTTGAGCTATCGTCAACCAAGTAACATAATCAGGAGTGAAAAGTGAAATATGGAAAAAATCGAATATCGTGCCGTTATAAAGTTCCTTACCAGGCAAGGAAAATCAGTCGCGACCATAATGAATGAGATGTCATTGGTTTACGGCGACTCCTGTCCAGGAAAAACCATGGTGTACAAGTGGCATAGTTTATTTAAACAAGGAAGGGAATCCCTTGAAGACGACCCGAGGCCGGGCAGGAACATTGAGGTGACCACGCCAGCATTTATCCAAAAAGTTGAAAAAATTGTACTCGAAGATGCTCGACTAAAGAAAAAACAACTCGCAGAAATGGTTGGAGTATCCGATACAACAATTTTTAAAATCCTACACGATCATCTAGGCATGTCTAAGGTCAGCGCAAGATGGGTGCCGAGAATGCTCACGCCGCCGCAAAAACAACAGCGCGTAGAGTGTTCGCGTGCATTTTTGGACCTCTGTAGTGAAGACAAGGATGGTGTATTTAGTCGAATTGTTACTGGAGACGAAACTTGGGTTCATCATTATGAACCTCAGTCCAAACAAGACTCCATGCAGTGGCATAAAAAGGGCACAGCACCTCCCAAGAAATTTAAAGTGTCACAATCAGCTGGGAAACTCATGGCAACGGTATTTTGGGACTCGGAAGGAATATTGTTGATTGATTATAAAGATAAAGGTGTTTCTATAACCGGAGAATATTACGCTTCAATATTAGAGCGACTAAATGAAGCCATTAAAGAGAAAAGACGGGGAAAATTGACGAAAGGTGTGCTGCTTTTGCACGACAACGCGCCCGTCCACAAGAGCCGCGTTGCGTTAGCTGCCCTGCATAAGGTGGGCTTCGAAATTGTGAATCACCCACCCTACAGCCCAGACCTAGCCCCGAGTGATTATTACCTGTTTCCGAAAATGAAAAAAGAGCTGCTAATCTATACTCTGGGCAGACTAACTCAAAACGTTCATGTTAAGTCGAAAAATATGCTTTAACGTTCCGATTAGTATGCTTCGGATCGTTACAATGCATAAAAATGAATAGAAGAGGCATGTGTTTGTTCGCAAATGGTTTCATTGTATTTGCTAATATAATTTTGTACAAGTTTTGGTCCATTCTTTCAGTTATCCAGCAAATAGGACTAATATCACACCATGAAAATGCACCCCAAACTATACTATTCTACCCACCACCCCTTATGATCTTTAAAATATAGCGAAGGTCGAGTTCTTTGTTTATGGGATGTCATACATATTTTTTTTGTCCGTCTGATGCAACAAATTAAATTCTGATTGATTGCTCCACATTATTTGTTTCTAGAAATCTAAGGACTTTCTCGCGTGCTCCTCTGCAAACTGAATTCGATGTCTTAAATTCTTTTTGGGAACATGTGTAGTTTTGCTTGCAATACATTCACGAACGTCACTTTCAAGTGTTCAACGCCTTACGGCTTGCGCTGATATTCTGTTGGCCAGTTGTGTCAATATTTTAGTATGAATTTGTTTAGAGTTTAAACAAGGATTTGCCTTGCTCAGCTTCCATTGCTACCGTAATGAACTATAGCATCGTGGACCGTTGTGGTTTTTTTTAATGTGTAGTGAGTGCTTAGTTGCACTGAATCCGTAAGCTGCATTGCCTGCCTGGCTATCACTGCAACTTTCGCGGTATAGTTTTGTGTGTCTAAACACTCTTCATGCATTTGTGACAGCATCACATCGCCTTTTATAATGCGGCGCTGTTAATCAATTTATTCCCAATACCAAATGGTAAGTCGATCCGGATTTCAACTCTCTGAAAAAATGTCACAGTTCCTAGAGAGAATTGAAACCCAGCTTCTATCGTCCCGTCACAATGATAGTCGGTCGCCTAACCATTGCGGCTATCGACCCCTTAACATTACAATTTTTGCAATTTCTTTTGCGGTTGATATCTTAAAATTTTAGATTTTAGAAATTTAGTAATGCAAGCAATCGAAAGATAAATTTGTGTCAGCTGCACAGCAATGATAAGGACAATGTTCTAAATAGTAACAAAGTCACACAGTTCTAAATATTTCACAAGTGTAAATGAAGCGTTGAGTGGTGCAAATATTTTCATTTTTTATAAATATGCATCCCTTAAAGCTTTAACCTTAGCCCCATTGCATTAATTGTTTTTATTTTGTTTTTCTTTTTAACTTGACGTCTCTGTAATATAGGGTGGATCAATCTGAAGTTTTTGAACATACATTATACGTACGAGACACGCTAGGCAAATACAAAAAACAAATCGAATCTTATCACCTATTATAATCAAGGTAGCATCAAAAAAAATGACAAGCTACAGTATAACCATGACGAAGACGATCGCTAACATCGATCCTATATCGACGGCAGCATCCATCAAAGGCCGCAGGACCTGCCGGGTGGTTCCTCGAAAGAAGATCCCCGACGAGGATGACAACTGGGCGCGGGTGATTTGACGTGATGTGTGTACGGCACTACCTTTATCCGTGCTATACTGCAGCTTATGTAGTATACATGAGCTAAGAGAGATATGGGTCGGTAGATGAGCGCTACGAGCCGCAAAGGGCCGTAGAGGTGTGTTCGAGTGGCGCCGGTCTCGCCAGGTAAACGAAAATCGACTCACCGTTACTTAAATGCGCGAGAAAAGGATGCGTAGGGTGCAGGCGGCCGCTTTTTAGTACCTATTTAGGAGACTTCTACAAGAAGGTGTATTTATGGAGATTTCTAGGTACGAGTATGTAGTTCATCGGCTACGCATACGGTTAACGAGTGTCATTTTTTTGTATGTGAGAAGAGTTGAGGAATGATAGGTAATGCAAGAGTTTGTATATATAGATATGTGTTGAGAAATAAATCTTTGTTTGCAATTTGCTCGTCGCTGTCGCTAGATAGAATATTATGGTAAACATTCATATATGTATGTCTCACTCGCAGAAGTTACTTGCGCTGATGATATTTATTGTCCTTTAAAGAAGTTAAGGACTATATATGGACTATCTCGGACAAAATTATGAAAAACACAGGCACGATTATATAACTTGTTTTACTAGAATTGCTTTGCAAAATATAAGTTTGTAAATATATAACAGGTCTTTCAATAAGGACGCTCGAAGTTTGTTAGGTTATGGGAGCCATGTTGTCAACCAACATCTGTCACATTTGTCAAATATTGCATGGTAATTCATGTAATTTACCATGGAAGGTTATTGCGCTGAACAACATGTACAAATAATGAAATTTTATTTTCAAAGTTAGTGCCACAACCGTCCAGTCGAGTCGACTATTCGACGTTTGGTGGCCAAATTCGAGTCAATCAGTGCAGTAAATAATCTGCTAATACCTGTACAGGAAAATAGAGTGTGAGTGCACGAGAAAACACGAGACAGTCAATTTCTTGACGTTCACAAGAACTTGGCCTTTCTATGACTTCAACTTGGCGAATTTTGCGTTGGGATTTGAGTCTACACCCATATCAAATCCAACCGACCTATGAATTAATGGTAATCGACCATACACCATGCTGTTGGATCGCTGATTGGGCTTTGGCGGGGTTGGAATGTGACTCAAATTTCGCCAGGAGAATCACATTGTGCGACGAGGTCTATTTTTCGATGTGCGAACAAGAAAAGTTATCGAATTTGCGAGGATACCAGTCCACACGAGATATGCCAGTATCAAATGCATCGCGCGAAAGTCACTGCTTGGTGGAGATTTTGGTTTAGCGAAATCATCTTCCGAAACAAAACTGGTATTGCCATGACCACCAACAGTGACCGCTACAGATCGATGATAAGCTAGTACTTGTGGCTCAAACTGGATGAAATGTATACCAACGATATGTGGCTCCAACAGGACGACATTATGTACCATATAGCGGATGCCACGATAACTATTTTTCAAGAGCGATTTGAGGCCATGCTTATCTCGTGCAGTTGCAATGTGAACCAGCAACCGATCTAACCCCTTAATGTCAATATAATGAATGTCATACAGGAAATTCAACCAAATTTATACCAAAATCATCAAAAACTACACCTCCCGAATACATGAGAGCGTGGCGGACATTTGAACGACGTTATAAAAAAACAACATGTTTTCAATCTCAGATATCTTTTTTACTTGTAATTAAATGAAATAGGGACGAATTAAAAATCAATTTATTCCAGAACACAAATTAACAAATCGTTCTCCAGTGGAAGAAATTGACATTTAATATGTGTCAAATAATATCAAAATATATCGCTATAGATATGTTTCTGTCAAGGGTAGAGCATCGTGTTCAGTGAAATTAATGAAGTGAGCGTGGAAATTATTTTACTCACGTGTTAGATTACAATGGGGGTGTATACAGGAATGAATTTTCAAGATAACTTTACTTGCAAAGGATAAGCAACTATTGTTTGTACAATCAGAATCGCTACCTCTCTTCAAAATTTAAGACAATAAAATATAATATAAGTATTCATTATTTTAAAGCACCCCCTCTTGTTTTATTATTTATATACAGGCTAACAACTTGAACTACGAAAGCCTATTGATAGGAGAAGGTAGTGGGAGGCACTAAAAGTATCCATTTTAGTATTGTCAACTGTTTATATGATAGGAATGTCAGTGGTTATGTCAAATACTTTATCAAACTTTATCCTAATATAGACACATCGAAAAAAATCATAATTAGAGTAGGCTATGTGAATGGATTGTTACTTTAGCCACTTTCACATAATGACATTTATTCCTTGACATTTAATTTGAGGTTATAAAGGTTATAAACTAAAGTTACAAGAAAATGTCAAGTAATAAATGTCATTATGTGATAGTGGCTAAAGCAACGATCAAAAACATTTACATAGCTTACCCTAATTATGTTTTTTTTCGATGGCACGTTAGAATACACAATTAATGAAAAAGTGCAAATTATAAAGTGGTTTCTTTAACACATTCTGCACGTTTATATTCAAAAACATATTATAAGCTAAATAAGCAACCAGCAATGTTTTAATAACACTTAGGAGAAAGTTTGATGGTTCCGTAAAGTAATTGACATAACCACTATAAAATGTTGGCAATACTTAAATGGATACATTTAATTTGAACTCCCACCACCCTCTCCAATCACCGATCATCCTATGACCGATTATTTTCGCTTATTTTTTTGATGCCTGTAAATCCTCAATTTCTACACCTATAGAAGAGGCTGACACAGTTGCTGACACCTTTGTTCTGTACCCTACACATCGAGTAGAAATATTTAATACCATCAATGACTTGAATGAAACTACAGCAGTGGGCGTTGACGAGATATCAACAACACTCTTGAACTATTGTGCAGATGTTTTAACTGTACCACTGTCTCATGTAATAAATACATCGTTTCAGTCCGGAGGTTTTCCGGAAAGACTGAAATTCTCTATCATAAAACCTATTCATAAAAAAGGTGATAGGGATAACTTCGAAAACTATAGGCCAGTAACGTTGATACCAGTTATCTCTAAGATAATCGAAAAAGTAGTACATGCAAGAATAGAAAAATTTGCACAGAAACAAAATATCTTAAACAAAAATCAAAATGGTTTTACAAAAGAGATCCAAGGAGAAAGGAAAAGATTGCCTGTATATTCATGGATCTTTCGAGGGCATTAGACTGTGTACATCACGAAATACTGTGCCAAAAAATGGAGAAATTAGGATTTAGAGGCATCGCACTGGACTGGATACGATCGTATCTTTCCGGTCGAAAACAGTGTACTGTGGCATATTCAGAAACGGCAGAAGAGATTTTGTCGGAGTGGTGTGAAGTGACGTATGGCGTGCCTCAGGGTTCCATCCTGGGACCGCTTCTGTTTCTGCTTTATATTAACAATCGACCATCCATTACTAGAGAACTTACCGTCTTGTACGCTGATGATTCCTCCTTGGTGGCGCGTGCGTAGAAGACTTTATCGACACTGTAGGACAGAATTTGACCGTGTTTGACAGCTGGTTCACATCAAATCATCTGAAATTGAATATAAATAAAACAAAATTGCTTACTTTTAATGACAGAGAAAATCTACTAACTATAACTTACGGTGACGAAAATCTTGTGAACTGCCAAGAGACAATGTTTCTTGGTTTAAAAGTGGACAGTGAACTCTCCTGGAAGCCGCACATTGACTATCTTGCATCTTCGCTCTGTAAATACTGCTATTGCTTGAGGCGGATTTCATGTAGTGTCAGTGTGGAGGCCGGTATTAGTGCGTACTACGGATGTGTCCATTCGCGTCTTCTATATGGTGTCATGTTTTGGGCAAATTCGGTGGAAGTGGTCCGTATTTTCAGAATTCAAAAATCTTGTATACGTGCTATCTTTAATATGTCAAGTAGAGATTCCTGTAAGAACATTTTCAAAAATTATTTTATACTTACCTTGACTAGCGTATATATTCTTGAATGCGCACTTTTTGTTAAATTAAACTACGAAGAACTATTCCAACGCTATAAACTTGCACATTTTCACGAAACTAGAGGAATGGTTAACTGTTCTTTATTGCCACCATACACTCATTTAACAAAAATACAAAAAAATGTTATCAATCAATGCATTAAGATTTACAACAAAATACCAGAGAAAATAAAACAGTTACCTTTTACCAAATTCAAAACTATTGTAAAGAAGTATTTAATAGAAAATCCATTTTACACTATAGATGAATTCTGCTTAACTAGTTTTTAATATTTATATTTTCTAAATTTTATTGACGTGTTCGATGTTCTGTATGTACATATATGAACGGAAATATATTATTATTATTATTATTATTGGAGAAGAAGTACTCAGCCGTACTCGTGAAGGATAAAATCGGGAAGATTTTTCTCAGGTATGCGGCCAATTGTTTTGCCTTGGAACCATCCCCAATATGACGTGGCAAGATCCTATTTCTTCTACATCGCAATAAAAAAATCCTTCTGCATACCAACCTAGCGCGTTTGATGTTCAAATTAGACTATCGTTTCAATTTCGTGGTTGCATCGCGGCCAAATCTCACGGTAATGTCTTGATAGAAATCCCTCTGTAAGTATAATTGGAGAAGAAGTACTCAGCCGTACTCGTGAAGGATAAAATCGGGGAGATTTTATCCATTATTATTATTATTATTATTTTCGATTTCACATACTTTTTGATCTTATATCTGGCTAACTGTCAGTCATCGGCCGTAGCAAGATGGCTGGCTTTGCAACTTTATGTAATCCCCATTATTCGTCGGAGCATGGCGCACGTGTCGAGCAGGACTGATTTTTGCATGTGCATGTACTCTTGTTTTTCTATTCCAAGGGTGTTCAGGCTCTGGAATAACTTATGCGGCACTTCGTCTGTGACTCCCACAACTATCGGCACTACTACTACCCTCTCCAATCTCCACATCTTCTTTATTTCTTCTGCTAGTGGTAAGTATTTACTAATTTTCTCCCGATGTGTTCTTGTTATGTTGCAGGGTAGCGGGACGGCAATATCAATGATGTAGGAGATTTTCTGTTTTTTTTAAGGTAAGTACTATATCTGGTATGTTCTTGGGAATATGTTTGTCCGTGATAATCTGACGGTTCCAGTATAGCACGATGTTATCATTCTCGTAGACCGGCGGTGGTTCAAACTCGTAATATCGAGGTGTCTTTTCCAGGTTGAGATGTATCTTCTGGAGCTGGATATATAAATTTTTCCCACGTGATTATGCCGCTCAAGATAGGATTTAGGGGCCAGTACACTACATCCCGCTAGCAAGTGCTCCAGATATTTATCTTTATCGCCACACAGTCGACATTTGGTGGTGGGAACATTCTGGGTGAGTATTTTCTTTTTATAAGTATTAGTCGGCACCACCTGATTGTGGATAGCCGCAATGAACCCTTCCGTTTCTTGAAACAGGCCCCCGTGTATAACCACGCCTGCGATGCATCCATATCAATTTCCTCCAGTTCCAGAGTCGCGACATATTTGCCATGTAAAGGCTTGGCTTTCCATCTGGTCATTAGGTCTTGTGCAGAGGCAATGTGGGCGCCTGGGTCGAGGTTGGCACAAGCGAGTCTTAGAGGAGTTAGGTTTCCGTCCGTCGCTGATACAGCTCCGTGCAGAGCGCTCGTAATTGCTTTTTCTGCGAAATAACTTCTAAGATTTTTGATCTGCTTGTAGTTAGTCGTAATTGCACTAGGTATGCCTCTTCCTCCCAATCGCCTCGGCAGATGGAACCGTTCGACAGAGCTGTGCGGGTGATGGGCTCGATGTCTGGTAAATTCTCTTCTGGTCATGATGTGAATGTCTGCCAGATCAGTGTTCGTCCATCTTATAATTCCGAAGCTATATGTTAGCACACTGGTGGCGTATGTGTTAATAGCTTTAGCAGCATTTCTCGCCGACAACTTCGTCCTTAGCACAGCTCGCAGCCGTTGGAAATAGGTTTCCAGAATATTCTGTTTAGCCGCTTTGTGATCTGTTCCCGTATTCTGTCCGAAGCCAAGTTATTTGTACCGTTCATACTCGCTCATTCCTTCTATTCGTCCTTGGCCCTGCCCTACTTCATATTCTTCACTTTCTATCCATTTTCCTCGTTGGATACGGCTAATTCTGCATTTGTCAAGGCCGAATTGCATATTAATATCACTGCTGAATTTACCGACAATAGTCAGCAGATCCTGAAGGTGTTTAGGTTGGCTGGCGTAGAGCTTCAGGTCCAGCTTGGTCCATATACCAAAGTTGACATACACTGGTTTCGGTGCCAGCAATATTTGCTCCTTTACCTTGTTTATTCAACAGCGCTGTTAATGGTCTTAGCGCTAGACAGAACCAGAGTGGGCTCAGTGTGTCTCCCTGGAAAATGTCTCTCTTTATGGCGATGCGCCCTATCTCCATATTTCCAGTAGGGGTATTCATCCTAAGGCACGTGCTCCATTTACTCATGGCATGGCATATTATTATTATTCGAATTACTGGCCCAGCGCACTCTCCCAGTCTTTAAGAGACCAGGGACCATTCACCTCCTCGGGGCAAAGTGCCAACGAGAAGGCTCTGATTGGGTTAATCTAAGGGAATAGGTTTCTTTATTAATTTTAAAAATTTTTTTACAGATACATGTTTAGGTTGGTTCTGTATTGAGAGGTGTCACATGTTGCTGAGGACCTTCCTAACGATGCTGCATGTTTGTATGATGACAGACTTCTGCATGCTTTTGTAGATGGCGGTATTGAGTTTCAGTTTCTCTATGGCGCGGTGTAGGTTGTGTGGAATTTCACCGGTGGCTCCTATGATGACTGGCACTATATCCACTTTTTCTTGTTGCCACATATCTTTGATTTCTATTATTTAGTTTTTTTCGTTATGCTTTCTAGATAGGTTTGCTGCATTGGGGATAGCTATATCGATGATAAAAGTATGCCGTTCTCTTTTATCTATGAGAACTATGTCAGGGGTGTTATTAGGTATTAGTTTGTCGGTGGAGATCGGGCGAGCCCAGTATAGTTTTACATCCTGAGTTTCGACAATGTTCTCCGGGATGTATGTGTAGTATGGTTGTCGGTTGGCTTGGGGGATATGCTGTATAACAAGTTCTTGGTGGAGTATTTTTGCTACCATATCGTGTCGATTCGTGTACTCCGTCGGTGCTAATGTTTGACAGGCACTCACAAGATGGTCAATAGTCTCTGGTTTAGTAGTATACACATTCTACAGAGATCAGAGGCTTTGTCTCCTATAATGTGTTTCCTGTAGTACCTTGTTGGTATGACTTGGTCTTGTATAGCGAACATCATACCCTCTGTTTCTGCAAACAGCTGTCCCTGCCGTATCCATTCCACCGTGGCCTTAGTGTCTACTTCATCTGATGTTATTTGGGTGGGGTATCTACCATGTAATGGTTTCCCTCTCCATCTGTTTAGTATATCCTCTAGCTTTTCAGTTTTTTTTTTCCGATCTCTGGTCCCCAGCGGTGTGCCGACATAGTTCTGCTCTGTAATCCACTTGTGAATTTGGCTGGTCTTTGCCTTCTCCTCAAAATAGTGGTGGAGATTTTCTACTTGGGTCCATTGTATACGAGAAAGATCCTGGAATCCTCTGCCTCCTCGTTTTCGGGGAATGTAAAACCTTTCTACGGCACTCTTTGGGTGGTGTATGCGATGTTTTGTTGCCGTAGTACGCGTGTCTGTTGAGGTTGTCGAGATCAGTATTCGTCCAATCGATGATGCCAAAGCATTATTATTATTATTTTTTTTTCCTCCTCCATCCGTCCACCTTATCCCAACATCCAGGCTCAGCACGCCGAGCGGGTATGCCGGGAGACCTCACTTGGGAAGAGTCCCCGCGACGTGTGGCGAGAACGCCCCCGGTACACCTCCCCAATGCCCGTAAGTTATTATTTATTG
This sequence comes from Holotrichia oblita, assembly GCA_023690525.1. Classification (NCBI taxonomy): domain Eukaryota; kingdom Metazoa; phylum Arthropoda; class Insecta; order Coleoptera; family Scarabaeidae; genus Holotrichia; species Holotrichia oblita. Next base: position 34,930,078 of record CM043016.1, read on the forward strand.
ATAGTTTGTCATTTACATTATATATAGTAATTTAATTTACAGTGCATATTATAATCAATTTTTAAACTGGAGTATACAGTGTTGAGCTGATCTTCTTCTCTCTTCTCCAGATCTTCATGGGTGGTTGGTAGAAAGAAGGATGTAATGCAGCATCCTTGCAGCCCGCGAAAATACAAGTATCTGCGATGTAACTCCGAATGCGTCCCGTTATTTGCGGAATCGGCCTTCAGAGTGGCCCAGCCCTACGCTAGTGGGTGGCTGGTGTCGTGAGCTCGTAGGACCCTAAGTGAACCTAGGATGACGTATTTCTGCATTTGATGGGCAATGTTTGTAGCGGTGGCGTTGCTTAACCCCAGCGACCTGAGTCCGTCCTTGATAGATGTTTTCATCCCACCACACACACCAATAATTAAAGGAATGAAGAGGGCTTTATAGTCGGGATACGTGCGCTTAAGTTGGAAAAGCAAGTCTCTATATTTATTAATTTTTTCATTTTCTTTCCCCTGTATGTTTCTCTCTGCCGGACAAGACATCTCAACAACGTACAGCTGCTTATTGGTTTTTTCCAGAATTACCATGTCTGGTTTATTGGCTGCAATCTCGGAAGTGGTTGAAAATGGAAAATTCCAGAAGATTTTCACCTAGTCATTGGAAATTACTGTTGGAATATCCTTGTCACTGTATGGTGGCACTTTAGTTTCATCTATACCGTACATGAAACGAAGATGGTAGTAGACCACACGGAGGGCCGTATCATGTCTACTTATATAAAGGGTGGGCGCGTATTTGGAGCATGCTGCAAGCAAATGCATCGTTGTTTCCTGGTCCTTACGACATGCACGACATTTATTATTATTATTATTATTATTATTATTATTATCCTTATGTGACCGGCCTATACTTATTTTTATTGCTTTTATTGCTTGTTGGCTTTACTTTGTTTGTTCTTTATCCTTTTGACTAATGTGTATATGCATTGTACGATATGTCATGTGTTTTCAGATGAATGAATGATGTATGTGTACTTATGCCTTTTATTTATATAACTAGTTATGGTTTTTGACTATCTCTAAGCATTGTATGCAATCCAGAATAAATATTACTATTATTATTATTAAATCGTTTGTAGTGTTTTGGGCTATGTTGAAGGTTGTAGTACTCGTAGTATAGATCAAGAAAATCATGAGCTACTATAAGATATTAGGCGTGGTATTAGGTATATTATATTAGGTATTAGGTATATTCTTTCAAAAATGGCAACGTTGCAAAAGTTGTAAGGGATACTCATATGAATTATATCGAGCCTTTTGACTTGCAATCTACTGGCACTGGAGTAGGTCAGGGCATCGTAAATGAGAATAGGTCGGAACACCGTGTAAATCATAAGCTTGATTTTCAAGCTCGATGTTCCTTAATTCTGCACTGAATGTTCCTTCCTGTCTGTTCGTTGTCATTTTTTCCACAATTCATTCAACATCGTTTTTTCAATGTTGCATTTTCGCCTTCTGGTATGAATCAACCGGTATATTAATACACAAAGAATGCAGTTTTTTAATCGAAATTCTAATCTTTTGATTGAAAATCTGCAACAATTTGTTTTGTATTCATATAGGGAAGAGCCCAAGAGAAATTCTCTTGAGTTTTTATACATTTACGTATAAATTTTGCTCTTTCAACAGCAATTAGTAAAGACCTATTTATCTACAGTTGATAAATAGAAACTGTGCATCATTGTCGATTGACAAAGAGTTATGAAATCATATCACAATCTTCTGGAAAAGTTCCATCATCTTGTAAGTGTTTATGTACTTTTTAATCAACGTGGTCCAATGACGAAAGTAGTATTTTGAGATATCTAAGGACGTCACATATTTGTACTAATTTTGACACATTTTTGACATATTCTTTATGGGATTTTTCATGTGTGCAATAGTATTCAACAATTTAGAAGTTCAACACTTTATGTAACAACAATGCTAATCGTGATCGATGATCGTTACTTGTTAACATCTTCCATAATTCATCGTAGATTTACATAAGCAGAAAATATCCAACTTTCCAACTGCATTCGTGGTACCCTATATGGTTTGTATAAGAACATAATATATGCATTAATTATTGTTCTGCATATACGCAACATAAGGTACATAGTTTCATTATTAATCTCCGATATTTTCGCATAACAAACTTTACATCCATCTTTAGCAAATTCGCATCAATTATTTTCGTAGATTTCCAACCGTATACGCCGATAATATCTTGCGCTTTAACAACAATTTACTCTTTCTTGTATGCATGTATGTACAAACTCTTTCTACATTGTATAAAGTATACGGTTTTTAAAAAGTTTACCCGACATAAGCGCGTTTAGCTATTGGAGGACGGACCGTTTTAAAAACACACAGAACACGGCGAAATGCGTATTCGCGTATAATAATAGATAGGAGCGGGAATAGTAAAAGCCCCTACTTTATGATTTATTATCTGCGGCCAAGCTTTAACAAGTCTCGCAAAGAGCTGAATGCTTATGCCATTCGACGCATCTATAATTCTAAACATCTCGGACTCGGCAATAAAGTTCCTTCTTTGTTAGAAGATTATGATGATCTACGACAGTAAAAGCTTTGAGATTTAAGGAAGACTAGTTTGTAAAAATGTTGGGAAACGTCGTAAAGCATCAACGTACGCGTTGTTGTGAAATAGATGTTTTTTTTCTCTTGTCTCTTTTGTTTTTTTTGACAGCCGTATACACTTTCACGCACAATTTTCTTCGCGTTTATTACACCTATTTTAAATGCCTTATATGGTGATTTTTGCAACTTTCTAAATAGTATGCAGGTCAAAACAATCTTTGACGTTTTTTTTATATGTATATCATGATGTCGTACGTACAGTCAGTTGCAAATTTAATGCTAATCGAAGATTTTGCAAGCATTTATCTTTTGTTATCTAGTAGTTGATAGTTAAATAATAGTTATATGTACGAGTCGGTTGCTAAAAATTAAAAAAAATTATAGAATGAATGTTCTACTTAAGAATAATTAGAAATTGTACTACAAGCGTAGAAACAACTTATTAAAATAAAAAATTTGATTGTATTCATACATGATTAGATCACTCGGTGTACTCATCAAGATTTCGCGGTCTTCGATTCTGTCTGTGTTTTCTCCTCATGTTTTTTTCTTGAACAATTGCAAGCTCATCGTTATCTTCTGCTTCAAACTTCAATTGTTGAGTAACACTAATCAGAAATATTCATTGACTTCGTTGGTACTGGATTCACCTCCTTCTATTTCCATATTTTTGCACGACTTTAATTGAGAAATATGTGCTGCCGTGACAAATTTGGGTTATCCTGTAATTGTCGTTTGGCAAAGTTTCCGTCACCACAAGAGGACCTCCATATGTGACACTTCTTTTTCTCCCTCATCTTGGTCTCGGTGGTTGATTATTGTCTTCTTCAGTCAGTCTCTTCAAATTTTCAGGCAGATGCGATACATGTGCCTGAAACAGTGAAACATGCTCGGACTTGTACTTTAAATTTGGTACATTATGTGTTCTGCAACGATTAAAGCAGATAATCGATGACTCAGACTTTGCAAGAGGACAAACTGTTGGTGTAAACGAGCACCAACAATTTGTCCTCTTGCGAACTCTGAGTCATCAATTATTTGTCATCTCTGCGGGAGCGTCAGTGACGAAAACAGCTCTTCATGTTTCACGAGCAACAGTATGCACTGTGTGCATGCCAACGGCACCCTCACAATGACAAATTAAAATTTTAGATAGCACAAAGATTTGTGCTAGTTTTGCGCCGTTTTGTGCCGCAAACTGGAAGTTCTGTGCTACTTCCGTTCTCGAGATATTTGCATTTTTTTTTAGGGGTGCCCTTGACATGCCAGCATCCCGACGAACAAAAATTCAAAATCTAATATGACAAAAGTTTTGTGTTGCTTCCATTCTCGAGATATTTCTACTTCCTTTTGGAGCAGTCGGCAAGAAGATGGACTCGAGTTTCCTCCGCATTCCCACAGTTTCTGCACAGAGGAGAGTTTACTATGCCCATGCAGGTGTTTATTCAGTGTGCAGTGACCGATTAAAATCCCTTTGGGTAACCGTCAAATGCATTCCAGTTGGAGCAATGCCTAGCAGCGAGTTCGGATCAGACAAAGGTTTTGATGGTATACTGAGGACTTGAGGCTTTACCGTCAAAGTGTCAATGCAGCATATAAACTTTACGAGCAATATAAAAGGCCAATCCTTTTGGCAAATTATCAAAATAGAAGAAAGCATTATGGTAAAATAATAAATAAGAAATGCTACTAATACATCGAAGATATCTTGGGAGATTATTAAACAAATAAGAAACAGTACCGCTCAGTGCAATACAGAATATCCGATCTTGAAAAACAAAAACCTAGTAGATAATCCTCTTGAATTGGCTAAATTTTTCAATAATTTTTTCAATTCGGTAAATATTGTAGATTCTTGTATTAGTAGTCACATTCCTGCGGTTAATAACAGCCATAATATGTATCGTTCATTTAGAACAAATTTCGAATTATCGATCAATTTCACTCTTACCTGCGTTTAGTAAGGTTTTTGAAAAAAAATTAAACAACCGATAATTAAGTTTTTTAACTCCCTTTAAATTAATTAACAACCAACAATTTGGGTTCAGACAGGGAATGTCAACCAAGAATGCGATATTCAGAAGGAGCTTCTGTTGTGGGTATATATTTCGATCTATCTAAAGCATTTGATCGAGTTAATCACCCTTTTGGCTAAAATGGAGTCCTATGGAAACCGTGGTGTAGTGTTGGATTTATTTGAGCCATACTTGTCTAACCGTTGTCAGGCGACATGTGTTACTGGTGTTGAGGGCTGTGTTCGGAAAGCATTTGTATCTGATAGGGTTGCCGTTCGGTGTGATGTTCCTCAAGGCTCAATTTTGGGACCTACTTTATTCTTATTGTATGTTAATGACTTGGCATATGTTATGACTGATTGTACACACAGAGCAAGTACTAAGAGCAAGTAAGACTTACTTTTTTTTTAATGTGGTGGGTGCTTAGTTGCAGTGACTCCGTAAGCTGTATCGCTTGTCTGGCTATCACTGCAACTCTCGCGGTGTAGTTTGTGTGTGTAAGTTGTGTTCAATGGCTTTGTGACAGCACCATATCGCCTTTTATGATGCCCCGCTGTTAATCACTTTGCTCCCAACAGCGAATGGCAAGTCGATCCGGGATTAAACTCTCTGAAAAAATGTCACCGTCCCTCCAGAGAATTGAACCCCGGCACCTATCGTCCTCTCACAACGATAGTCAGCCGCCTAACCACTGCGGCCATCGACCCGTTTTTAACCCGTTTACTTAATTTAAGTAATTCTCATTCTCATATATAAGCAAGAAAGTATTGTTTTCTGTGAAATATTTCACTTTCTTGGAAATCCAAAGATATATTTTCTTGAACCAAATAACTCTCCATTCAATCGCACTGCGTCAATATAGGTACTAGTTATGCACTATGCGGTGCATGATAACCAAAAGTTTAAAATCAAGAAATTTTTTGCTTGACCTTACTGATTTTTTAAGAAAAGCATTTACTGTTGCGAAGAAAAGTCATGGTCTTGTGTCAAATAAGTATTCTTGTTCCAAGAAAGAACTTACTTCTCTGAAGAAAATGAATGTAAGAAAGTCAACTTTCTTGGCCTTAGAAAATACTTTTCTCAGTGTAAATAAGTATTTGTTGTTGTTCCGGCAGTGGACTTCTCTTTAATGTAAATAAGTTGGCCTTAATGCCTTGAAATTGTTTTACTATGTTTGTATTGTTGTTGTTGCTGTATTTTTGACAATGAACGAACATTGATTGATTGATTGATTGATTGCTATCAAGGCAGGGCAGTCTCTAATTATCCCTAACACTGCGGCCCACTGGGCCTATTGTGTCATTCCTGCCTTGATTCCATTTTACTCAAACAGGTTAGTTCCCTCGATCAAGTTTAGAAGCCTATTTGGTAAATCTTTCTCCACTGGTAGATCAAATGCGCTTTGCAAAGTAACCCTACGTTGACTTAGTGCCACGCATTCGAAGATGATATGAAAGGCTGTTTCCTCCTCCTCATTGCAGAGTCTGCATAGGGATTCATCTTTATAGATCCCCATCTTGTGCAGATGACCTCTTAGACAGCCGTGTCCTGTTAATAGACATGTCACTGCCTTAAGCTGAGTCCTGTTTAATGCAAGTAAGTCAGCAGTTAGTCGTTGTGACGGTCGTTCCATCATCCGTTTGCTGTGTCTTTCTCCAGCTACATGGTTCCAATTTAGTTGGTGTTGTTTTATAATCCACTCATTAATTGCACCACGTACTGCACTCTTTGTGATACCCAGACCTGGCCCCGGCCCGGTGAATTTAATTTGGGAACCTGTCGTTTGGCGTTTTAAAAGCGTCCACAAACCAGCGGCGAACATTAACAAAAGTAACAGCAGAACTCAATACTCTACTGTCGCGACAAAAATAGTATGGCACGAACTCCATAAAGTTAACATTCATGGAAGGGCTGCAATTGCGAAACCCTTCATAATGGAAGCCAACGCTAAGCTGCCACGATCATAAAACCTGCACACTTGATGATGGGAACAATGTTGTAGGATCTAACGAGTCATCGTTCAATCAAGTCTATGATCGTGACTGCTTGCTTCCTATAGTGAAGCATGGGCGAGGCTCCGTTATGGTTTGGCCGGCTATATCATGGTATCCAACTGGTACCATCACTAATGAAGTTCTTACCATGACTAGCGTATTGCTGCCAAACACTACTATATTTCAATAGGTATGATAATTTGTCCATACACACAGCCAAAAAGGTTCAGTCTTGATTTGAAGAGCATCAGGATATGATCAAGTATCTTTCCTGGTCAGCAGAATCGCCTGACTTTAACATAATTGAACCATTATGGGGAATTTTAGAGTAGAGTGTGAGAAGCAGATTTCCAGAGCCAACATCACTGAAGCAATTGGCGGATGTTTTGGAACAAGAATGGGACAACATTCCGTTAGAAACTATTCAGAAACTATACGAATCTATTCCGCGAAGAATTAATGCTCTTCTGCAAGCAAGTGGTGGACCAACATCTCCTTAATAAATAAATATGTATAAATGTCAGGTGTTCATACTGTTTTGTCTGTACTCTGTAGTTCCTTCTTTAGGATTTGAAATGGAAATCGAGTAAGCGACAAGTCTTCTACATTTTTTTTACAGAGTGATATTCAGTAGAAATACTTTAACTGGTTGTAAAATAGCATTTCAATTTCTTTTGGAAATCGTTCACAAACAGCATAAAAGAGGTCGGTATGCTGTTAGACCAAACTAAATATCTCATGAAGAACATTGATGTTATTAAAAGGGATATTTTCTAGTAAAGCATTTCCGGTAGTCACCAAACAACCTCCGTCCTCCCAAAATGCATTTGCCGCCACTTCCCAATAAAGAAATACTTAAAAATGTATGAGTTGTATAGGTGCCACATAAAATATGTCGGAGTTAAACGCGGATTAGCGTCTTGAAAAGTTTTGTTAAAGTCTAATGCTTGATGTTTGATGATAATATCATATCTAACGTAATAAAAGAAATTATATAACTAGGTCGTTTTAATGCGAATATTACTCAGAAATAAAGTGTCTCCTACCTATTACATTGTATATCCAAATGCATTACCACCATATCACGCCAAACCATGCACTTATACATTTCCCCTTCAACCAAAGACATGCTTATGCTTTAAAATTACCCTCCTATTTTACATATCTAATTGTAAGTGCCAAGTATAGATGGATTTCTACGATTGCGAAAACATCCGCTCGTGATACGATCACTCTTAACATTTTCGCATAGATTCCTGTTTTTCGTTTAGACAAGAATCGCCTTACCGCAAAAACGTCTAAACCACCACTATCCCGAAGGGGGTAAGCGTTATAATGCGGGGCCATTGTTCGTGGTCGCGTGACTACGAACCGAACACACGCCTGTGGCGCCGCAAAGCCCGCGAGTTATAGACGGTAACCACGCACATCTAAAAGGAGTTTCGCGCTCCTCCAATCGCTGGTGAATTGGGGTAGTCCAGGTCCAAAAATTCCTCTATATCGAAAATACCGATTACCTGCACATATTCGGATAATTACGTCAAAATGTTTTTGTATCGCCTCGAACATTGTTTCTTTTTCGAATGCAGTGCTCGCACGTCATTATATACCATCCTCCTTGGTAGCGTTTCTCTATCAGAAATAGGGATAGAATTGTGGTCGGTTAACGGTCAGGAAACGCCTGACATTGTTGCAATTTGAAGGTATAACAAAAATGTATTGATTGGGAAACTAGTTAGTCACGATGATCTTAAGAAATTAATGCCGGTACTCCTCAAAAGCATTTGATATTATTAATTGATTGATTGATCTTTAATTTTTTTTCATTGTTATTTGGAGAATCATGTACAATACACAATCTGTCCCAGATCTAACGAGATTGGTCTAAAAAAAGTACAAAACGTTTATTATTTTGATTTTTTATTCTTTATAATCCTAATAATAATAATAATAATAATAACTCCAAATTAATGAAGCATACTCGAGCTTTGATCGGACAAATGACTAGCATAGCGTATTCAAAGTACGTATGTTATTAAATTGTTTACCATTCGGTAAGACGAAAGCCATAGCTTTGGAAGCGTTAGCTACAACATGATCGTCAAAAGTAAGTTCAGTATCAAACAGAATGTCCAAATCCTTAACGGTTTGAGAACGGCACAAAATATTTCCATCTATGGTATAGTTCTATAAAGTAGGCATTCTTTTTCTCGTGTAAGATATTTTGCATTTGATAGTATTTAAAGTAAGACGATTATTTACACAGCAGTCCCTCATTTTAGTCAAGTTATCTTGAAGCATCAGACAATCCTTTGCAGTACTGATCGGTAAGAACAACTTAATATCATCTGCAAACATTAAAATTTCACAACATATGGTTTTTGGTAAGTCATTGACGAAAAGTAGAAATAAGAGTGGTCCAAGATTGGACCCTTGTGGGACACCAGATCGAACAACGACCATTGTAACATAGGAAAAATCTTCGCTCTATCAGGTACGACTCCAAAAGCTCTAACAGGCCATCAACGAGTCTAAGTGAATGAAGTTTTTGTAGGAGGGCGCCATGATCTATGCTATCGAAAGCTTTCGACATATCCGTATAAATCACATCTACCTGGACCTGGGCATCCAACGATTCAAAAACTGAACAAATGTTGTACCGGGTGATTCAGTAAGGGTGGCGATCGCCTGTATCTCGGAAAGTATTTGTCCTAGGTTCTGCGGGAAAAAATGTTGATAGTAAAAGTGGCCAAGAGAAATTTCTGGAAATTATTTTCAAGTTCCAGATTTTACCGTTAGGAGGCATAACTACTATGTTCAAATCTAAAATTCCTATTATCTCAAAAAATCGCAGAATAAGCTAGAATTTTGATATCATCAATTGAAAGCCCATTTAATATCAGATAATTTTCTTTCGAGACATTTTTTCGTATCTGTCATAATAAGAGAGGGAGAAGACCATCTATTTGTCAATGTTTAAAGTTTAATATTTCCGTTACTATTCAACCTATCCGAATAATCTTGGACTCGTTTGAAAGGGAATTGTGTGGACTTTAAACAGGGTTTATACGCTATATCCATTAGTTTCAAACTTATAAACTAGAGGTCGCTTTCTGGAGCGGTAACTTATTTTTACGATTTTCTTAAAAAAATTAAATAGAACGATACTATTGCGTTAATAGGTTCGTATGCGGATTTAAATTACACATATGTTACTGAAAACCGCATCTCGATATCTCTATTTGTTCCCAAGTTATCGCAAAAAAGGGCAAATACTTTCCGAGGTACAGCCGATCGCCACCCTTACTGAATCACCCGGTACATAGGTTTGCTACGGTAGATCGCTTTTCAATAAACCCATGCTGTGCTGGTGTAATGCTACAGTAAATGTTAGAGTAAATATTTTTGTAGAGCACCAGTTTCAAATAGGAATGGAATACCTCTAATTGCATTTCTACAGCGATAGATCGGAACAAACCTATCAAAAAGATTATAAACAACACTGTAAAACACATCAAACATATCAATTACATCATCACAGGGCTCCAAAATGGACCAATCCATCGACGAAAGCTCTTGATATAAAGCCGGAAAGTTAGCCTTTCTAAAATTGTATCTTTTAACATCACAGCTTGGTGGAAAATTAGCACACACACTGTACGTGATATCAAATAATATTAACAAGGAAGGATGATATGTGATACCTTCATGTACTAAGGGTAGATATTTACGCTCAACTTTACAATCAACAGTGCAAAGCACAAGATCCAAAATATTATTATTAGGATTAAGTACATTATTAAATTGAGATAAGTTTAGGATTTCACAAAAGTTATTCAAAGCAACTGACTGTTTCGATTTACCATCCGAGTGAAAAGTCGGTAGATTAAAGTCTCCAACAATAAACAATTTATCAGCATCTATATGATATTGAACAATATAATCAAACAAAATTTCCACCTCGTCAATTGAAGGTGTTCTCGGTATGTATAACACAAAATATACAGCGTTAGTCAAAAGTATGGAATAGGCAGTTTATTTCCGTAAATACAAACTTTATAACAAAATGTTTTTTTACTAATTATTCTCCATGTCTTAGACTACTCGTGGTTTTTTTCTGTCAACGTATTTCCATGGTAATGTATTAGTTTTTTTTTTGTAATGGCAACCAAGTGATTTTTTAGCTGATTTTTATTCCTGGTTTTTTGTTTTTGAAATGACTTGATATTTTTTTCATATGCTTTAATAATAAAATTTTAGAGAAAATATTCATAATACTTTATTCACTCAAATAATATTTAACTCAAATTAAATGTTCAAACTGAAAACCCTCTGCAGGTTGACAATAACCTTATCTATCACAAAAATTACGCATTTTTCAATTTCATGCCTGATTCTGGTTTCCAGGTCTTGTTAATTTAGTGGTGTCTCTTTGACGACCCCAGACGAAAAAATCTAAGGGACTCAAATCGGGCGACCTAGCAGGCCATTCAATAGATCCTCGACATCCAATTCAACGACCTGGAAAGACGTTTTTCAAAAAATCATCAAATCCATACGGTCGTGGAGCGCCAACTTGCTGAAACTAAACATTGTGGTTTGGCATTCCTTGTCAATCTTCATCGGGAAATAAGTGTGCAATGTCAGGTACAATGTGATCACGCAATAGGTTTAGGTATCTATCTGCTGTCAAATTTCCATCTATAAAGTATGGACCAATTATGTGGTTTATTATTATGGATTATGGATTTTGACTGGACCAGTAGCGACAGTTGTGTCTGTTTACAAACCCATGTAGACACGACGTGGCTTCATCAGAAAATAAAATGTGGTTTAGACAATTTGGATTATTATTGATCATTACCATCATTATTGCAGAAAACTGCATTCTTCTGTTAGAGTCATCTTCGTTTAGCTCATGGAGAAGGTGTATCTTGTAGGGTTTGTATTTGTTCTTTTTTAATATTCGAACTACCGACGATTGACTAATATCATTATCCAAAGCAAGTTGCGTGGTTGACGTAATTGGATTATCCATAACACTTGATTTGTGGCTGATTTTGGATGTCCAGACCTTGGAATATCTTACATTTCCAGTTGCTCTAAATTTTCTAACCAATTTAGACACTGTGGATTGTACAATAGGATTTCTCTCCGGATGAACGTTACTAAATAAATGACAAACATCTTGGTGTGAACGTTGTCGATCTCCATAACCAACCATCATTAAGATTTCAATTCTTTCAGTTTCACTGAGTTAATTTCACCATGTTTACAAATTAAAATGAAACTATTTCGATTAAATTAACTTTGATTAAGTTAACTTATTGAAAGGTACTTCACAATGACATGGAAAATGACATTAAGAAAACAGAGGCCACTATAATTTATCCTCACATGAATAAAAGGTAGTATTAAAAACTGGAGAATCTGATTTGAAATCACATTTCGCCGTTTATTGGAAACTACGATTTTATACAGAAATTTTGTTATTAAAGCATATGAAAAAAAATATCAAGTCATTTCAAGACCATGGAAATACGTTGACATAAAAAAAACACGAGTAGTCTAAGACATGGAGAATAATTAGTAAAAAAACTTTTGTTAAAGACATTTTGTTATAAAGTTCATATTTACGGAAATAAACCGCCTATTACATACTTTTGACTAACCCTGTATAAAAATAATCAAAATTACATAAACATTTACATCCAATTATATTAATACACTTAAGATCATTAATTAAGTCAGATATATCAACATGATATTTCGGGTGAACTCGTCGAATTGTGACCCACAATCGCTGTAGAACTTCTAGATAATATTCTGCGTTCACCGTCTGGGATGAATTCATTGCAAACAATTCCCTTTAAATCGAAGAAAGCTGTCAGAATTGTCTCGATTTTGCTCTTCTGAAAGCGTAATTTTTTCTCTTTCGACTTTTCTGGTAACTTCCATGCCGCACTCTGACGTTTTGTTTTTGGCTCTGACATGCTTCCCGGATTGCTTTGGGAGACTTCTAACATGTCTTTGCGAAGCTGAACTCTCCAATCACATTACATTTTAATAGTGACTGTTTTTTATCTTCATTAAAATCATCACTTTTTTGCTGGATATCGCTTTCACCGATTTTATTTTATTGTCAAAAATTTAAATATTTTAGCCTACATAGGTCTGACAGGTCTGATTATGTCGATTGCAATTTTTTTTTTAGTTTCCCTTTTATTCCATTTAGTTCCATTCGCTAAGACTACATAAAAGTCTACTATTCCTTATAAAGGCACGTGTTATTCATATTGCATTAAAAACGCAATCAATTATCGACGGATAACATGATACCAAGCCCATAATTATAAAAGCATTTATGTCAATTAAGTTAATTGATACAATTACCGATTAAAAAGAAATTCTTCTTTCTCCAACTTGGCTCCGTATCATGTTCGCACAGACCTGAAATACAGTATGTATTGGTGTGAGTACAACGTGGATCAACAAGTAGTAATTCCAAAAGTTTTTATTACAAATTAGCTTACAATACTAACTGTTGTATAATATACTTATGCAATAGAAGGAGATGCTTTTAAATGTATGGTAATAGAATCAAACTGAATAATGGATAATGTTGCTATTATATATTTGCATGTTATATGAAGTTATAAATTATATTTAATAATGTCATTATGGTTCTTTTCTTGTTTCTTCTTATTTAGTCGGCCAATGCACAATAATAATTCGCCTGTAATAATTTCAGAAGACTGACCCCGAATGTTGATTTATTTATGGTAATCGGAGTGAATTACTTCGCTGGCGCTTTAAAAGCTATTATTTATAAGATATAAATAATACATGGTCATAGCGTGACTAAATATGAAATCGTCTGTAGTATAGTCCGAATCTGCAAGTTTGCTATTTTATTATGTAATCTTTCGGGTTGGAAATTGTTACCAAAAATTTTTATGAAAACAGTTCGTTCTAATATTTTAAATTTAAAAATACTAAAACAAATTGAAACCTAAATAAAATGGCCGAGATAGAAAGGGTGCTATAGGAAAGTCTTATTCACATCACTGGAAAACCGCCTTCTTCAGTTTCGTTTTCACATTTCGGAACAGCGTAAAATCGCAGATAGCAACGTCTGGACTATTAGCAAGGTGCTGAAGAAGTTTCAATCCTATAGTGGTCAAATATTCGTTGCAAGCTTTGACGCGGTGAGCTGGATCATGATGGAGAAATCAAGTATTTATTCTTGATTTTGGCCGCAGATATTGGCCATAGATTTGTGTACTGTATTACTGGTATTAGTATATGGTATTATATATGTAATATCTAGTTAGTTAGAAAAACATAGACTGCATAAACGTCAGTTAGTAAAAAATTATATATTACGAAAAAAAAATTCTTTGAGCTGGCATCCATTTTGTTTGGAGTGTTTCACCAATGAAGTAAAGCATACCAAAAATCAGTATTGCTCTCCTGAGCTTTCTTGATCATTTTCTTTATTATTTTAACCGTTGCCTCCGCTTTACCATTACCTAGTTGGTGATGTGGTGCAGATGATGAGTGTATAAATCCCCACTCTTTTGCAAAGATTTCCATCTTTTTATTCATCATGTTTGTCCCATTGCACTATGGGGCCAAAACATTATTTTTTTGGCAAAAATCCAAAATAAAAAAAAATGCTTTAGAGTGGTTGTAATATGACTTTTAGCTAACTAAGATCCTATAGCAACAATTTACACTATTATTAACATAGGCGGCTGTGGAATAATTAAGCGATGACTTGTCATACATTCGGCTGTCATCGGAGTGCAATTACTTTAAGCGTAGATGTTTTTGTATGAAAAATCAAAAGTTTATAATCGTGTGTTCGACCAGTGTATTAGTGCTTTACAAGATATGGAAAAATAAACCGGCAAGTATGATGTGCATTAAATTTATATATTGAGTAGTCACATTTTCTTACTCTTATACAATTTCACGGCTATTACTTTAATGTCTTGCAAAATAGAGATTTTTTGCGCTTTCTGAGATTTTGATTTTTTTTTAATATATGGCATGCCGAAAAAAAATAAACTCAAAAAAGTGGATGCAGTATATAATTCCGTTTCAACAAAATGGAAACAAAAAGACCTTTCGTCAGTGTCCATAGATATTTTGAAAGAAAATTGTTTTTTTGTTTAAATTTATCTAAAAAGTGAAAAATGTGTCATCGAAAAATTGAAAGTTTAAAACTACTTGAATTCCTATTTAAATTTCAAAAGTTCTAAATCTAATGAAATAGTTACTTCTGGTCGTCCTAGAATTGATTTTCACTTAAAAACAGATAGATTAAAAAGGAAAGAAGACGCAGAATTATATAAAGAAAAAGACACTGATCCTTTTTTGATGGCACAGGTAGCAAGTATAGGGGCTCGCAAGAAAGGAGAATTTGATTTAACTAAAGTGCCAAAAGAAGCTACAAAACCCCCAACACAACCTACGAAAATCAGAAAATTGCTTTGCAACTCACAACCCCAACCCGAAAAATATTCATTAGAAGAAGCTATGGCTTTCATTTTAGAAAATAATTTTATAAGAAGACAATATCAAAGCATAAGGGATGGCGCTAAGCTTAGAAATTGTGACATTTATTCATCTTGGAAAAGTATTTCAAAATATAAATCCCCCTAGGTGTAAAAGAAGTAACAGTCACAGACAAAATGGCAAAAGTCCCGCTAGCAAAGCTGTTAGAAAACACAACTGCAAGGGTTGTTGAAATGCAAAAAAAGTTGTCGCCAGAAATTTTAAGTCGCACGATCGTGAGGTTTTAGAGGCAGATTTCTTCTTCAGATGTAGATTTGATGGTAGTAGTGGACAATCAAATTACAAACAAGGCTTTTGCCAGGCAGAATTCGATACAGATTCTTCATTGTTTGCCACAACTATTATTCGTCTACGACTTGGAGCTTCTAATGGCACCACTTTATGGAACAATTCAACCCCTCATTCAATACGTTTTTGCAGGCCCCTAAAACTTGAATACGCAAAGGAAACTAAGGAATTAATATTAGAAGAAAAAAATGGATTAGAAGAAGAAATAAAAAACTTAAAATGTTTCCAAAAAGAAATTAACTTAGGAAAAAGTATAAATGTTAATTTTAAATTGTTTATTACGCTAATAGTTCGTAAAGTATTGAATACAATAACTGGTACTAAATCGTTTCAAGCTTGTCCCATTTGCAATGCAAAACCTACAGATTTCGCAAACATCACTAATTTTAATTCCGATAAATTTACTCTGCATTGCTGGATAAGGTTTTTTGAATTTATTGTGCATTTGTCATATCGACTAACAATTCGAAAATGGCAAATAAGACAAGAAGATAAGCCTGTATTTATTGAAAGAAAACAGTTCAGATTCAAAAATTATTTTGGTCACGATTAAGTTGACGTGTCGACAAACCTAAAACTGGTGGAAATGGTAGTTCGAATGATGGGAATACAGCACGACGTGCTTTCAGCAACTTCACCGTATTTTCACAAATTACTGGAGTTCATATATAGACATAATAAAAAACTTTCGTACAATTTTAATTTCTTTATCGTGTCTATTACTACTAGATTTGGAAAAATTTGAAGATTTATGCCACAAAACTGCCACTTTAATAATTGAAACGTATCCGTGGTACCCAATGCCTGCTTCGGTGCATAAAGTGTTAGTTCATTCTAAAGGCATTATTAAAAACTTGGCTCTACCTATTGGCAGTCATTTTAGTGCATTAGTTTCAATTTTTACTACTATGTACGCCATATTGGTTTCGCTATGTTGAATTTTAGAAAACCAATATCAAATCCGAAATCAGCGGCTATCTACAGCCTCCATCCTCAAATTTTCATGTTGTTAGAATTTAATTTGAATGTCTACTAAAATTTAATTTACAGGCTTCTATAACACTTTTGGGTGTCTAATCTTTCAGAAAGTTTACTTCAAAAAAGTCTGAAAAACGGTCTACTGTTACCAAAATTGACAAAGCAGGCATCTAATGAGACATATTTGAATGGATATATCGGTATTTTGTGTGTTTGCATAGGTAGTTTTCTCTGTGGGTCTGCAAATTTATTACGTACTTCACAATTCTGAACAATCTCTTTTATTTGAGTACTCATTCCTGGACAGAATAAACTTTATTTTGCCAATTTTAAAGTAGCCTCAATAACATTATGATTGATATGTATTTTACGTATCATGCATCTTCTTAAGTTGTTTGGAACTAGGATCTGATTACCTTTCATTACTTCTCCTTACTCCATCTTCTGTGGATAGTTCATTCTTAAATTTAAAATATACTTTCAAGTCATCTTCCAAATTGTGAATTGTGAAAGGCTATCCATTCCTGATTATGTTTATCAGTTTGACTACTGTTTGATCATTACTCGATTCCTTTTGCATATCTTTCATAAGATCATCATCATAATCAGCTATCTTCATTTTTCCCTTGTAACTGCAATGCGTTGGCGTTACTTTCCTCTTTATTCTCTTGTTTACTAGTTGATTCTTTCGCAGGTTTTAATTCGCCCGAATTTCCTATTATCTCCTCTCTGTGTTGTATTTTTTCTTTGTCATTGTATCTTTCCTTTTCGCTTTCCAAATTTACTGGTTTTATGTGCTCTCTATTCCTTCTATAAGATTTTTGCTCCACTTCTACTAGGTATGATCTATCCTTTACCTTCTCGTTCACTATTCTCTTGTTCCATATATTTGAATTTGGAACTACTTTTGTAAATACGGACTGTCCAGTCTCTAACGGCTGTACTGATCAAAGTACATTTTCTATCATAAAAATATTTATCTGCTCTTCTTCTTTTTTCTATTAATTCAGGAACATCTTTGACAATTTCTTGCTTTAAATTACTATGCACAGTCGGTATCCCTGTTTTTGTTCGACGACAAATATTGAAGTGGTAGCTGAAAATAAAAAAGAATCTCTAGAATAAAAATTATGCAGTGTGGCCATAAAGTTTGGAACCAAGCTTATAATATATAATATAGTCGGGCTGGTGGCTTAGTGGCTTGCACACTTGACTAGCAGTCCGGCAGTACCGGGTTCGAACCCCGGTGCTTCCTTTCTGAGTTTGGTTTTCTGTAGTTTTCCAAATTCCACGGCAAATGCGGAAAGGTAACATCTTAAGTCGGTCTACAGCCGCAGGCGTAATAATAACTCATGGCCAGCCGATGCCCCCTGTAATTGGCGCAAGCTGTTGGGGGATGCTAAGGCATGGATTATTATTATTATTATAACCGCATTATTTTACAGGTAAATTTTCTTTTTTAAAACGCCATCTTTTGACATACAATTTTTTTCTATGACGTCATTGGTTTTTATAGTGATGACGTTATCAACCTTTTTTTTAAATGGCAACCATATTATTTTCTTATCGTCTTTGGTAGATCTTTATATCCTCCAAATACTGATATAAAACAATTGGTATGTTGCATCACAATTTTTTTTTAATATAAATTTAGGAAAAAATAAGAAAATTTTATTTTTGTACAAAATTAAAATTAAATTAAAAAAAAATACATCTGAAGTTAAATTTATTGTAACAGTTAACGTAAATTTCCAAAGTGGACCCCACCAACCAACTGTCACTGTCCCAGCCGAGTGTAAATGCTTTGCGATCAATAGTAATCTGCGTTATTCGCTCCAGATCAAAACAACAGAAAAAACAACCAACAAACAAAGCGGATCGTAAAAAGCACATGTACTCATGTTACTATGCAAAAAATTTACAAAAACAAAAACACGCACTTTTTTGCAAGATATTTCTTTATGACATTCTTCTTTCTTTTTATACAAATTATGTACTACACTAATATTTTGAAATTGTTTCTATGGCGACAACATTGTTGAATAATTTACTTCTATTTTTGACGTTAAATTTGTTAGACATTGTGTAAAAATTGTTCATTTTCGCTAATATAAAAAATTGCACATTTATCTGAGCGAGAAAGAATCTAAATTTTAATTATGGTTGGGTATGGGGACAGACAAAGAACGCATGCAGAAGCATGCGAATTGTTTAACCATGAACATCCCGATAGACCTCCAATTGCCAGGTCTACGGTGACAAAATTAGTTGGAAAGTTTACCGAAACTGAATCGACCACGGCAAGGTAGACCTCAAGTAGGAGAAGATGTGAAATTAAATGTGCTTCTAGAAGCAGAAGAAAGGTATCATGTTTCCACGAGACAACTTGCGTTAGCCAATCAGGTGGCTCACTCATTTGTTGTCATCTTATTTAAAAAAGATCACTATCATCCTTACAAAGTTCAACTTGTACAGGAATTACATGAGGATGACGAAGATCGTCGACTGCAGTTCTGTGAAGACGTAATGTTACGTTGTGACCAAAATGCACATTTCTTGGAAAACATCGTCTTCTCTGATGAAGCTACGTTCTGCCTAAATGGATCTGTTCACCGCCATAATTGCAGATATTGGTCGCAGATCAATCCGCATTGGACTCAAGCGTGTCAAACTCAGCGCAGAAGAAAGTTAACGTATGGGTTGGAATGATTGGACGACGCATTTTAGGACCATATTTTTTTGAAGGAAATTTGACTGCTGTGCAATATTTAGAATTTTTAAGATTTGAACTGATTCCAGCGCTCGCTGTTATTTTCCCAAATGACGAGGATGGTGATGTCTTAATATTCTGCCACACAAATCTTTAAAGTCGCTGTAACATTTGTCCCACGTCGGTTTAGATTTGTTTTACATCGGTAAGTGCCGTAAAACGGGGTGGCTTTGATATTCCGGGGTGTCTTTGATCGAAACGTGTCATTTTAAATAACGCGCCTTTCTAATTTAATTGCTGTGAGTTTTGGCGCATTTGCGGAATAGATGGCGTAGCTAGTACGAGAACAAACAGTTTTCATACCAGTCGTATGTTTTCAATTCAAATGTGGCATGTTACCTGGTTTTGAAGTTGTGTCCACGTTTTGGTGCAAAAACAAGCGTCTATAAAATGTACCTCGCATTTATATTTTGTTATGTGATACTTATTATAACCACATCTTTATGTGCAACATATTGTGAATAGTTTGTTACAAAATAATACTGAATTGTTATCTTGTTTTCGGCGTAGGTTATGTAGTTTGTGCCGGGGTGACTTTGATCGCTGAATTGCGATTAAAGTCACCCCATTAATTAATGCAGTAATACCATACGATCACAAAAAAAATAAAGCAAACAATGTTAGTGCCCCTGAGGCAGTGGTGGCGTTGGGGTCCGAATGGCCTATTAACTGACAATACCAAAATTGGAGATCTGTAGTTAGCCTTTTATAGAAGCGTCTTTAACAACTTTAACTCTTACCTTACTCTTAATTAATTTATTTTGTGATGGCATGTTAGAAATATACTATATAGTACTATTCTTAAGACTACATCTATTAATTTTACTCATTCTTTTTTAGAAGACCATGGGCAGAACCTACAAAAGGAAGCTGGGGTGTCGAAAGTATCGTGATTATTCCGACGAAGCGTTGGAAAAAGCACTTTCGGTTGTAGTTAATGAACAAATGTCAATGAAACAAGCTTCCAGGGAATATAACATTCCATTTAGAACACTGCATAATAAGTTTCATGGCAAACATACTTCAAAGCCAGGAGGTCGTACAGTATTTTCTGTTGCCGAAGAGAAGATTTTCGTAAATTCTATTTTAAAATGTGCCGATTGGGAATTCCCTTTATCACAAATAGAAGTGAAACTCTTTATAAAAAGTTATCTTGATTCACAAGGAGTTACAGAGAGTTGCTTTCAAAACAATACTCCAGGTGATGACTGGATATCATTATTTCTCCTCAGACATAAAAATTTACTTGGAAAACGATGGGCAGCAAACATAAAAAAATCCCGTGCAGCAGTTACCAAGGAAACAATAAGAGAATACTTTGGCAACTTAGAGAGAACCGTACTAAATCTTCCTGCAAGCAATATTTTCAATTATGATGAAAGTAACGTGTCCGATGATCCAGGAAAAAAACGAGCAATTTTTCGGAGAGGTATTAAATACCCTGAAAGGGTTATTAACCATAGTAAATCGGCTACGTCGCTTATGATGTGTGGCTCTGCCAATGGTACTCTATTACCACCGTATATCATCTACAAAGGCGAACACTTGTGGAACACATGGAAGGAAGGTGGTCCCAAGGGTCCACCGTGTTGTTTTGAAGCATGCTGCAGCACTGGATCTCGATATGCACGGACAAGGCATGGCTGGATAGACGCAGAGACATTTTGTGATTGGTTCGAGACGATATTTCTCCCTCATGCTCGCCGATTATCTGGAAAAAAGGCTTTAATAGGAGATAATCTCTCCTCTCACTTGAATGCAAATGTCATAAAGCAATGCGAAGAAAATGATATTTTGTTTGTGTGCCTGCCACCCAACAGTACACATATTTTACAGCCCTTGGATGTGGCATTCTTCAGGCCCTTCAAATCAGCTTGGCGTTCCATGTTAACGCAATGGAAAATTCATAATCCACGAGGGGGTGTGTTCCAAAGGAAGAATTTCCTAGAATTTTAAAAATGACACTTGAAAAGATGAATGTGGTCGAAAAACACAACCATGCTTCTGGAGCAATAGAACGTGACTTAAGAAGTGGTTTTGCTGCCACAGGTATCTTTCCTTTGGACCCACAAAGAGTTCTGAAAAAACTTCCAGATGCCCTTCAAAACGAAGATCTAGACGTTGCAATTACAGACACATTGACAGCTTTTCTAAAAGAACAACGGGAATCTGGCCAAAAAGTTTCTTGGAGAGGTAACAGAAGAAGCTATGTGTGGAGCCTGGCAAAAGTGTAACTGCCGATTCATCCACTGAAGAATCGGATCTCGATAATGAGATAGCGGAGCGAGAAAGCGGATAGTCAGAAGTGTCTATAGTAAATTCTGATGTCCCTGAGTATGTGGAGATTGGCAGTGAAACAAACTTAGTAGGCCGATATGCTCTCATTAAATTTGATGGTGGTGGAAAACGTAGAAGCATACAGTTTAGATATGTGTGTAAAATAGAAAAAGTCAATCCGCCTTATGATGAATGTGAAGTGGTAGCCATGAGATCTATCTTTAATCAACATGTACAAAAATTTAGATTTGTGGAAGAAGACAGACCTTTAGTTACAAAAGCAGACGTAATTACTCTTTTACCAGATCCAATAAGAATAGGCACTGAAAATAGGCCTGAATAGACATTTTCTACTCAAATAGACGTAAAGGAATATTAATAAATATATTTTTATTTTATGTTTAGGATTTTTATTTCTTATTTTGATAAATAAAGAGCTTTAGAGAACCCGAGTTTTCATTATATACGCGATCAAAGTCTCCCCGATATCCAAAAAATACTTGAAAAATTTATACCACAAAATTGTGTTGATCGATTTTGATTTAGGTGACATTGATCGGTTTGTGGGAACTTATAGCACATTTTACATTACAATCGGAGAGTCGATCAAAGTGACCCCATGTACATGGGTAACTTTGATCGCCTATTTTTAATTTTTTTTGTAGCGAATTCACGAGATTTGATTTGTTTTTGTTTACTAGAATTATCCTTAAGTTGAAGTTACACCTGACTGCATAAAAACTTCATGGTTTTTCCTAATACAAATTACTTAAAGTTGCTCTAACAGTTCAAAACCGATCAAAGCCACCCCGTTTTACGGTGCTGAGTTTACAATACGTTTTAGCTCTAGAGGAATGCAAGATACTAAAATATCACCATCAGTTTGTGTTTTATCAAGAACTATCAAAATATTTTGTATAAAAATACCC
Source organism: Holotrichia oblita (assembly GCA_023690525.1). NCBI lineage: Eukaryota > Metazoa > Arthropoda > Insecta > Coleoptera > Scarabaeidae > Holotrichia > Holotrichia oblita. The sequence goes on from CM043016.1 coordinate 34,952,545, forward strand.
AAATTTTTTAGCAATCACAAGATTATCCTGTCTCGGCCGTAAGGGGCTTCGGCGATAATCTTTTCAATTGTCAATTTTTCTTAGAGTTACTTATATCATTTAGTTGAATATTACTGACCAAGCTTCTATCAAGAGATTCAAAAAGGCAGAGCATGGAATGGAGGCACAAGAGTTCACCACCTCCTTGAAACCTTCATGTAACAGCATCTGTGGAGAAGATCATGACCACAGTTGTTGGAGATGCCAAAGAAATTATCCTTATAGACTTTTTACCACATAAACAGATTATAATTGGGCAATATTATATTGCCTTAATTTCAAAATTGTTTGATTCCATCAAAGAAAAAATGAGGGGAGAACTCGGACGTCCTGTTTCATCAAGGTAACACTCTTGCGTACAGGAGCTATGTTTCAATGACTGCAATTTATAATGCAGGCTTTGAAATCACCCTATTCTCCAGATTTGGCTCCTAGTGACTTCTATGTATTCTCAAAACATCTTCGTGGGTTTCACTTTCGCGACGATGAGACACTGATGGTAGAGGTAAAATCATGGTTTGCAGTCCAAGACAAAACATTTTCTTCTGAAGGGGTTAAAGCTCTTTACTGTCGTCTTACGTTGAAAAATAAACAATTTCACCTTTCCAAGTCGTTTCATTCTATGTCAGGGACAATAATATCTCAGCTGTTCCTCGCATTTGTAATCTAAACAAGAAAGTAAGTTTCTGGTTTGTTTGAATCAATTCAGCGGGTTTTAACTATGTAATGATCGGCACAATATTATTCACCAATTGTAAACCTAAACTAACAAAAACACATTCAATTGCGAAAAGATTTGTTTACCCAATTAGCTGACAACAAATCGTTCAGAATCAAGTAATTACAGGTTGAACACGTGCTCAGAAAGACAAGAAGAACCGCAAAGCACAAAGGAGAAAGGAGGGCACCGCCGACAATGAAAGAGATTAGGCGAAGAAAATTCGGCACCCTCCGGTCGCCGAAAACGTAAATAAAAGATCTACGTAAATTTATGGACTGCCCAACGTTTTTTTCTCCCTTTCTTTTTTTTACCTAGCGCCACACCACGTTATATACACACACACACACACACACATACATCACAACTATACCGCAATAATCATCGCCGGTAATGACGCTGTTTTACAAGAACGAAGAACGACCATCATTCGCTTATAGACGCCGTACGTCCTTGACTCGAGGCCAAATCCGTCTAGGATAGCTTGAGCTGTGTGGTCCTTCTTCGGGTAAGAGGAGTAAAGGTCCAGTACACACGCATAAAAGACAGAAGGGAGCGTAACTAGTAATTATCTCTCTTCTGTCGGTGATGTTGCAGCGTTCTTCTTCCGTCTCGTTTCCAATTGCAGAAATTAACGTAAGAGAAGGTCACGCCATGTTGTACGATGTCGATTGCAGCGGTACAGTTCGCTTGAACTCGAATGTTTCAAGGTGGTACCGAACTGATTGACACCTGCCATTTTCGCCGATGGCCTAATGCTGCGACTTCGTTTGGTATAAAGCCTCTCATTAGTATTGACGCCGAATTCGTGGGGTTTCATCTTGTGTCGTGCGAAATTGGGAATTATTTAAAGCGTGTATTGTGTATAAATTAATATTTCTAACAAGTTTACCAAAGATTAGTAAAAGTGTTATCGAAACTATTGATCACAATCTTCCAGAAAATCGACCTCAAAACATATAAAAACAGAAAAGGGAATAATGAACTAAATATGTCCTTTTGTGTCGTAATTCTGGGAAGTTTTTGATGAAAGCAATCATTATTTTGATCAACGCGTTCGCTACCAGTTCCATACTTCTTTCTGGATATCTTTCTTTGTAATGCAAATAAATTCCTACAAACGGTAGTAGTGTACCGGAATCAATTTCGTTGAAACAAAATCTTTATCACGTCTGTACCGTACCATTATCCAGCGACATGCGGTGTGGTATACCAACCTGCACATGAATAAATATGAAGCGGAATTTAATGTAAATAAAGGTCGCCATGTCTGAAAAACAACACGCAACAACCGAAACACGCTCTCCAATTGGCCTTCTCACGGAAACCCGAACGGCAGCAGAACGAAACCCAGAGGAACATCGAACCTATCGAAATTATGTTACGTGCAACAGCTGTCGAATTTACACACAACCACACATACATAATTCTAGGACGGGGTGTATGGCGACAGTTTACTGGTGTATACCCCGAAAGCCGAGAAAAAATTGTTTACTTTGATGGTGAAGCGAAGAATTTCGTGATGGACTTTCCAAAATAAAAATCATGATTAAATCATGCTGCGATAGAGACGGGCTAGATGTTTTAAAAATTCATGCACATACCTTAAGTTTTTGAGGGATATTATGTTGTTTAGGGAGTAATTGTAAAGTAGGATTTTATAAAGCTTTGAATAAGATAAATATATTATGGTAGTATCGTTTGACTGTGTCAAAGAGGTGTGTTCTTTTGTGATTCTGGTAAAACGGATCACACAGCTTGGATTGAATATTTGAAAGGAAAGATTTAATATTCACGATGTTCTTAAGTTTGTCGAGGTAAGAAACCTATATCCATTCATTTTAAGAAAACAATCGTTAGCGCTGCGATCGGCGACCGTATCACACCGAAAAATTTTTGAGAAGAAGAAATACGAAAGACGTTGATTAAGGATTAACTTATTTTTAAAGATAGAAGATAGATAGGCCGAGAAAATGAATTTCTCTCCTAGTAGTCAATAATAAAAATTATCTCCTACTAGTAAATAATAAAAACCATTAACAATAATAAAATTATGATTTATTCAGTAAAAATGTATAGAATAGCAATAATTTGAATATAAAACCATAGATGTCGTGTAGATGCACGAATGAAATCCGCAATTCAAGAAAAAAGGTTAGGTTAACATTTACATTTAACATGAACAGAACATGAATAAACAAAGTAGGAAATACCTAATTTGGTTAACACTACTACACTACTATTAAAATAATAATTAATAGTGCAATTATGGCAGGTCATGTTAATTCCTGACGTACCAGTAGAAGTAAAGTTTTCTACCGGTATATTCAGTTCAGTGTTTGATTTTGATACTGAAGTTGAGATTGAGGGCGTCACCTCAAAAATACTAGTGCTAGGTGGTAAATCAGGTTCATAATTAACTGTTGTTCCTCGAACTATACTTGCAATTCTTTTCTTGTCAGTGATAGAGTCCTCTACATATCCTTCGGCTACTGTGAAACTTTTCCACCCTCCATGGCGTTTAAATGATAGGATATCACCCCCGTTATCTGCTAAAATTGTAGCTGACGTCCTCTTGAATGAATGGCCAGTGTAGTTGTTTGCATCCGGCAGTTTCAAGTATGTAGCTATTTTAATTGCTGAGGTACTAATGGTATTATGTCCCATATTTTGTCTTGTAGGTTTTCCAGATCTAAAGCCAATAAAAAGTCTTGGAATGTCTGGCGAAGGTCTTATCAACAAGTATCTTGTCACCACATCAATCCACATAGGTTCGACAATAACAAATTTTCTACAAGATTTGTTTTTGGATGGGGAATGTTTATTACAATTATGTCTTCTCGCAGATCGAGATCAGCCACTTTCATGTTGCAGAGTTCGTCCGTTCGACAGGCTCCAGCAATACCTATTATAAGAATAACCTAAAAATATAAATGTAATTTCCTGATTTTGGAAATATGGTCAAATGAAAGTAATTACTTTAATCGGAAGAAAAACTTCATCCGATGCATCAGTAATAAACTGTTTGATATGATGTTCTTCAAACACTGCAGCTTTTTTTGGCATATACGAATCATTTTTTCGCTTTAAAAAGACAATTACCTTGTAATATTTTGATATGCCAATATTTTCTTTTAATCTTAAAGTTCGCTTTAACATTGAGAATTTAGCCCATAAACTAGAGGCTTTTCTCTTTTCCGTTTGCTCTTGGAAATATACCAAGAGCACGTTTTCAGAAACTTTTTTTTACTTTTTTTAATTTACATCTTTAAAAATTATATACGTTTGTGTAAAAATTTAAATAATACACTCTTAAGGTATGGCATCTGATTTAACTCAATTACGCCAGTTTCTCTGTCATACATTATTTTAGTGCCCAGATAATCATTTACAACTCCCAAATCTTTCATTTTAAAATTCTTGCATAATTCTCGTTTCACTTCTTCTATATCTTCTTCGCTTGAGCCGGCAATTAACAAATCATCAACACATAAAAGGATATAATAGTCTTTCTTTGTTGGTGTTTCTTGTATATAAACAAAAATCATTCATTGATCTCTTCATTCCCAGCTTTTCCCTTAATGCATTAAATTTTTCGTTCCAATATCTTGGAGATTTCTTTAGATCATATAACGACTTCTTCAGTTTACATACTCTTCCTGGATTATGGTTTCCTTTAGGCAGCTCCATATATACTGTTTCTCTTATGTCGCCATAAAGAAAAGCACTCTTAACATTCATTTGAGAAATATATAAGTCGTACATATTTGTTACCGTTAATAGTACTCGTAACGTTTGTAATTTTGCTACTGGTGAATAAACTTCGCTGAAGTCGAAAAGTTCTCGTTGCTGAAATCCTTTAGCTACCATCCTGGCTTTGTATTGTATGAGATTATCGTCTTCATCTCTTTTGTCTTAAATACCCATTTACATCCCACTATATTACAATTTTCTGGACGATCTACTTCTTCCCAGTATCATTATCTTTCAATGCTTGAATTTCTTCAGTCATAGTTTCTTGCCATTTTTCCTTATCATCACTTTCCATTGCGTCTTCGTACGTTAACGGATCGTTTACGCCAATAAAACAGGTATCATAATCTAACAACTTCTTCGGTGGCTGTAGATGGCTTCTATGCTGTTTTGGTCTTCTTTATTTATAACATCAGTTTTTACATCAACTATAATTTCATCTTCATCTTGTTCTAAATTTATTTCTTCCTCACCTTCTCCTATATCACAATCATTGCCACTCATTGGATCTGCTTCTTCTATATTTATTTAATGTATAGAATCGGGTATAAATATTACGTCACGTGCTGATTCTACAACATTTCTGTCCAAAAATATATTCTGTAGCCTTTTGTATTTTCTTTATATCCAACGAAAATTCCTTTCTTTCCTACTTTTGGTTCTCTTTTCCTTCGATGTATGAACGTAGACTTGTGATCCAAACGTTTTGAATATCTGCATATCGAAACTTCTGTTAAACCACACTTCATAAGGAGATTTGTTATTCACCTCGCTCTTGCTAGTACGACTTAGTACATATGTAACTGTGTTCATCGCTTCGGCCCAAAAACGCTTTTCTAGATTCTTTGCTATCAGCCAATCAGAATCCAAGAAATTATGGCCTATCTTACCTAACACTGTTTTCTTAACGTGAATGGATTAGAATGTCTCTATACCTAATTGTATTATTTCTGTATAATATCGAATACTAAAGCGTTCAATTTTAAATCATTACAATTCAGTACTAATTAACTGGATATGTCTGCTAAATCATTGCTCTTTAATGCAAAATATTTCATGGGGCGAGTCTTGGTGATGTGGCTTCCAACGAAATAAAATTTTAGACAAAAACCAAAGTTTAGAACTCAAAATAAACTCTTTGCGACTCGTGTTTATAAGAAGTCAACTTTGCCTCTAATCAGGTCTATTAAAAAGTTCTGGATTTTATTGAATCAAACCCCTTACGTGAGTGGGTGGAACAAAATGATGCTGAAACATATTTTTTGAGACTATGTCAACTATTCTTTCCACAAAATCCCATTCGTGGGAAGCTGTGCTTTTTTTGTTTTCATCTGAAGAAGAGTGCAGCGAAAAGTCATCGCATGCTGTGTGAGGCTTATAGAGAATGTGCTCCATTATTTTCGAGTTGTAAATTTTGGTTTAGATGGTTCAAAAGGGAAGGCTAGCAATGTTTGAAGACACTGAATTGGAAGCTTTGTTGGACGAAGACCTGTGTCAAACTAAAAAGGCGCGTGTTGAATGTTTGCTAGTGACTCGACAAGCCATTTCATTTCGTCTAAAGAACATGGATATGATCCAGAAAATAGGAAATTTAGGTTCCATATGAATTGAAACCAAGAGAGGTGATTTTGCATATCCGAAATGCTGCTTCAACGGTACAAAGGGAAGTCTTTTCTGATTGCATCGTTACTGGGGGGCGAAAAATAGATCTATTATGACAATCCTAAGCGCAAGAAATCATATGTGGGGCCAGGCCAACCCCGTACATCGACTCCAAAGCCGAATATCGATAGTTCAAAGGTTATGCTGCGTATTTGATGAGATCAGAAGGATGTGGTGTATTGTGAGCTGTTAAAAATAGGTGAATACGTTAATGAGAAACACCACCGACAATAATACATCAAATTGAAGTGAGCATTGAATCAAAAACGGCACGGATGAACGAGGAGACACAATCGATACGTTCCTGGCCTCAAAAGATGAGCGCTTCTATTGGGGCGGCACTGGAAAAAAAGTTGTAGCTTCCGAAGGAAAATACTTTGCATAAAGTGTATTGTACCAATTTTTTAAACTAAAGCCTCAAATTCAGAAAAAAAACCTTTAAAATATACTTGCACATTCAATAGTTTGGGCAAATTTTTTTGATGTAAAGTCGTGGCTGGGCACTGGGAGTTTAGATGAAGTCCATCCGTTTGTTTGTTTAACCCTTTCAGGTCTGGTGGTTTCAAGGTGTAACCATTTTTTTTCTAGTTCCTAGCGGTTCTGCAGGATAACAAGACAAACCTATATTTTTTATAATTCATTTTGAATCTACATGAAAAATAAAAGGGACTTTATGTATGGTATTCATATGAAAAAACTGACGGTCTTTGAGATATTTGGCTTACTATGGTTTTCTAGTAAATTTTTATCAATTACAATATCGCAAATTTTGTGGGTTACGCTAATTAACAGAAAAGCTATTTTTAGACCAAATGTTAGGCAGTAATGGTTCTTCAAAACACCATGTCAGAAACTGACCTACAGTATAAGGGGTGCCCAGAAAATGTTGTCAAATTTGACGAAGCAAAATACGAAAAATCTTCGTTAATTCAAATGGAACATCCTGTATATTATTGATCAGTAAAACGCAGAATTAAATATTGTACAACTTTGGTATAGCATTCCCTATACCTAAGTTCAACATTTTAGGTAATAACGTGAGCAAATTTATGCATTACTTCAAATTTACTCCATTAAAAAAAACCAAAACTTGGACTTCCGCGTACTAGGTAGGCACCCCGTATATGGTGATTGCTTCTGTACCCTTTATTTCGAATTAATAAACCTATTATTATTATTATTATTGTATGCGAAATATTGGCAATAAAAATAAAGAACCGCAATTAACTTTGCATAAAGTATATTGTACCAATATTTTAAAATCAAACCTTAAATTCAGGAAAAAAACCTTTAAAATATACTTGCACATTCAATAGTTTGGACAATTTTTTTTGATGTAAAGTCATGGCCGGGCTCTGAGAGTTGAGATGAAGTCCTTCTGTTTGTTTGTTTGAAAATGTGATTGTGTAGAGCTTGTATTGTATTTGAAGACCGTTATAATTAAGTGAAATGGAAAACTGAAATTTTCTCATCCTAAAATATGCACTTTTTAAATCACTTATCATCACTATCTTAAACCTGCCCTTATAGATGGAAAAAGTACTAGCTTCAGTAATGAAGCTAAATACTTGGGGGTAATGTTGGAGAGCAAACTGTCGTGGAACCCTCATATCAACTACTTACAGGAAAAGGCCATAAAGGTATCGCTAATTTGCCGAAGGCTGCTCGGTAAGTCCTGGGGTCTCAAGCCTCAAATGATCCTATGGTCATATACGACAATTATAAGACCCATGATGACCTATGCTGCTTTGTTATGGTAGCCAAAAACAACACAAAAGACTATACAACAACAGCTTCAACAAATCCAAAGACTCACTTGTCTAAATGTAACTGATATGTACTTGACCCACTGCAGCGCTGCACATTTACATCCAAAAACAAGCTATTTCAGGTGCCCTATCTCTGGACAGACTTAAGGGATTAAAACCTGGGGACATTAGAGGCCACCTTAAAATCCTTGATCAATTACCTAATTCATATTTCAAAGGACAGGATCTCTATGCAATACAACTTCGACCAACCCTACAAAGTGGTGATCGAAAGTCGTACTAAGTGGGCTTGCGGTTAGCCTCAACTCAAAAGAGAAACCCTGGCATGGCACACGGACGGCTCTAGAGTAGAAGGAATAGGGATGGATATTGGACCTAACCACTATCTCAAAGTGCCTATCGGACTTCAATCTAACATATTTCAAGCGAAGATTTCTAGTATTAACTTATGGGCCGTAAAGAACCTCGAGTGCCACTGCCTTCATATCTAATATATCTATTTGCTATACTCTTATCTTTTACATTGAAATCGTCATCTGTAGAAGTCGGACGAAACTTTGTTTGCTCATCTTCCAAAGTGAAGTCCAAATTATTACGAAGGTACATCTTCAAAAGCTTCTATTGTGAACAATATTTTCTTATAATATATTGACTATGTTAAAGAAGCAAAAACAGCCAAGGATATGTTAAGTTCACTCAGCAATATTTTTGAGAGAAAGAGCACTTTCTTCAAGTTATTTGTCATGAAAAAGCTTATGAAATTAGTGTGTATCTGTACAACTGAAGATCTACAAGAACACTTTATGAAGTGTGTTATTTATTGTTAACAATACCGGAAAAGTATAGTGTCGTTATCACTGCAATTGAAACTGTCACAACGAACATAACCTTGAGTTTTGTGAAAAGTCGTCTCTTGGATGCGGAACTAAAGTTCAAAGACTCACAACCGGAGGCAGACTCAAATAAATCCTGTTCGTTTAGTGTAAAGAAACAATTTGTGTCGGATAAATGTTTTCAGTGCGGGGAACATGGACGAGGAGGTAGAAAACAGGTACACACGACAGTCAGAGAACAGAATAACAAGAAAGGAGATGAAAAGAAATATATACATTGTAAGCAAGAGAGAGAAATGCAATGTCACCTTATCAGGTGATGTATGGCACAAAAGATTAGGCCATTTATCAGTGGAATATGTGAAAAAGATGAATCTATCCACACCAACTACTACTTGTAGTCCATGCAGACAAGGAAACGCGACAAGACTACCTTTTCAGAAAGTAAAACCACCAAGGTCTAAACGTATAGGTGAGTTACTACCTACCAGAGATGATGAAAAATACTATCACGTAATAATCGATGATTATTCACATTTTACCACAGTATATTTACTGAAGCAGAAAAATGAAGCCCAGTTCAATTTAACGAGTTACATCAGACAGCTTAGAGGGAACGGACACAGACGTTCACGAATCAGATGTGATAATGGAGGTGAGTTTTCCTCGCATGAATTGAAAATTTTTTGTCAACAGAAAGGAATACAACTAGAATACACATTGCCCTACACGAGTCAACAGAATGGTGTGAGTGAAACAACTAACAGAACACTCCTAGACAAGGTAAGAACTATGTTTGCTGAAACAAACTTACCAAAGCACTTGTGGGGTGAGGCAATACGGTGCGCAGCTTACCAGCTAAATCGAGCTCCCACTATTGCTCTATCACGCAACATACCAGTCAAAATATACCATGGAAAAGTTGACTTAAATAAACTAAAAGTATTTGGGAGTGAAGGATGGTTGTACAAGTTACCAAACGACAAATTGGAAACAAGGGCACGCGAGGTCCGTATGGTAGGATACAACATGAATGGATTTAGATTGTGAGACCCAGAGACAAATGAAATACTTATATCTAGAGATGTCAGATTTGTTGAAAACGATGTAGTACATGAAAGCCGATCAGAAAATAAAGAAATACTTGAGGAAAGACCACGAGAATTCAGATCACAGGAAAATGAAGATGATGAGACAAGAGAGGAAAATGAAGAACAAGACTCAGACGAAAATGATGAACGAAGATTATGCGAGGAAAAAGAAAAATGTAAGAAGAGACAAATAAAGACACCAGGCAAGTTTAGTGACTACGAACTTTATTGCGCATACTGTTTTATTGCAAAAGAGCCAAAAGTCTATGAGGAAGCACTAGAAAGAGGAAATGGCTGGAAGGAAGCAATAACAATGAACTGAAGTCACATGAAAAATACAAAACATGGAAACCAACAATACTGCCAGAAACTGAAACAGCTATAGATACTCGAAATTAATTTTCAAGTATTAAATCAAGAAATCAGAAGGAATGTACCCTACAGGGAGCTAATTGGTTCTATACTATACATAGCAACAATTAGTAGACCAGACATTTTATTTGCAACAATATTCTTAAGCAGGTTCTTGGATAAACCAACTGAGCAATTATGGCAGACAGCGAAGCGTATACTAAGATACTTGAAGTATACACGAAATCTGGCAGTTGCGTATGACACAGCACAGGTTCAGAAACTACTGGCATACTCCGATGCAGATTGGGGTGGTGACCAGCTGGACAGGAAAAGTGTTAGTGCGTGCGCGATTTATCTCGGTAATAACTTAGTGTCGTGGATTTCGAAGAAGCATAATGTGGTTGCTCAGTCGAGCTATGAAGCAGAATATTTAGCTAGTGCACTTATATCTATATATAGAACTATAGACCCATCTCTATACTATGCAATTTTTCCAAGATATTTGAGAGCGTGCTTTACAAAAACATCTACAGTTCTATTAAAAGTATTATAACGCCGCACCAACACGGATTCATGGCAAAACGTTCGACAATCACTAATCTTTGCTGCTTTACTCAGTATGTGTCTGAGGTTGTGGACAGCCTAGGCCAAGTTGATGTGATATATACTGATTTCCAGAAGGCCTTCGACCAGATTGATCACTACGTTTTGTTAAATAAATTATTGAAAGTTGGATTCTCTCCATCTCTCACCAAATTATTAGAATCATACTTGGTTGATAGAAAACAATATGTTGAATATCGGAATACCAAATCGAGACCTTCCACTCCTTTGTCTGGTGTCCCTCAGGGATCTAACTTGGGACCACTTTTATTTTTAATCTTCATTAATGACATTGTAGACATTCTTAACTGCCATGTATTACTGTTCGCGGATGATATGAAGATATTTTACAAGGTGAAGTCAGCAGAGGATTGTCAACTTTTGCAGCAGGATTTAGACAGTGTTAACAGATGGTGTCGGAGAAACTCTTTGGAACTTAACATTAACAAATGCGAAGTCATGTCTTTTACAAGGAAACATACCCTTATAGAATTTGACTATAGAATACGCGATATTAAACTCGATCGTTCTGAGATTGTAAAGGACTTGGGTATATATTTTGATACGAAGCTATATTTTACCTACCACATTAATGAGATGATTGCTAGTGCATATCGTACTTATGGATTCATATACCGAAACTGCAGAGCCTTTACAAATATTAACTGCCTTATTTTATTATTTAATTCGTTTGTAAGATCAAAACTTGAATACGGATCTCTTTTGTGGTATCCTATATACCTAGTGCATTCGAGGAATATTGAGAATGTTTTAAGGCGTTTCCTGAAATATTTGGTCTTTATAATTGATAAAACCTATCCTCCTCGAGGTTATGATCACATGTTACTGCTTAACCGATTTAACCTTGACTCACTGGCTACTAGACGGAATATATTAAGTATTAAATTTCTTTATAACTTACTGCATAATAATGTAGATTCTCAATGGCTGTTGAGTAAAATAAACTTTAATATACCGCGATTGTCATCCCGCCACCAATGTACTTTCTATCTTAATTTTAGTCGAACAAATGTTATAAATAAGTCACCTTTTTATATAATTTGTAATAATTTCAATATTATTTGTCATCTTTGTGATATCAATTATAATTCTATTTGTGAGATTGTAAGTATTGTAAAAAATAGTAGCTTGAATATTAGTTACTGAATGGTAAATTTTATAGATGTACAACCTCACATGCATTTTTTTACGTATTTCTATATCTCATATTTCTTTCTTGTATTCGCATTTTTTTGTAATTTTTTGTTGTACGTTCCCTGTACTTGGGCTTGTCCTGTTGGGAAATAAATCAGATTATTATTATTATTATTATTATTATATATCTTATAATATAAAGACATATACATTATTTATAAAAGTACCTATGAAGTAAAAGATTTATTATAGTATATGTTTATAAAATTGAGTACCTAAGTTGTAGAATGTAGGCATTTACTTTGTGATCGCAATACATTACATTTTACAAGTTTTGAACTTGTAAAAACCTGCACATAATGATATACCAGTATCATCTTGTTACAAGCATACGCGCAGTCTCAGAGCTTCGCGAACTTGCACTGACTTGTTCAATTCGTCACTCTATAAATACGAATGTGAGACAAATACGTTTATTCGTTTCCTGAATCTTGAAGTGGAAAGTGCTAGAAAATATTAAAAAAAATATAAACTGGTAGTTTATCACAGAAATTATAGCGAATCAGTGCTATTTTTGTTTGAGAGTGTCGGGGAAAAGTAAGTACATTATTTTTTATTAAATTTTAGTTTTGTACTCGTAGTTAGCAGAGATAGATAAATTCCGCCAATCATGACTTCAGTTATTAATAGTTTAATATTCAAATCATGCAAAATTACACAAGTACTCCTCAATAGTTTCTTTTTCAAAGATTAAGCAATCGGTATTATAATTACACTGCAATCTCCGTAATCCGAAGTAATTGCTGCAAGGAGATATTCGGATTACGGAATGTTTTTGGAAAAATCTAAAAAAAGACAACTATACATACATATTACGTATGTATTTTATTATTAACATACAATATGTTACCACTTTGAAAGATAAATTAAGAAAATAAGAAATCCACAACTGTACAGCTTCTCACATTCATTTATAATGGCTGTACACCTATGCCTGCCATAAAATCTAAGACCATACGATTTAAATTTGACTTTGATTTTTTAATATACAACTGCTTGACTTTATGTCTTATTAGAATAGATTAATTTTGCCCACAGATGACTGATACCATGTCCGAATCTAAAGATAAATTTAGACAGTACAGCGTGGATTATTTGAAGTTTGGCTTCATTCAATCATTGTCGGACAAGCAATTGCCTATGTGCCTTTTATGCAACAAAGTTTTGGGCAATGATGCTATGAAACCATCTAAGCTGCAGGATCATCTGAGAAGATGTCATCATGATAAAACAGATAAAGATTTAAAATACTTTCAAACACTCAAAGATAAACTTCAGAAGAGACCCACGCTGGACAGAATGTTAGCTTCGACGTCACAAAGAAACGATGATGGTTTGCGGGCGTCTTACAATATCTCGCTACTTATAGCAAAATCCGGAAAACCGCATACTATCGGAGAGAAGTTAATTTTGCCAGCCGTTGAAGAGGTTTTAAAAACTGTTTTACACAAACCTGCATCTGATATCTTTAAAAGGATTCCCTTAAGCAACAATACTGTTGAAAGACGTATTGATGAAATGAGTTCTGGAGTATTTGCAAACGACCCATTTCTTTATATAACTGGACGGGACAACTTTACCTGGTAATGCAGCATTATTATTGGCATATGTTCTTTTTATTATGAATCAAGAAATCTACGAGGAACTGCTCTTCGCAAGAACTTTGACAACCGACACTAAAGGTGAATCAATATTTCATATTTTGAAGGATAACTTCATTGAAAAAGCAATCTCTTTATCAAATATAATATCAGCAGCTACAGATGGAGCACCTGCCATGGTTGGACGTTATCGTGGATTTATAAGCTATTTAAAACAAAATGTGTCAGGGGTGTTAGCAATACAGTGCGTCATCCATCGACAACATTTAGTTGCTAAAAATTTGAGTGTTAGATTGCATGAATTTCTTTCAATTAATCATTGATGCAGTAAACCGAATTCGAAGCAACGCGGTTATTTGCGCAGTTGTGTGAAGAAAATGACGAACACTTCCATCAATTACTCCTTCACACTGAAGTACGCTGGCTGTCGAGAGGCTTATGTTTGACACGATTTTTTGCACTTTTTGAGACTATTTTAGAATTTCTGGATACTAAAGATAAAATTTTAAAAGACAATTTATTGAAGAGGAAAACAGACATCGACTATTTAACAGATTTGTTTACAAGATTTAATATGGTTAATTTGCAGTTACAAGGCGACAGTCTGAATTTGAGTAAAACAAAGTCCATCTTATCAGCGTTTCTTGCCAAAGTTAAACTAATGAAGCAAAATATTGGACGGGGCGAATTTTCCCAGTTCCCCAATTTGTCACGTACACACTGCCAGGAAGACGACGTTTCAACCTACGTTCAACATTTAAATATCCTCTATTCAGATTTTGAAACTAGGTTTGAGGATGTTTTGACTATGGTAATATCACCGTGGATAATTAACCCATATGGTGACATAGAAGAAATGAATGTCATAATACAAGAGAAGACAGAAATTTTTAATTTCCTTTCCATCGTCATACCTAGTGGAAAGAAGAAAAAGAAACAAACTGGACATCATTAGCCGAGGAGATTTAAGATTAAACCTTACAAAATTGACGCCAAATGTTGATAATTTATTATGAAAGCATCAGGTTCATCCTTCTCACTAAAAACATTTACTTATTGCTTAGTTTATTTTATGTTACGTATATTTTATATAACAGATACAAAATTTTATTGTGAGTAGTTTTAATTTAAATTCAATTAATAAATGTTTAAAACTTAACGTGTGTTTTTACTTTAAGTTTTTAACATTAAACTTCACTACAGTTAGAAATTTACAAAAAATCAATATCAGGTAAGTAGGGGGTCTACCCAAAACCGAAATACATATCGAGGGGTCTACGACACAAAAAAGTTTGGGAACCTCTGTGTTAGACGCAAGACATAATACTCTCTATATCGTTATGTTAGGATATTATTTCTTTTTATAAAACTATATAACCATTTAACACCTTGTAGCTTAACTTATATTTACTTAATACAAATATCATGCAAATACCAAACATAAATTATAGCATGCGTGTATTAAAAGCTTCCTGGCTCTTATCGATAATTATAATAAAGCTCTTTGAATCAATTAGCAAATTTAAGATTTACAACTTCATCGGTACTATGTGGTAAGATTCATATACATATAACCCATATTTCAATATTAATGCCGATGTTACCTGTTGGCGGTATTACTTTCAATCGACTGCTATCAAAGTAATTTTATGTTCATCGCTAATTCGAAAAGCATCTCTTCGTGGAAAATTAATGTGATTGTAATGCGTCTATAAATAAATGATGAGGAAGGTAATTCGCCTTAAATAACATTTACTAATCGATTGAGTATTGCAATTTGCCTACTTAATATTTATTAATAGGACAATTTCGTGTTTTCCTTTTCTTTCTTAATTTTTTTATATATAATGTATGACCAATATTTTAGGACGAAATTGCATCAGGAATTAAAAGCTAAAATTAGGTAAATTAGAATTAGAAATTTACAAACTTTTCTGTTTTGTTTCTTTGACTTTTGGCATTAGAAAGGAGATAAATAGATAAAATGATGTTGATGCAAATAAATTCCGACTTATCAAATGTCAAATTTATAAAAAAATATTTTGATTAGAAAGAATTAATTTGTTCTACTTCGTAAAAAGGAAATAGCTACCCATTATATGTATTGTAAACGTAAATTAGAACGAAACGAACAACTATTAATCATTTCGAATCGTTTCATTCCTAAAAACAATAACGACGGACTCTCACTCACACATTTACACACCGACACAAAGACAGCATCGACATGGGCAATTAACGCGAACAATTAAAAACGACTGGATGGACGTTACCGAAACTCAACCGTTCGATAATGCGTCCACAATACTCACACATATAAACGGATTTTATGTATATGTATAAGAAGGACTGTCGAAGAGCATCAGCATCGTACGACTCGAACAACACGAAATGAAACGGCCATCAGCAGCTCGATTCTTTTCTGTATATGTGTGTGTGTGTGTGTTTGCAGTGGAGATAATTAATAAATTAGTTCTTTTGACGGCGCCAGTCGGTCAGTTCTAAGGGAAGCCGAGCTAGAGTGAAAAAAATAATACATTTTTAACAGGATATCTTTTAAGGCATCAACGCCTTCACGGACTGCACATATAGTTGTTGTGATGTGGATGATGTAGAAAAGAAACTATCTTGTTGCGGTCGGGGATAAGTGGGTTCCGCAAATTTGAATCATGATGCGTTCATGTGAAATTTCTATTCTAATTTGAAATGTTTTTTACAAGCAATCGTTTCTTCTCGAGAAATGTTGTTATAGTAAACATAGTAGATTTTTGCTGGTCTTTATCAATTAATTATGTGAGGTGAATAGCCTATTCTTTGATTAATTTTTCTGAAAATGTATGACTATTGTAGTAGTCACGTAGGGCAACGATATGGATATGATTATGCGATTATACCTTTTTCGTAAACTATGTAAGAGGTTATCATGCTATCTGGAAATTGAAACTGATGTCAAGTTTTTTGTGCATCTTTTACAGATAGAAGAACACACATTAATTGATGTCTTTCAATGATACTTTCATCTTTATTGTGGAGACGAGAATAATGAGTTCCCATCTTGGAAGAATTGAGTATTCCTTAACCCTTAAATGCATGATTTTCTGTTTAAAATGAAAAAAAATAACTGATGCAGGGAAAAATAGAAAAAAATCATTTCGAATCATTTTATTTTTTGAAATAACATTACATGTGAAATTGTTTAAAACAATTATTATGTTTGCTGAGACATAATTCTACACCCCACTTCTCACACTTGGTATGGGTAAATCGTTTGCAGTTAGGCGGCTTGCATCTCAATTTTTAATCTTCTATAATTGGCCAATGCCCAGTTTGGTCAGCGCAAATTTTCGCGGGCGGTAGCTATATGCTTTATTGGTCCTATCTTTCTCTTATTCTCAATTTCTTCCACTAAACTATTCCTAAGGAGACCACGTTTAGTAGCAGCTGAGGTTATGTTGCACAAGTTATAAGCTACTTCTGCACGAAATTGGGC
This sequence comes from Holotrichia oblita, assembly GCA_023690525.1. Classification (NCBI taxonomy): domain Eukaryota; kingdom Metazoa; phylum Arthropoda; class Insecta; order Coleoptera; family Scarabaeidae; genus Holotrichia; species Holotrichia oblita. The sequence goes on from CM043016.1 coordinate 34,969,673, forward strand.
TTGATTCAATAATTTGCATCCTGGTTGCTTCTTCGAATTTACTAACGTCAAGTCTAAAAGATGGTAGAAAATCCTTATGTACTATTTACGACTCTTTATATATATTTTGTACCTTCCTATGAAGCTATCCAATAAATCCACACCTCCCATATGTCTGTTATATTCGGTTGTAATATAAAGACAATCAACTTCAATAATTCTCTTTTCCTTCCGATCGTATCTTTTCACTTTCGAAATTGAAACATCTCTCAAAGACGCAATTTGCAATTGCTGTTTCTTCGTATAGTACCCAAAGAATAAATTCCCTCCTTTGTCAAATGCACCATTAGAGGCAATGCTGTATAATAGTTATCATGATATAGTCTGTAATTTTGCTGTCGTGGAATAATTCTAGCTAAACGTAAAACCAAATTTGATGTTACTCTGAGGTCAAGTTTGTCAACTGGCACAGCTTTTTCTTCTTGACCAGCATAAATTTCAAATATATAGGCAAATCCTCAAATGACTGGCATAACAAAGAATTTGAATCCCCATTTGTGGGGCTTCATTGGCATATATTGTTTCGTATAATGCCTGACTTTGGTGGAGCATATTTGCTGGTCTATACATAGATTTTGCTCCAAGGCAACCGAAGAAAATTTATTGTTCAGAAAATCAAGAATAGGTCTAATTTTGTGAAGCCTATCATGTCCTGGCTGATCACAGGGTATAAAAGAGTCGTTATTGTTGAAGTGTATGAACTTATCATCTCGAATTTGTTGATTAACTGGGGTAAATCTTAGTTCATTACTCCACGTTGACCTCGTATTGAGCATATTTAGCAATGAAGTATACATATATTAGTATGCCAAAAAAATTGCTTTATGTTATTTTCGGTAAAAAATGCTGGTCTCTCAGTTTTGGTCTTCTACAATTTTTGCTATCAACTCACTTGAGAAAAAGTAGTTGAAGAATTACAATGCCGGTTCCAAAGCTAAAATTTCTTCAGATATTTCTATGTCTCAATGGGTGGTAGCTGATCATCATTTAAAATCAAAGACTTAGATTTCCAAAATATATCCTTTTTTACGGCTACCTTACTTCGGTTCAAGGGCAAGAAAGAAGAGAGGGGCAAGTTATCTTCTTCATCCTCTGGCTCTTCTAGAACACCACTTCTACTCGCACTTTTTTCAATGTCTTCGATTTCTACTTCATTATCAGTTTCGGGCAAAATGCGGTCTTCATCGCTATCTGCAGTTTTAAAGCGAGTGTCGTTGTCGTCAATTAGACTGGTAAAATTTGCTCAAAACTGTTCAATATAATTTTTTGCTAGAATCTTTTCCTGTCCATACTGAAAGAATAATTGAAAACAATGAACTCAACTGCAGAGCGTTGCCGATAAGGTACAGACTCAAGAAAACAAATGATATCTCGAATGCACGATGTTGCCGATCGGCAACAAAACAAAATTCGATTTTTTTTCAATAATATACACCAATATACAGGATTATACAATCTGGTCAAAAAATATATACCTTTCAGACGTAAAAAGACAATTTTAATGAAATGAAACATTTTTCTCAACCAAACTATAATCAATATAGTAAAGTTAATATAATTAAGTTGCCAGTAGTCTGTAAACTAGGAAATGTCAAGAATACACTGACATGATCGCCACCTACCAGAATTTAAGGGTTAAGAAATGAACCATATAAGTGTGGATCAGGCCTGAGTACTTAGCTATGACAAAATAAGTATCTGTTGTTATAACTGCATTTTCTAGACACGTTGGCCATCGCCACTGTGACTCCAAATTCATTGATCTGCTGCTACCTTATCATTCGACTTGTTTAAATGATGTAGTCGATTTCTTTCTATTAAAAATTATTTATCTTTGAATAGGTTGACTGGATTTTTTTTTATTCTACAGAAAAGTTATTTAATAGCTATTTTAGGTCTGTTTTTGAACAGGATGACTGCTGGACTCTTGCCTTTCGGTTGCTAACAATGCACCTTTTCCAGCTATCAATGTATCTCTGATTGACCAAAGTTCCGTACTGCAGATGTTGAAATCTTTGGACGTGAGAAAAGGTAGTGGTCCAGATCATATTCCCCCTTTATTTATTAAATCTTGTGCTGAATCTCTTGCATATCCCCTAACTCTATTATTTAACTTATCTCTCACGCAGGTAACTTTTCCTCAAATTTGGAAAAATGGTTTGATTACTCCCATTCACAAGGGAGGTAGTGCAGATGAAATCTCAAACTATAGGCCGATCTCGAAGCTCAGCATTTTTGCAAAGCTTTTGGAAAAAATCGTTACTGTCTAGTTATATCACTCCGTAAAGCACATTATTCTGCCACAGCAACATGGTTTTTGTAAGGGTAGATCTACCATTACAAATCTACTTACTTATACAGATTATTTGTCATCTGTCTTGGATCAAGGTGGCCAGGTTGATGTTGTCTTGACAGACTTTAAAAAAGCTTTCGATAAAGTCAACCACACTTTATTGATTTCTAAATTAGTTCAAATAGGTTGTCATGGAAACCTTCTCCGATGGATTACTTCTTATATTAGAAATAGGTCACAGGCTGTTGCTATTAATGGACTTAGATCTGACTATATAAACGTGACCTCCGGTGTGCCCCAGGGTTCCCACCTCGGTCCGCTCCTTTTTAATTTATACATAAATGACATTGGTGGGGTCTTCAGCTCTTGCAGGTTTTTGTTGTATGCTGATGATTTAAAATTTTTTAATAGTATTGCTAGTATTAATGACAGTTTACCGTTACAATTTGAATTGAATAAATTTGAAATTTATTGTGATTCCAATAAATTACACTTAAAACAAAAAACTTAAAACTGGAGAAGGTTTCCATTGTCAAAGACCTCCGCATAATTTTTGGTTAGAAACTTTCATTTCAAGACCACGTAGATTTCATTACTCGCCGTGCTTTTAGAACTTTTGGATTTATTTGTAGAATCACTAAGCCTTTTAATGATCATAAATGTCTTTTCATCACGCTTGTGGTTAATAATCTGCTGTATGGCTCTGTGATTTGGAACCCCATGTATAATGTTTACATTGATAGAGTTGAATCGGTACAAATTTTTTTTTAAATTTTTGACATACAAATTTGGCAACAATTTTCAGAGTTATCATTAACGTCTGGTTGCTTATAGTTTATTATCATTAAAACATAGAAGGGTAATTGCAGATCTATTGATAATATATAAAATTGTTCATAATCATTTTGATTGTGACTTGCTCTCCCAAATGAGTTTTAGTGTCCCGAGACTGGAGGCTAGATCCTCCGCGACTTTCCAACTAATAACTCACTCAACCAACATGGATATAAACTCACCGTTTTATCGAATGTGTAATAACTACAATAGTTTTGCGAGTAGTTTAGATATTTTTGACTTGTCGCTGTCTGCATTCAGGAGTTCAGTGGTTCATCGGTCTTTTTCATGGATAGACTTTTCTGTTTTTTTTTCTCTTTTTTCTAGTTTAAGGTATACTGTTAATCCTACCACACTTTCATTTTACTTACTGCTATCGCTTTTACTTTTTCTTAAGTTAGTTCGGCCTTGGCTGAAGTTTTGTTCTTGTTTTTGTATTGTATTTATTCATGTATTACATGGATTTTTTTTTGGGGCTACAAACCTGTCAATTTCCCAAATATTAAAAAAAAATGTTTCTCTTTATGGTCTTGAAAAAAAGAAACCAAAACATTAATAAACGATGAAAGCCATAAAATAAATACCGAATTATGTACTGATTCTCGGTAGTGCTACCAACAAAAAAAAAACTTGGTCGAAACTTCACTTCTTCGGATTTACCACTGCTGTCTGAGTTCACGCTGGATAACGAACGAACGATAATCGAAGTTATGGTGATTGAATCAGTACTTCTATCGTCAGAATTTGCCTTCAAATGTGTAACAAAATTCTTCATCTGGCATCTGTTGTCAACCTCTTCCAACTCAAATCTAAGCCATCGCAGACTGATTTGCTGTGGACGCATAGATAAAAGAGGTACTTTGCAACTCAAGTTAAAACTTTTACATTATGAGTGAGATTGCGAAAAATGATGGTTTTCTCTTAGATCTTTGAATATTAACACGTTGGCTACCTCTCGTCACATACCGGTTGATTTCAGAGATAAATATCGGCGCGAAGGGGCAAGAGGTACGAAAATTTGCTAAGAAGTGGGGACGCGTACAAGTCTCTCTACGCGTACAGTCTAGTCTCGTCTAGTCTACAGCGCTGTGATAGACTCATTCGCGTCTCTACTTCTTAGCAAATTTTCGTACCTCTTGCCCCTTCACGCCGTTATTTATCCTATCTCTGAAATCAACCGCTATATGTGACGGACAGTTTCAATTGATAGACTACCGTCACGCATATGTGTGGCAGGCTTGGACATTTTCAATGGCGTATACCATCTTGCAGTCTGTATTGAGCTGCTCGAGCTTTTGTGATGGTCTATAATATAATTGGTATAGTATATAATGGTCTCACAGTATAATTTGAGGTTATATTGGTTTGATATTTGTAGTAGTGCATGTTCGCCTGAGTGTAATCGCGAATAATTTTGGAGTTGAATAGCCATGGATTACAAAAAACGTAAACTAACAGATGAAGAACTGTGTGGTGAAGCTCAGAAAATAGCGGTTTGGAATTATTTGAAGAGGAATGGGAAGAGCAATAAAATAAAATTGTCGATTGGACAAACAGTAAAGCACAACTCTTTCTATGCAAAGGCATCTCAAGAGAGTCTAATTTACGTAAGTGGAAAGATGTTCCTATTGTTGAACTCAAAACATTCCTGGGTCTATGTATTACTATGGGCAGTGTAAAAATGCCAAGTATAAAAGCACTATTGGTCTACAGATATCATTTATAACCACATCCAATATTGATTAATTTGAAATAATTTTGATTTATTTAGACAAGACCAGCCGGTTGCACAAAATAAATGTGGTGGGTGCTTAATTGCAGTGACTCCGTAAACTGTATCGCTTGTCTGGCTATCATTGCAACTCTCGCGGTGTAGTTTTTGTGTGTGTGTATGTTGTGTTCAATTGGCTTTGTGACAGCATCATATCGCCTTTTATGATGCCGCGCTGTTAATCACTTTGCTCCCAACAGCGAATGGCAAGTCGATCCGGGATTAAACTCTCTGAAAAAATGTCTCCCTGCCTCCAGAGAATTGAACCCCGGCGCCTATCGTCCTCTCACAACAATAGTCAGCCGCCTAACCACTGCGGCCATCGACCCGTTTGTTATCGAGCATATTCTGCTAAATATTCGAACAGCGTTCTATCCAAGCCAACAACTATCCCTGGATGAAGCATTGTTGCTGTGGCGTGGCAGACTTTATTTTCGGCAGTATATCCCAAATAAAGCTGCTAAATATGGAATAAAGATACTATGGGAAGAGAACAACTCAAGATCAAGAACACGGCCACGCCTTTGCTGTTGTTGAAAAACTAGCGGAGGCCTATTTGAACAAAGGTCATATTATATATTTGGACATTTTTTACAACAGTGTGGATTTGCCTGAAAAATGTTGGAGAAGGATACTCATGTAGTGGGAACCCTTCGCAAAACCAGGAAGAAGAATCCTAAAGGCAAGAAATTGAAAAGTGGGGAGACGATTTGGAGGCGAAAGGGCAAGGTTGTTGTAGGCAAGTGGAAGGATAATTATAATAATTTGAAATGGCTGAAGGAACTAACAGAAGAGGGAAACAATTTACGAAGTCAAGTATCGTTTTTGACTATAACAAATTCATGTCAGGCATAGATAGAAAGACCAATAGATGGTACATCAAACTATTCTTCCATTTACTAGATGCATGTCTTTGGAATGAAAAAAAAATCACTCTTCATATTTGTAATCTCGTTTTGTTTAGCCACCAACTAAATCTCAACATTTTCCAACGAAAGTAGACAAAAGAATCAGGTGTCACAGTTGCCACCAGAGAGAGACAAAAGTCACCTATTTTGTGTGTGGTGAATGTAAGGACGAAAAAGGAAATCCAATTGGTCTATATGTTGATGGTTGTTTCGCACAGTAGCATATTATGTGAATTTCGTTTTTGTTTGCAACAAGTGCAATAAGAAATACAATAATACAATAAGTTTAACATTTCTCATATTCCTTGTCTTTTTTTCTTCTGGAATAAATACTGATTTTCAATTAAAACTTTCACACATGTGAGTCGTGCAGTCCATTTAAAAAATGTTTGACTATAGACCACCATCACATATATGTGACGGAAACAGAAACTGAAAAAAAACCGAAAATGTTCATTTATGGGGGTAGTGAACGTCTTAAAATATCCGCTTCTTAGTGATTATTCTGATTTGAGGGTAGTCAGTATATAGCTTGTTGTGTCCAAAGTATTGGATAGAATACTTTATAACCAAAATTACAAGTATTTTTCTTCTAATATGTACCTGATCTGATTATCAATCTGGACTTAGGAAATGCTTCAGTACAGGCTTGAGCAGTGTATTTGTCCCCTTAATCGTTCTTATTTCTAGTGGTCTTTTTCCACTATAGATTATTATTTTGTCATTCAGAATCCAAGGAAAATTGACATCGTGTCAGAATCAACACGACTGGAATGTAGTTACTTGTAGGAGCAAGCTAAGTGCCCACATACATTCCAAATTCCTAAGATTATGCTAGGAAATGAACATAGAGTTAGTCTGCACGCCAGGTTATCCAGGCACACACCATACAATCACTGGAGAAATTGACCATTTTTGTTTTTTTTTTTCAGGATAAGGTGAAGAGACGTTTTCAAACTCAGCAGTCAGCAAGTTGTAAAAGGTAAAAGGCAATGTTGTAACAGGGTTCTAGAGGTACTGGAGTCATCAATAGCATTTCAGCCTAGTACGTTCAGAATTTTTTGGCAATTTCCTCAAACTTTCTTTCAGGTCCATTATCATCTTCTAACACTGAGTGTCCTTCGATAGTTCTCAAAAACGGTGTTTGACAGGAATATTACCGATTATTATTGTTGACAATATAAATTATTGCTGCTACCAGAATTAATTTTGCAGCAATGGTATAAGATTTGTCTTTTTAGATTGTGTCACTGAAATTCCGAGTCGAGGTAATTCTACAGAATAATGGAAAAGTGAGGTAGACTTTAAGTGAGACGAAATACAACTGAACCACTTAAATGAACGTTATTATTGCTTTCTTTCTAAATGGTACATAAACCTGACGAACCTAATAACTGTTTTGAAAACTGACTGAGTTACTGGATCGTTTGTGTTGATGTTTAGTCCCATATATACACATCCCCTGTATATACACATACACATTATACAAGATAAAGAATACGTTTTAGTTTTTATGCGCCGAAACTAATCTGTTTTTATGTGTAAAACACGATTTTTGTCGGCTGCTTAACAAATGGAAATTAAATGTGTTTTAAATTCTATCCGTTCTTCGGTTGACTTTTATGCATCGTCCGTAACAAGATTACATTCCACTTAGGCGTCAAGAGCGAATTCACAGTTCGGAAAGAGATCGCAGGCCGTTTTTTGCCGATTTCTTAACGTGAAACGGCCACAGGTAGTGGAGGCGTTAACGCACTACGTGCTCGTCACGATAAATAACGCTGTCGACTCATCGGCGATACTTGTTCAGGTTAATTTTCTGTGCAAACATTTAAAATAGTCGATTCATCACACCACCAATTCTGTTTTATGAGTTCCTCCTAACCGAATCGATTGGTTTAATGTGTTCTTATGCGATTCGCAACTGTTATTGAGGATGAACCGTTTTGTTTGTAATAACCAGAAATCATCAGTTCAAATACGGCAAAAATGAGACTCTCTAGAGTATTTCTTTATTCCTTCATTGTACGCGAAGTAATTCAAAATGTTAAAGAAAAACTACGTTTTTAATGTAGGAGCGTTGGCAATAACGGCTACTACATATAGAGAGTGTTGAAAAATTACTTTAAAAGATTTTAGAGACATAAAATACTCATCAAAATAAGAAACAATGTTCTTGGGAGTGAAGAGGGTGGCGGTTATGGGCCCAGAAACGTTTAGCTTCTGTGATATAGGATGTTACGACTTTGAAATGCTACCACATACCGGGTGTTCCACAAAAACTTCCAAAGGCTATGTATACAGGGTGAGCTTTTACGTTACAGGCATTATCTACTTTTCCTGTATAGTTATCAAAATACTTTTTAAATAAAAATTGCTTGATATAATAATGTGTCGAAAATGACATAAACAGGGATTTCATTTGCTTGAGACCTTGAAGGAGATTTCAAGGTCAACCTTTATTTGACAACTTTTTTATTTTGCCTTGTCAGTTTTGACACGATTTAGATAAACTTGTCAAAAGCAATTTTTATTAACTTATAGGAATACGATAATATTATAATTTAATAAATGTTCAAATTGGGCTCCATCAGCGTGGACACAAGCTTGCAAACGAGGTCTTAATACTCTGTTGCAAAATGAAAATATCATTTTCTGAGTTATGACCCTGCATCTCATGCGAATTTGATTTTTCAGATCATCAAGATCTGCCGACCGAACTTGATATACAAATTGCTTTAAATTAAACCTCACATGAAAAAATCAACAGGCTACAAATCCGGGGAACGAGCAAGCCAAGGGATAGAATCTTTATTTTCAATCCACCCATTGAGGTAGTGTTTTGGATTTTTTAATTTCAATAAAAGTGTTTATTTTATTGTCTGTATTTTTCATAATAGTTGCATACTCCAATTCATGACCTACTATTAGTTGTGCCATATAAAAATTTGCAAAAACTTTTCTTTTTCTTGCATTATTCCTTATTTAAGTACTTATATGTTTTCATGACAGTATTCGAATCGTTAGAAAATGTTCTTTTATAAAAATCAAAAAAAAATATATAGTGCAATTTGAAAGAAAAAATTGAATTACGTTTCTCGTGAATTATATCTGACTAACAGATAATTTGCATTGCTGTTTGTAGTCTTTACGAAACTCTACAGTTTCATATATAGATCATTAAAATCGGATAATAAATAAAGACATCACAGCCTTTGAAAATTTTTTCTCTTTCAAATCTCCTGTCTCTTTTTATCATGTTACAGCAACGAGCAAGAACAATCTCTTCCCGACAAACCATAGACCCAATAGTTTACTTTCCAAGCTATCCAAGGTTGTAAAGGCCATCATCCTAAATCGTCTCAAAGGCGAGCTCTTCGAACTGGCGTCGTCTTTCTTGACATCCCAAGCGGACTTTTGGATTTAACCAAACCTATTTTTGAAATAGGATGTTTGCAATGAAGATGACCAACCATATTTCCTCCCTTCATCTTGTCGTGCTCCAGAGTCCCTCAGGGCACTCTTCTCGTCTCGGATCTGTTCTTAATTTTTGTTTCTGACCTCCAAATGAAGTCACAAACTTAAGTAGCTATGTTTGTGGACGACAAAACGAGTCGCTTTCACCAGCTTATGTGCACTCGCCTGCAGAGAGACATCGATGCCCTTATGGATTCTCGAAATGGGGCTTGTTTATAAATCATATCAAATATGTAGCTGCTCGTTTTTCGAGAAATAGACTAATGCCCTCGGATAGTATCGCCTGCCGTGGAGCCGAAGCGTAAGATATGATGGAATGACCCTAGACTCCAGACTGACCAGATATTCTGGTCATCTCCGAAACAGTCTCAAGATTTTTAGCAGCAAAGTCCGTCGTTTGTTCATTTTTATGTCAGAAGAGACCTATCCTATAGAATAAGACACTTAGACTTATCACTGGAGTGTCATGTTATGTCCATCTCCATCAGGCTCTGAGAATTTCAACGCTCATCCAACACAAAACAGAGCTGTTCAAACGTAGTCCTAAGAGGATTTCCAACTCCTAGAATCCTCTAGTTAAAGCGCTCATGGATTTGGACACGGATCGTCCACCACCCAAGAGCAGGGTCAACACTCCTCAAGGACGTGAGAACGCAACCACGAAGCAATATTAAACCTCTACCTCTCCAATTCTTCCTTTTCCCCATAAGTCCAGCATTGTCCAAATCCCACATTGACGACAAAATATGAATGAACTCGATGGAGGAAGCTCCGTCAGAAAAATAGAAAGTATGGTTTATGGGAACACAACCCAAGCCTGGAAAAAGAATGAAGAACCAATGTGTTTGTAATGGTATACGACTAAATAAGTCCAAATATAAAAGCTTTTAATAGGCGATTCAGAAATAGTGCCAGCATATGAGAAACAATAAAGCAGAAACAGCATTTCGGCAAGATATAAGAATTTGATATTTACGAATTAGAGGTCAACGTGTGCTAGCATCGTCTTATCTTTTATCTCAAAATAATCTGAAGATGATATGCGAACGAAATGTTGAAAACGACCACTGATTTCTTGTAACTTCATGTTTGATAATAAATTCCATCTATTATATACAACTGTCTTGACGGTGTTAACATTAAAAGATGGGTATTACAACTAATTGATCAGCGTATCTATTGAACCCGACGGCATCTCTTGTTGTGGTATGTTTACACGAACTAAATGCCTGTGATCAGCAGGTGTCCTTGTCGTTGCTAGTTAAGCGAGACCCCTGCGGCCGTCTCCCTTTAATCTGCAATAAGAACCTGATTATCTCACCCTTCTCCGTTTTTATCCTTTTGACTGTGCGCCGACAGGGAATTAATTTAGTTAGTAGTTTTATTCTCGTAACAGAAAACAAGAAACAAAATGTTTATCTATGAACGGTTACAGAAAAATCTTCTCACTGTTTAAAAGAATTCGTCTGTGTATAACAGTAGTACGATGTGCGAGTAAGGAACTATTCTATTATAACAGCCGCAAAGCAAATTAATTTCCTGCCTGTAGGAGAAGGTACATCCGCTTCATATAAGTTTCTGCTTGAATGCCGGCTTCTAGGTAGTATTTATTAATAGGAAATTGAAGAAACTCACCGTTCATCTTAAGCGGATCACGTCAAAGATATTAAAAGGAAATGCAAATAATTAATGAAAAGGTATCGATATCATGTAAATGCAACATTGTAGACGTGAAGCTATTATAGTTTTATATGATTTGGTAAAAGCATCTTGGGTTTTATTTGTTGAAATTAATGCGAGCACTTGGTGAAGGCGTTTATAATTAAATAATGCAACTCGATGTTGTTTTTATTTTTAAATATCGAACATTGGAAAACTATAATTAAATAATATATAATATGTTGCCTTGAAAGTTTTACGAATAAAAAACAATTCAACAAAAGTCTAGTCTACTTTCTTGGCTGTCAAACATTTCATGCACTATTCTTTTAAAAACTCATGATGACGGACAAAATAATTTGAAACAGTTTGAATTCTTAAATATAGGCCAAGAAAAATTCTTTCGAGTAAGACCAAATTTGCTTTAAATTTATTGAAGAAATTCTTACCATTCACACATTTCTCAAGATATCTTCGGAGAGGTAAAAGATAGCGATACTAGATTTTCGCTGATTTGTTAGTAATTTAGCCCACGTTTTTAATCTGCAGTCACAAATCTATGTTTCCATTTAATATTCTCGATAAAACACAAAATATAGGAAAAAAATTAAACAGCGCCCTCTAGCATGTACGTCACTTATTAGATTGGTTCGAATTTATAAAAGCTGCTGTTACATCTGTCAATTTATTGATCAATTTCTAGAACTTAAAATTAGTCAATTTCTACAGAGTTTACAGGGTTTGTTTATTATACTTGTAGTTCAAGGGATATATATAGAGTTTGAAATTTTCTCCTATTGTGCAGACACAGTGAGTATATACAGGGTGATTGGTGAGAATGGCCTATTAAAAGTATTATACAAACGGCTCGGAATTTGAAAACAAAATTTTGCAGTTGGATATGGTTAAATATGAACTGTCACGTGAAAATATTTTTGAATAAATATCACTTCCGGTTAACCGGAAGTGGGCATCAACTTCGATTTTTTAAATAGCATGCTATAAAATAAATTACAAATTCAGCTTCTATGATAAATTTTACACATATTTCATGTATCATAACCTATACCTAAATACCATACCTTCTGAGTTATTCGCAATTAAAGAAAAAAAGTGACAGATACCGATCTTACTTTATAGTGATATTACTTCACGTAGGAGTAAATGAGGCGAATGAAATTTTGCATACGCGCAGCTGATATTATGTAGTTATACAACATTTGAAGTTTTTTTCTGTAACATTATACAGGGTGTTTAAAAACTTAGTTGCTTATAAATAAGTTCAATCCGCGGAAAGTACATTTTCTTAAATGGAAAGGTATGTATGTTATTAGATATTATGATTCTACAAAATTTTCTCTTTGAATCCATATTACGTGTTCCTATACCTAAAATGTAAGGTTAATAAGTTATAACGATTTAATTAACCTCCGTACCTAAAATGCTCAAATATGTCAATTTACAGAAGCAAGTGTGCTTAGCTCATTTGTTTTACATACTTACTTGCCACTTATTTTGAGGTCTGTCATTTTAGTTAGTAGTTCTCGTGTACACTGTGGGAAATAGATCTGCACCAGTACAATAATTAGGGTAAACAATGCGAGGATTTACTTTACAACAACAAAAAGTTATTTTATTTGTTACAAAACATATTGTTATCTTAGTATTTTTTACAATTTTTATTTTACCTCTGTAATAACATTGTTTTCGTTTTTGTGCAATACATTTTTCTCAGTATATTGTGTTAGAATGGATTAGCATTGAGAATAGACCAAATCAGGTAATCATGAATTTATTTATTATGTAAAGTGAATGTAATCAAATAGTGAAATAAACGTATCAAACGTTTAGTGGAAGATACTAACATTTACAACCAATGATCAGCAAAAATTTCTAAGAATTTTTAAGATATAAAAAGATTTAACGACCGATATGTTCGTAGAACAATGATGAAGGAACAATACCTGTTAAGTAATTAGAACAGTTATAATTATTTAAGAAGGCAGATATTTAAAAAACAGTTGAATTAGTGTGTCCAAAAGAAAATATTTTGTTAACTCAATGAAATATTAGTTGATTGAAGAGTCTTTTGTGTATCTAAAATAAAAGTAAAATCCAAAGTGTGAAGTAAAACCCAACGTGTAACAATATCAGTAAAAAATTTAGATTATCTAAGAATTCTCCTAGATACTCCCAACAATTGGTATTTGAATAATCAACATAAAGTAAATCTACATCAAAGGTCTAAATAATTAGTAATAACAAGTTAGGTAAAATAAAAAAAATAAAAAAGATAATGTAAAAGATACAGTAGAAAAATTATAAGAACAACAATAATAATAACACAAATAAATAAGTTATCTAAATGGTTCGACATGGCAACCATTTCTATTGAGGCATTCTATATTTGGAGACGTATTCCAATAATTCTTGCTAATCATCTGGTGTTATTTGCCTAAAGGATCCCTTATTCGTATAAATCAATGAGAAGAATTTTTGAAAATACGATTAACAAAATGACAGACGTCAAAATAAGTGGCAAGTAAGTATGTAAAACAAATGAGCCAAGCACACTTGATTCTGTAAATTGACATATTTGAGCATTTTAGGTACGGAGGTTAATTAAATCGTTATAACTTATTAACCTTACATTTTAGGTATAGGAATACCTAATACGGATTCAAAGAGAATATTTTGTAGAATCATAATATCTAATAAAATATATACCTTTCCATTTAAGAAAATGTACTTTCCGCGGATTGAACTTATTTACAAGCAACTAAGATTTTAAACACCCTGTATAATGTTACAGAAAAAAACTTCAAATGCTGTATAACTACATAATATCAGCTGCGTGTATGCAAAATTTCATTCGCCTCATTTACTCCTACGTGAAGTAATATCACTATAAAGTAAGATCGGTATCTGTCACTTTTTTTCTTTAATTGCGAATAACTCAGAAGGTATGGTATTTAGGTATAGGGTATGATACATGAAATATGTGTAAAATTTATCATAGAAGCTGAATTTGTAATTTATTTTATAGCATGCTATTTAAAAAATCGAAGTTGATGCCCACTTCCGGTTAACCGGAAGTGATATTTATTCAAAAATATTTTCACGTGATAGTTCATATTCAACCATATCCAATTACAAAATTTTGTTTTAAAATTCCGATCCGTTTGTATAATACTTTTAATAGACCATTCTCACCAATCACCCTGTATATTTATGTTCCATCATTAGTTATTATTTAAATAGATCCTGTGGATGTTACTTACTGTTGTAGATGCCATTTCAATTCGATCGGAAAGCCACAGAAAAGCTAATAGTTTTATATGAGCAACATCCAAATTTATACGATGTCTAAAGTCCCAATTATAAAAATAAAGTAATGAGGACTGAATCATATAAGGAAATTGCAACTGATATGAAAAAGTAAACAAGTTTTTGCATTAAGCATGGTTATTGGCTATATAAGATATTTTCCAGAGAACTGAATATCGATATCACATATCAGGATATCAACAAAAAAATTAATAATGTAAGGACTCAATATTTTGTTGAAACCAACAAAATAAAAAAGTCCGAAGTGAGTGGTGCAAGCTCTAGCCAGATATACAGTCCCTCCTGGTGATGCTACAAGGAGTTAGCATTTTTAGCAGGAAGTGCACCAGAACGAAGGAGCGAGAGTAATTTTGAGGATGTGGAAGTAAATATAGAAGATGATATAGAAGTATTACGAATTAATGTTGTAAGTTAATAATCAAAAATCAATATTTTAAATTTAATCTATGAACATATTAACAAAGAATTGTAAATGTATAAAAAATTATGTAAAAAATAGAATATATTATTTACAAACCGCAAATCATATAAAAAAGTATACCGATTTTTATTCTCTTTCTGCATATAATAGATATTTTCTTTCTTCAAAAAATTATGCAATGCACAGCATGCTAAAGTGATATCCTGCACTTTTTCAACACTTAAATTAATTGGTGCTAGAAAAATTCTGAATCTATTAGCCAGAATTCCAAAAGCGTTTTTTACCACCCTTCTTGCTCTGCTAAGCCTACTGTTAAAATTTTGTTGGTTTTCATTCATATTTCGGAATGGGTAAAGCTTTAAAATGTGTTCTGAGAGTGGAAATGCTGCATCGGCAACAAAGACAAATGGCATAGCATTATTTCTACCAGTCTTCTGGTAGCTTTAAGGTGTTTGATGTTATTGCTGAATACAAAGAACTACGTTGAAAAACGCCACCATCAGAAACTCGCCCATTTGTATCTACATCAATATATAAGAAATTATAATTGGCATCTACTACAGCCAATAAAACGATACTGTGTTGATGCTTATAATTGAAGTACATCGATCCAACACTTCTTGGAGCTCTAAAAACGATGTGTTTTTCATCAATAGCTCCAACTGTGTTAGGAAAATTCCACAAACTTTCAAAATCTGCGGCTATATTTAGCCATTCTGCAGGTGTGGTTGGTACCTAATATAAAATGTTTATCAGCAAGGTATATTATAAGAACATAAAGTGTAATATATACATCTGCAAACTTTTGGCACAAATACAGATGTTGTGGATTCTGAGACACGGAATGTGTACATAAGACTACAGTATGTTTCACCTGTAGCCAGAAATCTTAGGGTGACAATTAGTTTATCTTTGGCAGCTATACAACTTCGAAAAAATCTATCCTGTTTTGAAATATGAGGTTCGACCATATTTAATAATTTTATGAAACTACTTTCATCCATTCGCAGGTAGTTTTTAAATTGTTCAGGATCTGCTGGAAAATCCTTCTTTACTAAATTTAAGTTTCCCTTTTTTGCTGTCAACCATGGTCTAACCCACCACCTCCTTGTTACTCTTGCTTTTTGCATTTCTATCATTTTTACTAACATTATAATACCTACAGCGTTTCTTAAATTTGTTAGTCGTTTTCGTTGCCATTTTGACCTTGTTTTCTATTATTATGTTGTTCAACGAATCATTATTGTTGCAATTTAAAGTAAATTTGGAGTTACTCTCGTACAAGAACTGTGACAGATTAGCACCAACTATATTAAAATAAAAATTACTATGAAATTGAAGTTAAATTGATGCAAAAATAGAACATGCGCCAATTCTTCAATTTCTACAACTAGGCCAAGTTCTTGAAATTGATCTATTTATTGATAAATGTAAAGCTCCCAGCTAGAAACTTAAAATTGAAGAGAATTAGAACTAGAAATTGAACTTGAAATTGACACATGTAAAAACATGACTTGACATCAAGTCGTCTAAGTTCTAGAAATTGATCAATAAATTGACAGATGTAAAACCAGCTTAAGCATTAGATTGGAGGAAGAATGCTGTTTCCAACGGGACAATGTTTGAAAAATTCTGTTCAACAAAACCGGAGTTATAAGCGTTCCTTCAAAACAAAGTCTTTCCTCCCTCCCCTCCCACCCCAACTTGACGAAATACAAAAAAAACCGTCCAGTGTAAAATATGTGGAATTTTCAAAAAATTCATATTTTCATATTTGTGATAGACCTTAATTTTATAAATTTAATTATAGGAATTAAAATTTTGTGTGTTCAGTTACGTCATCCAGCCGTGTTTCTTGGGGTCACTTTAGTCAGCGAAATTTTTTCTCGAAGCTATTTAGATTAGGTTAGATGTGTGTTGTATGTACCAGGTTGTGTGTGCCTCTCTTCACTGCGACCTGTAAGATCTAATCTTACCTTAAACTTTTAATCCCACTCTTGAGTCGGTACCAGCGTATGGAGGGCTTTTCTAATTTAGTAGTCTTGAATTACCACTTCAAACTGTTTGTCGAAATTGAACTTCAGTGTCGTATGATCTTTTAGTTTAGCCATTCCTTCTAATTCTTCAAAGATTTGGAGATGGCCCACTAAGTCTCCTGACTTAAAAGTTGTGCTTCGTTCCAATCTGATGGCGCCCATCATTGCTTCCTTCTTCACCTGCAGATGCAGGGAATCAGTAGGACCTCCATCGCTACAGTTGGACGGGTCCGAATTGCACCTGTAATGCTTACGCAAGCAAGTCACTGTATCTTTTGTAGCATGACTTGTCTTCGTTGTTCGTTTGTTTTTGGCCACTATACCAGTGATGCGTATGTAACCTTGCTATATTGTAAACCTAGTACTGTAAACTTAGTTGCAGAGAGGGAAACTCATAGTTGTGAAATCTTTGCAACATTTCCTTTAATTAGTTTCGTTGTACGGGTGTTTCATAATATATGCGCAGGACTTCAGGATGTGATAGCTTGTCCAAAAATTTGCAAAAAAGTTTCTATCAACTTACCTTCTAAAATGCACCATTTTCGAGATACAGGGTGCAAATTAAAAAAAAATCGTTTTTTGGAAATATCTCTGGAACAGTTTATCGTAAAGAAAACCGCTTTTGTAACCATTTTCTACTTATAATAAGCTAAGTTGTGTGCAAGAAAAAAAAAATTTAAGTCATAATTGGTGAAAATTTTGAAGGAGTAGTGGTTGTTTTTCTCCCCAACTTCTACGCCACTGGAAAAAAAATTACGGTTTTGAGACGCCCATTTGAACCGCCAAAAAAGGTACTGTTTGTCATGAGCTCTAAAGTTGACCGTTTTCGAGAAAAATCAACTTTTATGTTGTTAACGTTTGCTTTTCTTACTTGTTCTAATGTTTTAGAAAAATAAAACTTTAATTTCAAAAAATTCCTCACGCTAGTTAGTATAGTACCCTTTATGAAAATCTTAACTGGAGAACTAAACAATCTATCTCTATTGTTAGAAGTAGAGCAATATTTTTATTTTCAAGTTAGCAAGTTTACCAAAACATTGCAACTATTATATATTATTAAAAGATGGTCTAATGCTAAGAAGAAAATAATGCTATTGATTTTTGAAAATAATTTTATTTAATACTTCTTCCATTAAGAACAAACCACAACTATATCGTGACACAATGCAACAATCCTTCTATACACAAAATACTAAACTAATAAACGTCCAGAAAACTGATCAAAACTAAACATATTATTATATCGGATTGTAGCCGATCCCTCTTCTTTTAGGATATTAATTTCCGTTTCGACTGTTGGCCAATCCTGGGCGAAGCGTGCGGGGGTGTACCAGTAGTAGAGGTTCTTCATCTTCCTTTATTGAACTCGAAAGATAACGGACACGTAAACCGATAATCCATCATTTTATAACATTAGTTAATGAGGGAATGTTAGCCGACCTCACATGGCTACGGTTTATATAGGCTACCTAGCCCCAACCAACGGCACACCGGTAGTGAAACGAAGGCATTAAATAAAGTGCAATTAATTAACACTCGGTGTAGATAAATCGCTGATGCGGCGCTGTGATGGCGTTGATTGCTGAAACAAATGAGTGTTTATCGATATATTATTTATTTCAGTACAATATATGGGTTTATGATGTTTTGGTACTTTAGTACTTAATGATGATTAGATATTTTTTAATAGTTTGTTGAATGTGTTTCCCCAAAAAAAATAAAATCTAAATCTAAATTTATTTTATTCTAGTTTTTAAATCAAACTTGTAAAGGTCTCGATGAGAAATAAAACAAAATATATAGCCAACCTCCAAATAGAAAAGAATGAAGTAGATCTGGTGGACTCATTCTTCATTGTGTCAGATTATTGTAAGAGCTGGCTGCGGGGAATACAGTCAGTCCAGTGGTCTGGATTCGTGAGGATTCTGGCAGAGAAGTCGATAGGGGAACACCGACGCCTTTGGGGTAAAACCAAGCTCCCTTCAGGGGGATCCTACGATCTTAGGAGAGATTAGGTAGTCTTCGACGCCCTCGGGGGAAGTTCGGTGCCCTTCAATCAGTGGCTAAACAGGAACATTTATCGAATCTAAGTTGTTTCATCCTTTTAATGAAGAAATAGCTTTGCAATGCCTTTTTGTCCGATATATAAGAGTAGGGGAGACCGGGGCTGGTTCGTTACAGGGGCAGGTTTGTACAGACGCCAGTGCGCAGGCTCTAAGCAACGTATGTTGGCAGGACTCAACAAGTGTATTTGTTACGTAACCAAGTTAGTCTGAATAAAGTTTCAAGACGTTAGACAACGTGGTTTCAGAGTTATTTAGTGATTTGTGATTTTGTTACCCGTAAGTAAATTTGTTTGTTCCCACATAACATTTTATAATATGGTTATACGCAAGTTTTTAATTTTTATTCTGGTGTATGCTTATTGCGCAAGAATTTAGCATTATTCACGTGTAATGTAATTGAAATTAATGGCGGGCTTGGTTCGTACTGTACCTACCAACCCCAATGCTAGAAAAATACATATTCCTACATTTTGATCCAAGTTTTTATTTTCTTTTAAAGGTCTATCATGCGTGCGTATAAGAGAAAATCATAACGGGATCTTACACCACCTGATATCATGCTTCAACCTGTAAGAGCCGTCAAAATTGATAGGCGTGGCCTAAAAGCAACTTCCAGAGAGTTTGGGATACCATTAATGACTTTGCAGAAATATTGCCAACAATTCTCTACCCAAGAGATTACTGGAGCTAACAACTCACCGAATACTATAGTTGGATACTTTAAGAACAGACAGGTTAATAATTAAAATTAAAAGATTATTTATTTCATCTATTTAAAAACTTTTTTAGGTGTTTTCATTAGAGGAAGAATCACATCTGTCCGAATACGTAAAGAAAGCATTTGATATTTATTTTGGATTATCTTCTAGATCTCAAACGGGTCGATGGCCGCAGTGGTTAGGCGGCTGACTATTGTTGTGAGAGGACGATAAGTGCCGGGGTTCAATTCTCTGGAGGGACGGTGACATTTTTTCAGAGAGTTTAATCCCGGATCGACTTGCCATTCGCTGTTGGGAGCAAAGTGATTAACAGCGCGGCATCATAAAAGGCGATATGATGCTGTCACAAAGCCATTTAAATACAACTTACACACACTAAACTACACCGCAAGAGTTGCAGTGATAGCCAGACAAGTAATACAGCTTACGGAGTCACTGCAACTAAGCACCCACCACACATTAAAAAAAATAGTTAGGCGAGTTGCTTCTGTATATGCGGTGTCATTAGATTTACGTATTCCCATTATTCGCATTTTGAAAACGAAACCGAACATTGTCTATTCGAACTCCAGAAGCTACAAGTCTCGCACGGGCCACCAGTTTTAATAAAACAAATGTTTCTGCATTTTTTTGACAATTTTCAGACTGTACTAAACCGACTACAGTGTGGAGCAGCAGATGTGTGGAATATGGATGAGACAGGAATAACCACGGTGCAGAAGCCAGAACAAGTGGTCGCTCGTCGAGGTTCCCGTCAAGTGGGAAGGCTAACGTCTACCGAACGAGGAACGCTAGTGACAATGGCCTTTGCCATTTCTGCGACAGGAAATACCGTTCCGCCATATTTCATATTTCCGAGGGTTAAGTTTAAACTTCACTTTTTGAACGAAAGTCCACCTGGTAGTGCCGGAGGAGCTAATCCGTCCGGTTGGATGAAAGGACAACATTTCATACACAAACCAATTCTATTGTTACTTGACAACCACGATTCACATTTGTCTGTTCAAGGACTTACCTACTGCAAGAATAATGGTGTAACTGTTCTATCATTTCCGCCGCACTGCAGCCACAAGCTGCAACCTTTGGACAAAAGCGCGTATGGTTCATTCAAGACTCATGTGAACACTGTCTGCGATAGTTGGATGACGAATAATCCTGGTCGTACGATAACCATTTATGACATCCCTGGCATTGTTTCCATCGCTTTACCTCTTGCAACAACGCAGAATAATATTACCGCTGGTTTTAGAGTTTCAGGAATATCGCTCATCAATCGGGATGTTTTTCCTGACTCAGAATTTTTACCATCGTACAAGGGAGCGTTTTTATATTCGCGGAATGGGGGATAAGGGGTGGAAATAAAAAAACCAAATTATTTTTCTTTTTCAATATATTCACCTGCAAGACATTTTTCACATCTTTCAATTAATTTATTTATACCCTCATAAAAAAATGATTTCTCTTTATCTGCAAAATACGCCGAAACTGCCTCCTTGACTTCATCATCGGCAGTAAATTTTTTACCCCGCAGCTCTTTTTTCATTTTCGGAAACAGGTAATAATCACTCGGGGCCAGGTCTGGGCTGTAGGGTGGGTGATTCACAATTTCGAAGCCCACCTTATGCAGGGCAGCTAACGCAACGCGGCTCTTGTGGACGGGCGCGTTGTCGTGCAAAAGCAGCACACCTTTCGTCAATTTTCCCCGTCTTTTTCTCTTTAATGGCTTCTTTTAGTCGCTCTAATATTGAAGCGTAATATTCTCCGGTTATAGAAACACCTTTATCTTTATAATCAATCAACAATATTCCTTCCGAGTCCCAAAATACCGTTGCCATGAGTTTCCCAGCTGTTGTGATACTTTAAATTTCTTGGGAGGTGCTGTACCCTTTTTATGCCACCGCATGGAGTCTTGTTTGGACTCAGGTTCATAACGATGAACCCAAGTTTCGTCTCCAGTAAGAATTCAACTCAATACACCATCCTTGTCTTCATTACAGAGGTCCAAAAATGCACGCGAACACTCTACGCGCTGTTGTTTTTGCGGCGGCGTGAGCATTCTCGGCACCCATCTTGCGCTGACCTTAGACATGCCGAGATGATCGTGTAGGATTTTAAAAATTGTTGTATCGGATACTCCAAACATTTCTGCGAGTTGTTTCTTCTTTAGTCGAGTACAATTTTTTCAACTTTTTGGATAAGTGCTGGCGTGGTCACCTCAATGCTCCAGCCCGGCCTCGGGTCGTCTTCAAGGGATTCCCTTCCTTGTTTAAATAAACTATGCCACTTGTACACCATGGTTTTTTCCTGGACAAGAGTCGCCGTAAACCAATGACATCTCATTCATTATGGTCGCGACTGATTTTTTCGAAAAAGAAAAAATCGCGAATATAGCGAGAAAGAATAAGAATAATAAGAAGGTAGAATCAGTTAAAAAAAATGTTCTAGCCGCCACGAAACCTAATAGCGACAAAACTAAAAAACATAAGAAACTAAAGGTTTTAAAGGCTCGTAATTGTTATTCCAGTGGTGAAGATGAAGAATCCTTATGTTTAGTGTGCGGAAGTGCAGAAGTCATCAGCTCTGGTCCTTTTTACGTATGCCACAATTGCAATTCAGATGAATCAAACTAATTCTTTTTCTTTTCGAGCTTTTTTGATGTTTTTTTTTGTAAATTTGAATTTATATTTTGTTTTTTGTGAATAAATGCCTAAGATTTAATGTCTATTCCCCTTATTCTTAATAATGACAAATCTGTACTAATCTGCCCCATAGGGTGTACGAACCTGCCCTGTATATGGGGCTAGTTGGTACAGAAGACATAGGACGATACTTCGCCATTTTGCTTGTTAGTATTAGTTACAATATTCTCATAACGGTAATAAACAATAAGCCAAATATAGCACCTACCCATAACCGACGAATAATTTTAAATTAGTCGTTTAGGTGAATGACAAAAAAAACAAATCTGAAAATAGTACCAACCAGCCCCGGTCCCCCTACCTATGTATATTGGTTTTAAAATCTACGCAACAGAATGCTTAAATATGTGTTTGCCTCTTGGACCTCTCACGCCGCTACATAATTTAATGTAAAATCGCAATTTCTAATGCATAAATTAATTAACATATCTTTTTTTAATATTCAGAATTAAAGCACACATGCATATGTATAAACTCCAATAAATGTAGTTCTTGTATGCGTGTAAAATTACTGTATTTTTCTTTAGTGGTCACTGGTGACCTCAAGTTAAATACAGTAATTTCACGCACAACATTTTTGTTCATATTACGCTATTAGAAATGCGAAACGTCAAATATGCATGCAGATCCTAATTAATCTGATAACGAATTGATTAAATCCTTATCAATTATCAATTACCAACGCGGCAATACGAGAAAGAATACCGTCAACACCGAATATAATAACAGTATTACTTAAATAAGCCTTCAACGGCGAACTAACGCAGTAGCACCTCGCCCTACATTTTTAGAATATTGACCATAATATTTCATAACGTTAATTGCTAGTAAATGTTTCATGATGAATTTTTTATGTCCATTAAATTAACATTAATGTCTATACGGTTGTAGTTACAGAGAAATATGTTTCTACATTTTGCGCTATGTGATATTGAGACCACCAACGTAATTCAAGCTATAGATCAGAAATCGGAAAATATTGAATTTAAAATGTTAAAGTTTTTATGATTTCTATACCCGATTCCTTCTTGCGAATTAAATATGAAGTATTCAAGCATTACGAATTGCATCAAATATACACGTAAAGGTAATATATATTTCTCGCTTGTTGTCGTTTATTTTTCAATTAATATTAATTTATGCAACCGTGGTAAGCTGAAAATAATATACAGGGTTTCTACGGCCAAGTGGGACATAGGGAGAACACATGTAAAATCGGTTTTCGGTGAATATTATCTCCCTAATACTACTTCATCCAAATTTAAGTGCCGGATATTATAACTGGGTTAACAACGAACATTTCCACAATCATAGTACAAAGAAAGTCACTTTAATAAAGCCAAAAAAATTAGGAGTATTATTTTTAAACCTATTGTACGTGAATTCCTAATAAGGCTTTTAATAGGTCAGTTAGTGCAAGCGGCCGTGGCGCAGACGTTTACGCGACGCCTTAATAACGTAAGACACAGATTGTTTGGGGTTCGAATCCGAGAAATGAATTTTTTTTTTATTTTTTTTTAATCTTATTAAGTTTTGTTGTTTATTTTGACAAATGATTCGTCGTTAGTAACAATTAAAAATCGAATAATATAGCACGTGATCATTTTTTTTATTGTAAAAATTATTCATTATTTACCTTAATCCTCAAAATATCGATTTTATAGTCTTCAAAATCTCTGATTTTTGTAGTGTTATTGAATTTGTAGCATTATTGTAGGAGATAAAAAATAAAAAAAAAACTAATCTGCCGGGATTCGAACCCTAAACAATCCGTGCATTTGCGTTATTAAGCCGTCGCGCGAACCATTACGCCACGGACGCTTGCAGTAACTGACGTATTAAAAGCCTTATTAGGAATTCACGAACAATAGATGTAAAAATAATAATTTTTTGGCTTTATTAAAATGACTTTCTTTGTACTATGATTATGGAAATGTTTATTGTTAACCCAGTTATAATATGCGGGCCTTAATTTTGAATGAAGTAGTATTAGGGAGATAATATTCACCGAAAACCGATTTTATATGTATTCTGCCTATGTCCCACTTTGCCGTGGAAACCCTGTATATGGGAAATAATCTAGCTGTGGGATGCCTCTATTTATGAATATTTAATTGATATTAATAAACTTATATAGTCAGGAGCTTAATTTAATAAAATTCAGACCTGTATACACATGTCATTTTCAATATTTTGTCGTTTTTAGAATGCTTAAAAAAGCATTTTCGGCGGTTATGATATGTAAAACAGCTGGTGGTTATAAATTCGTTTCCTTTTAACTATTGGTTAGTTTGACTGATATAGGATTTTGGATAATTTTTTTTTATATTAAATTAGCTTAAATTTTGTTTTCTAAAATGACGATGTGCTAGAGTTCAAGAATTGTCGACTAAACTAATAATTACACTTTTAAAATTTACGGTAGTACATATTCCGTTTGTCGTCCTTAAACTTCTTTTTGTAGGGCCAGCTAAAAACTAAGATTTATAAATGATTAGAGACGTCAACAATGTGTTTAAAACTTGTAACAACCTTGTTGGTGGTTCCAATCCTGTCATCCCTAAATTATATTGTTTACCTAAAACTCATAAACCTGGCAAGTCGCTAAGGCCAATTGTTTCGGCAATTGACACACCGACTTATAAGGTTTCCAAATGGCTGACTAATGAATTTCATAATTTGTCAATACAGCAACCTAGTTTTGCAGTAAAAAATTCGTTAGAATTTATTAAAGAAATTCAAAATATTCAGTTGCTAGAGGGTGAAATATTGATTTCATTTGATGTTAGTTCTCTCTTTCCTAGTGTACCGATTCCAGACACCTTGACATACCTCGAGGACTTCTTGCTTCAAAATAGTTTGAGTCAACAATGTGTCCAGGAATATATTCGTTTAACTGACACCTGTATGAAACAGAACATTTTTCAATTCAACGGGAGTTTTGATGAACAGCTGGAAGGAACGGCAATGGGTAGCTCCTGGTCGCCCTTTTTGGCTAACCTTTTCATGAGCCGTTTTGAAAAGGACTTAGAATCTGAGAACGAATACTTTCCTAGGATTTGATTGAGCTATGTGGATGATATTTTCGCTATATTTGACACAAAAAAATGTAATATTGACGATTTTCTCAATAGATTAAATAATCGGTTCGAAACCATAAAGTTCACTTGTGAAGGAGAAGAAAACGGTCAGCTACCCTTTCTAGATACTTTAGTAATTAGAAATAACAAAAGATTAGAGTTTGACGTGTATAGAAAGCAAACCAGTACACTTCGCTACATTCCTTCAGATTTCCATCATTGTGTTCAACACAAAATGGTAAGCCTGTATTTTTTGATCCACAGACTTCTCACTTTTCCCTTGAACAAGGCGAGGTATGAGAAAGAGCTTAAAATTATAAAAGATGCGGACAAGTGTAATGGTTTCCAGCCTCAGCATATCTGTAAGTTAATTAGGAAGCTTAATTATAAGAAAACTGTGAAAGAATCTACGACTTTTCGAGAGGATGTTAAAGCTTCACCCATTGTGACCCTCCATTACGCTCCTTTTATCACTAAAGGTTTGAGTAAAATCTTCAAAGAGCTAGATCTCAGAATAGTTTACAGTTCTGGGACTAGTTTACGAAGTCTCATCGGTAACCCTAAAGATAAAATACAACCTCTAGAAAAGTCAGGTATTTACGAAATCAATTGTAAAGATTGTAATCAAAAATATATTGGGCAAACCAGGAGAGCAGTCTCAACTAGATTCAAAGAGCATATGACTCATCTTAGATTTAATAGAATTGATAAATCGAGCGTTGCCCAACACATTTTTGAAACAGATCACAACATCCATCATACGAATGTTAAATTAGTTAGACAAATAAACAATTGTAAGTTTCTAAATGTTTTCGAAAGTTTAGAAATATATAAAAATAAGTCATGTGTAATGAACTGTGACAACGGACCTAACCCGCATTCGTCATTGTTTTCGTTAATCGGAAATTAATGATGCGTATCGGATTGACCGTGCATAACATTTAGGTTACCTGTTTTTATATATTTTATTTTAATTTAGTTTTTCATTTGACGTGTTTCAGTGATAATTCATCTGTTTCGTTTTCTGTAGGCCAGCCTGTATATGTCGCATATCACAGTTAATGAAATAACTAAAATCAGTAACAATATTAAATCTAAGTTCGTCAAGACAACATACTTGCAAGTTACCCGGTGCGGCGGTTCCATTGCGTAGAATCAATTCTATTAAGTATGAGGATGACAGACAAGTTGTGTGATCCTCATTTAGATTTAAGTAAAGAGTTTGACACCATTAACTATGAGATATTGTACAATAAATTAGAGAAATATGGCATACCAGCTAATGGATTATAATTTGTCGTGTAGAACTCATTCTATCTGTTTTTTAACCATAGAGAGAGCAATATAAAAACTATAGTTTCATCTGAATCCGAGTTTATACAAGGAATAGCTCAGGGATCTCTTTTGTAATTTATGTTAAAGAATTAGGTCTTTCAATATGTAGACGACACCACATACATAATACGTGTTAAAAGTTACCAAGAAATTAGAAGTGTAGGCAATCAAGCCATGGAAGTGATGCATAATCAATGCATAATCAAGAATTTACAATTACATAAATACCAACAAATTTAACAATAAAAAATTAGAAAAATAGTTTCAATAGTTTAGCTGATCAGGCTGTCTGCTTTTATAAAACATAATTTAAGCAAAATTAGATCAATATTAGTAGAAAATATAGTTGCCCAAAAGAGTTCTATCTATGATAAATTGATAAAGAAAAGAACAAAGAACAAAACCTGTAAATAATATTAAAGCAGATGCTGAAAATGTTGACCATTATTTTTTAAACCAAATGGAATTCTGCGCTTCATGCTTTCAAATCCACTTATTAGGATCTTTTGAGTTATGTCAGCACAAGAATTCATAACAACATTAAGAAGTATGTATGTCTACAGAGCTCGTGTGATGTCTGATCTTGAAAATGGTATTCTTTAAATATAAAAAAAAATAATCTAAAATTGTCAAAATCGGATATTTTGCAGTAAAATTAATAATTCTTGTATCGAAAAATTGCTGTTAAAAAGCTATTGTTATTCGAGATTTGTGTGCATAGTCTTACTGGAAATATCCTACTGTAGGTTCATTCATTGTTAAACGGCTGTAATAATTGATTTCTATATCTTTGAGCAGTTACGGTTTCGTCAAAAAATATAAACCCAATAATTCGTTTTCCTGAAATTGATAACCAAAAGCCCGCTTTTTGTGGATCTAATGAAATTTCTATGAATTTGTAAGTGTTTTCTGCAGACAACGTTATGTTTTGTTTATTTAAATAGCCAGGGAGATGAAATCTAGCCTTATCAAAGAAAATTGTTGTTACTATTTACGTTGTTCAAGAATCATCCACAGTACTTACACACAGTATACACAGTACCTTACCAAAATCTACCTGTTTGAGTTCAGAAACTGCTTGAATTTTATAAAGAAACAAGTTTAAATCCTTTTTTAAATAAATATATATTCACGATACACGTCTTATCTTGTCAACAACGTCTTGTAATAACTGTCACTGTCACATCAGCACAGATGTCGCTTTCTACATATGTACCTACATAGATAAAAAAATTCTGTATCCAAATATGGTGCACATAGTTGAATATGAAGCAATATTCTACCAAAATTTACTAAAATTCAACGCCAACAGAAATAATGCAAAAGTGAGTTCTGTGAACCCTTCTTATATGTCTTTTCTAGTGGAAAACTACAAATTTCATCATCACAGCACTTAATCCATTTCATAAATATATATTTTTTAGCTGTGTTAAGAAAACAGTGTTTGCTACTATATTTTGTTGCAAAACGATTTTTGATAATATTCTAGAATACTAAAATAATTAACAAACAATTAATTAAAAATTAAACAATAAAAAGGAAAGTAATTCAATGTTGTGTTTAAAGATAGAATACAATTCGAAAGAATTAGTATCTAATATTGAATATAATTTTTATTTATTGTATTTTTTTGTTTATGTGTGGTGGGAGACTTCGTAAGCTGTATCGCTTGCATGACTGTCATCCAACGCTGGCGGAGTAGTTTTTCAGTGTGTCTAATTGTGTTCAAATTGTTTTGTGGCAGCATCATATCGCCTTTTAATCTCTTTGCTCGTAACAGCGAACGGTAAGTCGATGCGGATTTCAATTCTCCGAGAAAAATGTCACCGTTTCTCGGGAGAATGGAAACGCGGCTCGTATTGTTAGGACATAACGACAGTCGGCCGCCTAACCACTGCGGCTATCGACCCGTTTTAATTGACTATATTAATTAATATTTGAACAGCGCTATTGCATTTTAGCGCGTCTTATGGGAACGTAGATGTGAAAATATTAGGTGGATGTCCATCAGCTTCTCACTATTTACTTTGAACAAGATGGCGATTGAATGCATAATGTGTGTTAAGAGTATCACAAGATACGACGATTATATTACATGTAAGTCAAAGTGTGGCAAAGATGATCACATCGCGTGTGTCAGTGTAGCGGTGGATGAATTCATAAGAATGAAGAAAGAAGGAAGTGCGCGACATTGCCACACAGCCAAAGAAAATAGACGATAGAAAAATGAGTATGAGTGATATTACTAACAAAATAATCTCTACTTTTCAATTAGAAATAAGTAAATTAGTTGTAGAAAACAGAAATCTATTTTTGGAGGTTGGTCAATTAAAAACATTACTAAAGGAAAAGTTGTCCATGGAGGAACATATAAAACCGACACCAGATGGCTCTAGTAATGTAAAGAACAGAGATATTCAATTACGTCGACCTCGGGAACAAAAAGAAACCGAGACAGCCAAGCCGGTCCAAAAACTCAGTCCATCGATTAACTTAAGCGAAGTTGAGAATACGGCAATATTAAAAAAGAAAGACCAACTGGAGCTTTATCTGGTAGACAATTTAAATGATGTACTGTATCTTACAGAACACTGGCTTAAACAAGATATTTTAAAATACTTTCATATCAACTCGTACAAAATTGGTGGACATTATTGTCGTCAAGTACAGCGCGAAGGAGCTGTTATGATATTGGTGCGAAAGGAACATGGATCGATCGAGCTGTTAGAGATACGCGAATTATCTCAGGGATCACATATGGAGATAGTCGCGGCTGAGTTGGCAACTCTGCATTATATAATATTGTCTATCTATAGGCTGCCGTCAGGTGATGTCAGCATTTTTATGGAAACACTGGATATAGCATTATCTTTAGTTTTTGATAAATATGGAAACCATACTATATTTATGGCCGGAGATATGATATACTGAGAGTAGGAATAATACACTGATGATTGAGTTATGCAACACATATGGACTACAAAAAACTATGGCGGAACCTTCACATATTCACTAATGAACCCAATATTGTCAAATATACTCGAGAAACACACATACAGACCATCGAGGACAAATACTTCAGGTAGACACGGATATGCATACAAGACAGAATAAAAAACCAGTAAAATTTAGAGTAATAAATAATGACAATATGTCAACAAAAAGCTATATGAGACATAATTAAGAACGACAATGGTAGAAGTAAAAGGCATGAACCATCACCGCATATAAGCTTGACGAGCAATGGGCTGAATAAATTCTTCGTTCATATTGGAGAAAGAATTGTGAACAATGTAAAGGATAAACAGAAGACTTTCTTGCTCAACACGGGAATCGGCCCCGCAAACCACTGCTCCTTCAATCCTTTTACACAACAGGAAATCTAAAAAGTAATTTTTGAATTAAAGGATAGTATATCCAAAGATGTATATTATGCTACCAGCAATATTATTAAGAGAGTATCAAAAGAGATTGCGAAACCGTTATCGCATATAGTTCATATATGTTTAACGGCTAGTACTTTCCCAAATTAAAGATTGTTCCAGTCTATAAAAAGTGTTCGACAGAAAAAGAAGATAATTATTGTCCAGTGCCTGTATTACCAGTGCTGTCAAAAATTCTGGAAACCGTTACAAAAACAAGGCTTACAATATACTTTAATCAATGGGCGCTCAACCATTTCTGCAATGATAGAACTTGTGCAGGATATTTTTGAAGCACGTGATGGAAAACAGCCTGTTGAAATTGTACTATGTGATTTAAGTAAGGCATTCGATAGTATACCACATGATATCCTGATGAGCAAACTTGAGTTTTATGGCATTAGAGGTCCAATTAATAGCTTCTTATCTCAACAACCGGATACAAGGGGTTTGTTGGCAGGGTACAATGTCTGTTACAGAGATCATTCGTCATGGCGTTCCTCAAGGGTCGATATTGGGCCCAATTCTTTTTATTATACGGGGTGACATAGAAAAAAGTACATTGCATAGTGCCACACAATAGAGGACACTAAAATAAGAAAAAAAATTCCTATGAACATGGGTCCGCAAGACCTTCGGTTAAAAGATACGGGGTGTTGAATTTTATTTCTTTTTTTGGGTTTTTTTAAAATATCTATGGTTCCAGTACAAATGCACCTGAAAGCCGACAATGCACGCTAATTAATCAAAAAATAACAATTGAATAATGTGTCATAATGACACTTGTCAAACTGATGTAATTGTTGTTTGAGGAATTTTGTGTTCGTGATTAAGTTTTTCATTGGTTTTCTCGCTGATTATTCAAATTTGCTTTCAAAAATGGTTCACTACACTTTTGAAGAATACAGGGACATGATTATGTGTTACGGCGAAGCTAGATCAAATTCTTACGAAGCTCAACGTATTTATCGAGAAAGATATCCTTTAAGACAAGTTCCTAATGTTCGAACATTTTTATTGATGTGCATAGGCGTTTGAGAGAAGATGGCTGTTTTAGAAAACCAAAATTGAATAGTGGGGTTTCCAGAACTCGTCGCACTGTGCGAAACGAAGAAACTGTTTTACGAATGGTAGAAAATAATCTAAGAATAAGCACCAGAACAACAAACTCAGCGGTACGAAACCTTAACCGTGAATCAGTTAGACAAATTTTCAAAAAACAACTTCTTCGCCCATATCATTTTCAAAAAATTCATTCACTATTGGAACATGACTTTGTTCCTCGTGTACAATTTTGCCAATGGTTGCAAAACCAAAGACAAAACATTATTTCATCAATTTTGTTTACTGACGAAGCTGGTTTTAGACGTGATGGAGTGATGAAAATCCTCATCAAACTGTAATTCGAAGTCACCAATATGGGTTTTCAATTAATGTGTGGGCAGGTATAATTGACAATTATTTAATTGGCCCATTTCGATTGCCCAATCGATTGACAGGTGCACTGTATCGAAATTTCTTGGAGAATGATTTAAACACATTATTAGAGGATGTCCCATTGGCCATTACTGGAAGAATGTATTACATGCATGATGTGGCGTCAGGGAATATATTTGGACAGGAGATTTGGAAATATGTGGATTGGTCGAGGGGCGCCTGTACCCTGGCCAGCTCGAAGTCCCGACCTTAATCCCCTCGATTTTTCATTTTGGGGATTTATGAAAAATGAAGTTTATGCTGTAGAAATACATAATGAAGAACAATTGTGGATAAGAATCGGCAGATAGATTTCGTAATAACCCAGGAATATTTCAAAGATGCCGTCAATTATTAAGAAGAAGAATGGAAAAATGTACTGAAGTACAAGGGCAACAATTTGAACATCTTCTAAAAACTTAATTTTTTGTTTTAATTAATCATTGTTTTTGCAAATAAATTAAAAAAATTTCAACACCCCGTATCTTTTAACCGAAGGTCTTGCGGACCCATGTTCATAGGAACTTTTTTTCTTATTTTAGTGTCCTCTATTGTGTGGCACTATGCAATGTACTTTTTTCTATGTCACCCTGTATATATAAATGATCTTCCCGACAATTTGCACTATACTTCATACTTATATGCTGATGACACAACTATGTTAATAAGAAGTAACGATGGTGATTTAGCCACTACACACAAACTCAAGCTAAATGGTGACAAAACACAATCCCTTACTATCTCGACCTCTTTGGACTTCTTGTCGACAACAAACTGAATTGGACTTACTATGCTAACTTCCACAGTCTTGCGACCTACGGAATTATACTTTGGGGAAGTTCGGCTGAGGCAAGGCAGGTGTTCTTGCCGCAGAAGAGATCCATTAGAACATTATGTGGTCTTCAATATACTGACAGTTGCAGAAATAACTTTAAGGAACAAAGAATAATGACGATGCCAGGTGTGTATATTCTAAGATGTGTGAATATGGTGCACACTAATCAAGAACTATTTTAAAAAAATAAGGACTTCCATGACTACACAATTTGCACAATTTGACAATACAATTTGCTGTGTGTTTTCTAGGTGCTCCACCGCCGGGAGTATGAGTAGTTCCGCCTATTTTACCAAATTTAATAAAATAAGCTTGAATGTGGCAGATTAGAAAATTGTTGCAGAAAATCCTACATGCATCGATTAATTGAATAAACCCAATATCCATTTTTCAATTGACGACAAGCTCTATAGTTACTAACTCTAACTTTACAATAATAAAATAATTTAAAAAGATTAAACGTCTATAATTCGAATTTATGTTTGATAACTGCATTGCATTTACACTAACTTTTGATTACTTAATTCCCTAAGAAAAGCTGCTATAATAAGGAAAGATTTGAAAAGAGCGATGCTACTTAGAGAATTAAAAAAAAACTAAGAGTTTGGCGGAAAGTTCAGGACATTATATTAAATATAAAACATTACTTGTATGTTTAACCTGGCTAATCAATGCCAACTTGCTTCAAAATTTTCTACATAAGAAATACTTTTGTGTTGCAACGAAAAAAAAAGAAAAATTGTATGGTTGAGTATTGCCAGATGGTACTTTCAAGTTCCAAAAAAAACTAGATCGCACAAAATTAATTTTAAGTTCTTATAACACCAATCTTTGAAATATATACAAACGAAAAATTTTAATTTATCTATTTTTTATTTAGATCAATTAAAGTTGGAGTCGAAAAGCCCTAAAAGCTGAAATAATCACAAAACAATTATTTCTCAGTCTTAAATCTCGTATAATAACAGATATCCAAATGTTATAAATCGAATTTCTATTCTAACCCTTAAATGCATATTGTTGCTTTTCGGCAACAGACTGCCTAAAATACCATTCAAACTCACACTAAAGCAAATATCGTTTTGTTGCATGAAGTATCCATTCGGTTTCGTACAGCTATATAATAGGTTACAAGCATTTTCTGGTAGGTGGCGATCATGTCAGTGTATTCTTGACATTTCCTAGTTTACAGACTACTGGCAACTTAATTATATTAACTTTACTATATTGATTATAGTTTGGTTGAGAAAAATGTTTCATTTCATTAAAATTGTCTATTTACGTCTGAAAGGTATATATTTTTTGACCAGATTGTATAATCTTGTATATTGGTGTATATTATTGAAAAAAAAATCGAATTTTGTTTTGTTGCCGATCGGCAACATCATGCATTCGAGATATCATTCGTTTTCTTGAGTCTGTACCTTATCGGCAACGCTCTGCAGTTGAGTTCATTGTTTTCAATTATTCATTCAGTATGGACAGGAAAAGATTCTAGCAAAAAATGATATTGAACAGTTTTGAGCAAATTTTACCAGTCTAATTGACGACAACGACACTCGCTTTAGAACTGCAGATAGCGATGAAGACCGCATTTTGCCCGAAACTGATAATGAAGTAGAAATCGAAGACATTGAAAAAAGTGCGGGTAGAAGTGGTGTTCTAGAAGAGCCAGAGGATGAAGAAGATAACTTGCCCCTCTCTTCTTTCTTGCCCTTGAACCTTGAAAAGTAAGGTAGCCGTAAAAAAGGATATATTTTGGAAATCTAAGTCTTTGATTTTAAATGATGATCAGCTACCACCCATTGAGACATAGAAATATCTGAAGAAATTGTAGCTTTGGAACGGGCATTGTAATTCTTCAACTACTTTTTCTCAAGTGAATTGATAGCAAAAATTGTAGAAGACCAAAATTGAGAGACCAGCATTCTTTACCGAAAATAACATAAAGCATTTTTTTGGCATACTAATATATGTATACCTCATTGCTAAATATGCTCAATACGAGGTCAACGTGGAGTAATGAACTAAGATTTGCCCCAGTTAATCAACAAATTCGAGATGATAACTTCATACACTTCAACAATAACGACTCTTTTATACCCTGTGATCAGCCAGGACATGATAGGCTTCACAAAATTAGACCTATTCTTGATTTTCTGAACAATAAATTTTCTTCGGTTGCCTTGGAGCAAAATCTATGTATAGACGAGCAAATATGCTCCACTAAAGTCAGGCATTATACGAAACAATATATGCCACTGATGCCCCACAAATGGGGATTCAAATTCTTTGTTATGCCAGTCATTTGAGGATTTGCCTATATATTTGAAATTTATGCTGGTCAAGAAGAAAAAGCTGTGCCAGTTGACAAACTTTACCTCAGAGTAACATCAAATTTGGTTTTACGTTTAGCTAGAATTATTCCACGACAGCAAAATTACACACTATATCATGATAACTATTATACAGCATTGCCTCTAATGGTGCATTTGACAAAGGAGGGAATTTATTCTTTGGGTACTATACGAAGAAACAGCAATTGCAAATTGCGTCTTTGAGAGATGTTTCAATTTCGAAAGTGAAAAGATCGGAAGGAAAAGAAAATTATTGAAGTTGATTGTCTTTATATTACAACCGAATATATCAGACATATGGGAGGTGTGGATTTATTGGATAGCTTCATGGAAAGGTACAAAATATATATAAAGAGTCGTAAATAGTACATAAGGATTTTCTACCATCTTTTAGACTTGACGTTAGTAAATTCTAAGAAGCAACCAGGATGCAAATTATTGAATCAAGCCCAATTTCGTGCAGAAGTAGCTTATAACTTGTGCAACATAACCTCAGCTGCTACTAAACGTGGTCGCCCTAGGAATAGTTTAGTGGAAGAAATTGAGAATAAGAGAAAGATAGGACCAATAAAGCATATAGCTACCGCCCGCGAAAATTTGCGCTGACCAAACTGGGCATTGGCCAATTATAGAAGATTAAAAATTGAGATGCAAGCCGCCTAACTGCAAACGATTTACCCATACCAAGTGTGAGAAGTGAGGTGTAGAATTATGTCTCAGCAAACATAATAATTGTTTTAAACATTTTCACATGTAATGTTATTTAAAAAAATAAAATGATTCAAAATGATTTTTTTCTATTTTTCCCTGCATCAGTTTTGTCAAATCTTCGAGTTTTTAATTTTTTTCATTTTAAACAGAAAATCATGCATTTAAGGGCTAACACAAATTGACGAAGAAATGCCGTCGCGGCTGTCTATATCTCGGGTCGAACAAAAGATTCAATTGCCAATGTGATACATCTAAGCATAATAAAATTGTGGGCATCAAAAATAAGTTTACACTTATTGTAAAAGTATCCTACTTAACCGACAAGAACTTCAAAACAAGATACATATAAATACAATACAAAATATTACATACGCACATAATCTCGTAATTCAAGCGACATTAGGCAACGTCGATTTTGTCACACTCAATATTAATGAAACAAAAAAATAAAATGAAACACACTCATATATACAACACACATTCACCTAAACACAAACACAAACTTAACAGCAAGCACACTAGTTACTTTATTCATATTTTTTTGTCTACATCATCATCATGACCGTCATGTATGTATGTGTACAGTGCATTACATTAATTCAATAAAGCACTGCTCCCATCCGCATCAAAACAACACCTTAACCTAACCTAAAAATGAAGCGCCTACGAGTCTACGAAGGCGGGTCTGTGACGCCCGAAACCGGACTCGTTTCTCCGCCCGTTCCCGGATAAATTCACGTTAGGAACCGGATCGTTGGACGCCCCTTTTTCCACACCGACCAATCCTATTCATGAAAGGCGGTGATAAATCCGGTGCCGCTGCAGACTAGCGGAACCTATCGGTCGAAAGGCACAACTGAATCCCAAGCCGACTATTATATGATTATTCTTCATTATAGTACCTACAGTCGTAGGAAGTAGATGGTTTTGAGTGTTTGAGAGTAATTTTCGACCGAGTTAAAAAAAAAAAAAGGAACGAGACATATGCACTCAATTTCGTGGTAATTTGTTTTCGGGTTAATCTCTCCTTCTCTTCGATGTGAATGGTTTTTACGCAATTATAGTGTGAATTACACATATTATCGGTCGAGTTGAATGCTGTATATAGCAAATTACTTGATGTGTATGTGTGCTACGCGCGCCGACTTGATTAACGTTATTAAACTGTTCGATTCGTATATTTAATTGTTTTTGTTTTTTATTTCGGTGGACCAATTCAAAGTGGACAAAGTGACGCAGATTTAAATAAATATATTTTTAAATCGTGCGATTCCCGCCAAAAGAAAATTAAAAAGTGCGTTTTAATTTTTCTAAAAAATCTAACACGCGTTTAAGGGTGCCTTTAGTGGATATTCTAGGACCTTGACTTTTATTTTTACGTGATTATCCCGTCGGAACAACAAAGTGCAAAAAAATAGTGAACTAATTTAAATTTATTTTAGTGATGGACTTAAAGTGAGGCGGAAATATAGAAAGAAAATTTCACCCTTGACGTTACCGCTCTTGTACGAGGGCGATTTAATTCTTGCAAGATTTTCGGACATCAACCGTTCAAAACGATTCTCCAGGAGTGGGCGTACGTCGGTAACGTTGTCAAGACGTCACCAAACTCCATCAAAGTGGATAACAAACCATTCACGACGTTGAACTTCACCGATCTTGGGTCCCCGTTCGGGGGCCCGAACGAGGATCCGCCGGGTACGCCGACGATGTCCGGCGAGGGTCACATAGGTCCGCCGACGCCCCACGAAAGTAGCAATTCGACGCCCGTCTCGAAGAGCGCCTTCATCGAATTGCAACAGCACGGATACGGCCCCCTCAGGACCACGTACCAACATCATTTTAATTCGCCGGCGGCTAACGCGCATTCGGGACCAGCGGGGGCTCACGATGGTGGTTTTCCAAGTCCGAGGGGGGCCCTTAGTGCGTACCCTTTTCCGCCGATGCATCAAAATACCTATACTGGATATCATTTGGGCTCGTACGCTTCGAATTGTCCACCATCACCGAAAGATGACGGTGAGTTCTTATTTTAAAAATTAAACCAAAAAAATTTGTTAAAAAAAATGGTCACAAATTTCGGGGAAATATTCATTATGGAAAAATTGAAGGAAAAAAAAAGCTAAACCATAGTTGTTGTTGTGGTTATAATTCCTTAACTGGTCAGGAGAGTGCTTTCTAAATCTAGAGACTTTATATGAATACAATGAGGTGCATTGATTAAAAGGATGATTTGAAGAGCTTGAAGGCAATAAAGGACCTAGCCCACATTATCTCAATTAAATCCCGAAATTAATATATTTAAGTTAGTTTAGTTTTTATTGCAGGGAGTCAATTACACCCTGAAGGTAATATAAAAAAGATGAAATAAATGTATTTGACACAAAATTAATAATAAATAAGGAAAGATGTGGCTTGCTCCTTTCAAACAGAAAAAAAATTCTTCGATAAAAAAGAGTTGTGTTTTTATATTGGCAACGAACTTTTGCCTTCAAAATTTTTCAAAATAGATGAGTACAGAAATCTTACTATACTAGCATTTTGAATTAGTATGAAGAATACAAAAATATTTAACTGTACAAAAAGGAAAATTTTGCATAAATAGAATGATTTCTTTCTGTTATGTTGGCTGTTGCCTTCTCTCCAATGTCTTGATGGAATCTTTTCGTCTGTTCATCACTCGTCTTTCCTAAATTAGCAGGAATGAGATCCAAATGTAACTGAAAAAAAATGAATTTTGATCAACATTAGGCACTCAAAATGTTTATAAATTTTAAATTTAAATTTAAAATTTTAAACTGACACTTTAAATTCTTTTTATTTGTGTCCAATATCTCTCCACAGATCTCAACTCGGGGCAACTGAGTGGATTCATTGCCTAGAGACAACTTGAATGTTTTTCTCTTCATAAAATTCTTTCGCATCACGGCTGTAGTGGCATGAAGTCAAGTCAGGCCAAAAGAAAGTAGAAATGGCTTTTTCAAGTATTCAGTCACGTAAATGTCAGTGTTAATTGAAGCAGTTGTTATAAAATCTTGCCAAATCAAAGAATTCTTTGGATAGTTGGTTGCCAGCCTATGTTTCAATTTATTATCTACATTTCCTCTTTTCGATCTGCAACGTAATATCCTTGTCCTGGTATCTCACTGAAATCCGCAACACACTAAGTTTCATCGTCCATAATGCAGCAGTCAAATTTAGTCAAAAATATTTCGTGTGATTTTCTGGCTATTGTTTTTGCAATTTTTTTGTTTAATAGGTTACTTATTTGGCATTTTTTATATCTTAAATGGAAAACGTACTTTGCTTTATCACATTGAATAAACTTTTTGTTAAGCGCTCTTGCGATCTGTTTACAATAAAACGCCTTTTTTGGAATTTTGTCATCTCTAGTTTTCCTAAATCCCGAACTATGTAACAATACTTTAATGCAACTTTTACATTAGAATGATAGTTATCGACTGACAAACCATTTTCTGCTGAATTTGGAATTCATTATGATGCCGGCTCTAAATTCCTAATTTGTGGACAAACAGATATTCCTTCGCGAGCTTTTCGATCAGAAAACAAAAATATATAAAAAGTTTACCCGATCATGCTGCATTAAAAGAAGTTCTTTTTGCCGTATACGCTCGCAAACAGGATCATCATCGCGTAATAATTTGTGTAGTCAATATTTCAAATTTAAAAATTATTAGAAAATTAACAGAACATACATTCCTGAATTGTTCGCCAAAGCCCACAACAGAGTTGTGTCTTTAGAAAAATGGATGAAGATTTTCTTTCAAACGCAGACTTTGCCAAGGTGAGCCCAGAAAACAAAAAGTCTAGTACTAATAAACAAGAATTCGTGGTACAGCCAAACAATCTAAAGCATAGAGAATTCAGCCATGACAGTGTTGATGCATCTTCATGAAAAAAAAATGAGCTATATTAAATTGGCGCTTTGTGGCTTCTGTTTAGAGATTATCGGCAAGCTTCCATTGTAACTCCTGTTAATTGCAAAAATTAGAACTGACATGCCAACATTTATTGCACGAAACAACCATATTCAAAATGCATTTTCCGGATTTGCCTAATAAAATTTAGAAAGCAATTGAGCATTTGAGTAGTGAATCGAGTTCTTTTTTTTACCCATGTTAACTGCTTGAAATTGATCATTTAAAGTGTGCTTTGTAGATATTATATTTCTATCATATCTCATTTGAGTGGTTGTTAATGGTAACTGTTTTTCTTCAGCAGCCAAAAACAATAATCTTTTTTTAATCTTTTATGAGTTGAATTTAGAGTTCTATTACAAGTTGATTCTTTTTTTGTTCTTTATAGTTAAAGGTGAATATCAGAAGATTTATTTTTAATGTTTCTTTTGCCAATTTCTGTGCTGCCCCTTTTAGTAACTGGTTCAGGTCTCACATACATATTTCTACTATATATACTCTAATATATAGTAGTGAATGCCCGAATGATAAGTCCAAGCTTTACGGAAATAAAATGCTGGACCCACTGTTAATAAAGAAGTTAGCAAGGAGTTTTTGTTTTAAATTTGTTTGCATAGCTTCTCCTCTCCTCTGATGAAGTTCTAGTTTTGTTCTTAAATTTGAGCTTGTATTTGATTCGTCTAAAATTATGAGTTAGATCCAGAGTCCCATTATAATCTAGTTCTTTTTTAGTGCTTCACAGTTGAGGATGAATATCAGAAGCTTTATTTTTAATGTATTTTTACAATTTCTGCACTGATTCTTTTAGCAACTGTTTCAGGCTTCATTTTTATGGTACTCTTTCCCTGGATCCACTGTTAATAAAGAAGTTAAAAAGGGCTTGCTGCAAGTAAAAAAAAATGCTCCTTGTTGTGTTTGTTTTGTGCTCCTCAACTTCTTGTTTTAAATTTGTCTGCATTGCTTCTGCTCCGTTCTGATGAAGTTCTAGTTTTGTTCTTAAATTTTAGCCTGTATTTGATTCGCTCAGAATTATGTGTTGGATCTAGAGCCCCATTACAAGCTGGTTATTTTTTTGTTCTTCACAGTTGAAGATGAATATCAGAAGATTTATTTTTACTGTAGTTTTGGCAATTTTTGTACTGATCCTTTCGAAGTCGAAAGATATGTCTCTTGTTGTGTTTGTTTTGTTCTCCTCAACTTCTTGTTTTAAATTTGTCTGTATAGCTTTTGCTCTCCGATGATGAAGTTCTAATTTTCTTCTTAAAATTTAGTCTTTATTAGCTTGTATTTAATTCGCCTAAAACTACAAGAAATCTTTAACCTATGGTGTATTGTCTATTGTTTTGTTTCCTTCGACTATCTTGTCTTGATATTATATTCGATCAACCGTGATCTGCCGAATTATATCATTGTTCTAATCAACCACAGGGTCCGCCTATTCATTTTTGGCAAGTCTTTTGCCACCGAACCATTTTTTCAAGTTTGCTAAGAGAAGATCAACTGAGGGGACCAAATCTGCAATTCGAATTTTGGTCACCGTCATGAAACAATACTTTCTTATTTGCCAAATCTGGGCATGTTGTCTTGATGTCCTTACTGCAATAAGTTCGTATAATCCTTGCGATTTACAGTTTTTTCCCTTTTGAAGATAATTGTCCGTCGAACTGATTCTTCCTCTTGAGTTCTTTTCTTGCGAATAGCTTTAATTGTTGCAAATCGATTAATATTTTGTTTGATATATGTTTCTAAATTCTAAAAATGGGTAAAAAGTATCTATCAGTCCCTTCTAACAGTTCCCTGCGTAGCTCTAGCTTCTTTGTCTTTACTTTTCATATTTTGATAGACAAATTTCGTCTTGTCTTTCCAAAATTATCAAAAATGAAGCGCGAATTAATTGTTTCCGGTGAGAAATTGTTTCTTCATAAATAAGAAACAAAAAAAAAGACGCCGTTCCCAATTTTACTTATTAAACTCTGTGGAATCTCCTCGCTAAAAATTAAATTTCAAAAAGAGAGAGACAAAATTCTGAATAAACCCTCAGCCCAAATTACAATAACAAACAATTGGCAAACTTCGATAACTTGGAATCCTTTTTGTCTCGACCTATTCAATTCTTCTTCAAGATAATTTCCATTCGTTTCAAATCGATACCACCAATAAGTCTTGCTTGTTTTTTTTTGAAAAATTCTGATTAGTTTAAGAAGAAATATTAGCACTATAATGACTTTGAAACCTCAAAACAAATACATCGTATTATATTTTACATCCGTTAAAAATGCACCAGATAATGTTACCCATTAAACATCTTCCTCGAGAAGTCACTTTCGCATACCGTGAGCATCTCGGTATGAAAAATATTCCCGAAAGCTTCCGTGGAATGACAAACCGCTACCGCCGCCCAGCAAAGCGAAAATATCTCATGTTTTCTTTTTTTTTTGCCGGTCTTGTTTGCCTTCTTTTTGCTCTGCATAACATCACCCCGAAAAATTCAAAAATAAACGGTATGTAAATAGTTATATGAAAGCATGAAAAATAGGGATTTACGAAAAAAAAAATAAATAAAAAACAGTTTTCAGGGAGTACTGTTTCGTGTAAGTTTTACGTTTTATATATGGATGTATATCAGAATCACGAAAGATTTTTTTTAATACGTTAGTGTGATGGTTCGTAGTCCCAAATTCTCGAGTGTTTTTATCGGTGTTCTTCGTCGGACGGTTCTCCAAATTTCCATTAAGTCATCCCCGCCTCTCGTTGCGATAGATCAGTTTAATTTCGTGTAATAAAAATGTGGCGTATCCTCCCTGTTGTAGGCGATGTACAGGCTGTTCTAGAATTATATTATGAAGGGATAGTATGTTGATTTTGTGATGAGATTGTGCGAGGGATTCCTCTTTTAACTAAATTTGTATTGCATCTAAAGTATTTAAAATGTTGTGTGTACCGAGTTTAATATAAAAATTAACACTGTATTTATTGATTTCACTAAATTGTGGAGCGTTAAGGTTTAAGCTATCTTTTGCACTAGGTATTTTCTCCATTACTTTAATCAATAGCGATTAAAATGTTGTATTAAATTTCTGAAAAAGTCAATCACATTGGGCTACCAACAGTACGAATGCATCAACATTTTGACTCAATTATTGTTCATAAAAATTTTAATTGTGAAGCAGAAAAATAACTAAATATTTAGCTTCCGATATATTGACAAAAATACTTCTCTTAATGGACCACTCTGTATATTTTTAAACTAATTCTTCTGGCTTTAAATTAGTGCAACGAGCAAATAAAACTGGTTTATCAACACCATCCATTTTTTGACTGAATATTGACATTTTTAGACTTAATTGAAACGTTGGTTCACATTTTTCAAGCCCAAATAAATTCAGAACTTGATTTCCATAAATCATAAGGTACATTATATTGTTTCAAGTGATATAGAACAATTACATGATTGCAAGCTGTAGCCATCAATCGCACGCTCTATCTTTTTATTTTTACTAGCAAGCAATTTGTTTGAGTTTGATAAGAGAAGATAATCTGAGCGGACTAAATCTACGAGGGAGCGTTTTTATATTCGCGGAATGGGGGATAAGGGGTGGAAATAAAAAAACCAAATTATTTTTCTTTTTCAATATATTTACCTGCAAGGCAGATACATTTTTCACATCTTTCAATTAATTTATTTATACCCTCATAAAAAAATGATTTCTCTTTATCTGCAAAATACGCCGAAACTGCTTCCTTGACTTCATCATCGGCAGTAAATTTTTTACCCCACTGCTCTTTTTTCATTTTCGGAAACAGGTAATAATCACTCGGGGCCAGGTCTGGGCTGTAGGGTGGGGATTCACAATTTCGAAGCCCACCTTATGCAGGGCAGCTAACGCAACGCGGCTCTTGTGGACGGGCGCGTTGTCGTGCAAAAGCAGCACACCTTTCGTCAATTTTCCCCGTCTTTTCTCTTTAATGGCTTCTTTTAGTCGCTCTAATATTGAAGCGTAATATTCTCCGGTTATAGAAACACCTTTATCTTTATAATCAATCAACAATATTCCTTCCGAGTCCTAAAATACCGTTGCCATGAGTTTCCCAGCTGATTGTGACACTTTAAATTTCTTGGGAGATGCTGTGCCCTTTTTATGCCACTGCATGGAGTCTTGTTCGGACTCAGGTTCATAATGATGAACCCAAGTTTCGTCTCCAGTAACAATTCGACTCAATACACCATCCTTGTCTTCATTACAGAGGTCCAAAAATGCACGCGAACACTCTACGCGCTGTTGTTTTTGCGGCGGCGTGAGCATTCTCGGCACCCATCTTGCGCTGAGCTTAGACATGCCGAGATGATCGTGTAGGATTTTAAAAATTGTTGTATCGGATACTCCAACCATTTCTGCGAGTTGTTTCTTCTTCGAGTACAAATTTTTTCAACTTTTTGGATAAGTGCTGGCGTGGTCACCTCAATGCTCCTGCCCGGCCTCGGGTCGTCTTCAAGGGATTCCCTTCCTTGTTTAAATAAACTATGCCACTTGTACACCATGGTTTTTCCTGGACAATAGTCGCCGTAAACCAATGACATCTCATTCATTATGGTCGCGACTGATTTTCCTTGCCTGGTAAGGAAGTTTATAACGGCACGATATTCGATTTTTTCCATATTTCACTTTTCACTCCTGATTATGTTACTTGGTTGATGATAGCTCAAAGACTAACTGTC
This sequence comes from Holotrichia oblita, assembly GCA_023690525.1. Taxonomy (NCBI): domain Eukaryota; kingdom Metazoa; phylum Arthropoda; class Insecta; order Coleoptera; family Scarabaeidae; genus Holotrichia; species Holotrichia oblita. Next base: position 35,013,814 of record CM043016.1, read on the forward strand.
TAATAACAATGAAACTTCGTATTTATACTAATTATGAGTCGCTGCACAGGCCACGCCCCCAATGCGCCTAATCATCCCCCTACAACCCGCTCATTCCGCGAATATAAAAACGCTCCCTCGTATAATTCAAACTCTAGTTCCTAACCTATCTCGCTTGTTAGCTCACCCACCTTCAGTTGACGGTTATCCAATGCCATTTTGTGGCTTTTTTTCACCATATCTGCAGTGGCAGAAGTACTTTTTTCCAGAGCAGAATCTAGGGGGTTTGGACGAATCTCTAATAATCTTTAGTAACATTAATCTGAAAACTTTGCATATATGCATGTAAGATGTCTGTTGGCCTATTTTTCGATTATCTAGAAAATCCGATCACTATATTATACAATTTTGGGTGTCCCACAAGGCTCGAATCTGGGTCCTCTTCGGTTTAATTTGCTTCTGTTAATGTTAATCCTTTTGACAATTTTCTAAACCTTTACTCGTCAAAATTATAAATAACTACATCAAACCTTAAAGCTTTAATTTTATTAAGGTATTAAAGTTATGCGGATACTGATGCTTGTGAAAAGTCTGCACCAAATAATATCGCAGGTTTTCACGGTAGTTTCTGCTATTAGGACTTCCGGGTTTTGACCGCGCCTTAGTAAATTAAATAAATACAATATAAAAATAAAACAAAAGCAAAAATTATAAAACAAAAATACAAAAACGTTTGACGTTTCGTGACTAATGTAAGAGGCTTCTTCAGGAGCAAAAACTGGGTGGAGAGCGCAGGTTAGAAATGTCAATTCTTTTAACGAGTGAATGCAAATATTTAATTCTTGTGATTTAATTTCATTTTAGTCACTGTTTTTGGACATTAATATCCTGAACGGAAATATTGAAAGATGTCTTGTTGAAAATTTTGAATTCTGAACTCGATAATATTTAATTAATTCAATCCACTAGCTTTTGTAGATAACATGAGAACTTATGTTTCTTTAGGCTGCCTTTCCATTTACTTGCGAGATGGTAGAACTGAAGCTGACTGATTTAGCATGCATTTACAGCTCTTGAGCTTTTTTAACACATTAATAATAGGCGGTCATCAAATCATTGTGTTTCTTTCGCATTAATTTAATGCCTCACATTCTTATAAAAATAATATCAATGTAAGAAATCTTCCTTCTTTAAGCTCAACATATATCATAAATTATTTTCATTATACGCACATCATCAACCTAAACCTCACGCACTAAATTATAAAGTAAATCTTATTAATCAAAACCTTAACCCAAGTCTTATATTATATTTCCTTTTTATCGGACTTTTCCATTTCGTTTCTTTGCCGAGGGTATGAAAAAGTGTGATTAAAACTCAGACATATTAATAATATTTTTTATCTAATACCAGGTAAAATTGCCGTGTGCCATTTGCATTCTGCTGTGTATAGCGAAATGGATTAATGATTATTTACATATTACACTGTAACACGAATGTATAGTAAGAAACCGCTTGACAAAAACGTGTTCATATATTGTGTTATAAATATTAAAGAGGTTTATTCCATTAGGATGTGAATTATTGTAATGATTATGATTAAAATTAGGTATATGATTGATCTTAATGTTAGTATTTATTATTTCTAATTTAGATTGATATTTATAGCTGATTAACTTATATTTACAGATCAACAGATACTTGAAGCGTTGATTATTTTGATCTTTTATTCTTGTTTATTCAAAATAATCTCCTTCTCAGTCAATACAGCGCAGGAAACGTTGAACAAATTTTTCTAAACATTATTTATACTCATCGGCTTGAATGGCCTGATATTCTAGTCGAATTTTGGCCTACTATCGTTGTAGAACTCACAGATAATATTCTGCGTTCACCGCCTCACCTTCTGGGATGAATTCTCTGTGAACAATTTCCTTTGAATCCAAGAAAACGATCAGCATTGTCTTGATTTTCCTTTTCTGAAAGCGTAATTTTTTCTCTTTTGGCTATTCTGTTGACTACCATGCCGTTCTAACGTTTCCTTTTTGGCTCGTATTAAAAAGAAAACACCACCTTTGATTCCTTTGGAACATTTTTAGCATGTCTTTGCAATGCTAAACCTTCCAATCTTTTTTGGTCGCCTGTCTTCTGTTTGCCTGAAGATTTGGGCAAAATTCGATAGACTGTGTTTCTCAGTATCCCAGTTTCCTCTTCGATGAATCTCAGAGACACACACACCGGTTGCTTTCTGAAGAATTTCTTGACTTTATTGATGTTCAGTACAATATTGAAGAATTATTAAAATAGTAAACATGATGAAGCTAGTTAAGTTTTCACTCGTTAGAAATGTGCCCAGAAGTAGTGTTAGAAGGTGCTATTGGAAAAGAACTCTTATTCATTTCTCTGTGTTTGGAAGAATAGATATTTCATCTAAATCCAATAAATTCCTTTGAGAATATTGCATTTATTTTGGCACCACATCCCATGCGATGGCAAAATCATAGATATAGAATTGTTTCGAAAATGGGCTTCTTAAATGGAATATTTTCGCTTTCATTTTATCCACAGTTTTTACCGTCGCTAGTTTAATTTTTATGGCATTCTTTCCTGTAAATTTAAGTTGTTTTTATTAAATTTTGCGGATTTGTTACAGAATTTTGAAACATGCAATATAATTTTCACATGATGAACTTTGACTCTAACTATGTAAAAAGAGAATGAAAATATCTTTTGATAACGTCCTCCACTGTTAGCTGTCATTGTTAAATACGTATGAGCTCTGTCTCAGTGAAGTTGGCCCAACTATCAACATTAGGTTTTCAAAGAGAATTATCATATTAACGAAAAAGGTAATGAAAACGCCGTTTCGACTGATAACTGCTTCGATTCGTCTTGACATTGTGTCAACTAATGTTTGGCAATCATTCCAAATTTTTCGAGTTCGCAATTCTGGAATGGTTCTTGCCGGATTTGCTTGTAGCTTCTTCTTCATATGCCACAAGGTTTCAATCGGTGACAGATTTGGACTACTAGAAGTCCAATTTAAAACTGAAATATTATGTTTCAACATTTAATGTTTTACTTTTTTAGACGTATGACAAGCAGCACCATCTTGTTGAAAGATGCAAACGATATTATTTAAACGCGTTTGTTCAATTTGAGGTCTTAAGTTGTTTTGAAGCACATTAATGTACTTATCAGCATTCATAATACCTTCCACAAAGTTTAAGTTTCCCACTCCATTAGCCGAAATGTATACCCAAATCATAACAGAAGCTGGAAATTTTATTTTATATTTTTGAGACGACTCTTACTATCACTAACGCATACTTCAAATCTGGCTTCATCACTTCAGATCATGGAGTTCCATTGGTTTGGAGACCATGATTTGTGTGCCTTTGCTCACGCTAATCTATTTTTCTTCCGAATCGTTGTCAGTAAAGGCTATTCTCTTGCCTATAAGATATCGAATTAATAATGAATAAAGAACAAAAATAATTAAGCTCTATAATATTTTCAATTCATTATAACTAGCACGCCGATTTTGCTTGATAACTTTTATAGCTCTTAAGTTTTTATTAGAATAAGTGCGAATGACTACCAGGTCTCAGTTTTTGAACCACATATTCAGTTGATTTGTACAGTTTAATAATATTTCGGACTGTATATCTCGATTTATTAACACTCTTGGCGATTTGAGAAGCATTTTGAGATTTTACATGCAAGGGAAGGATTACTTTTCTTATTTCGTCAGACACAGCTTTACCGCGAGCCATTTTTAGTTGTTAACAATTACATCAATGCACGAAAATTAATTAAAACGTCAAAAACGACTTCTGACAACGTCAATTGTTATCATTTGTTTCACAATGTCAAAAACACCTTGTTATCTTTCCCTAAACATTTAATGAGACCAAAAATAATATATTTCAAACAAAATTTCAATCTGCCATGAAATAAATTCAGAAATATCAAGTATTAGGTGGGGGCCAACTTCACTGAGACAGGGCGTAATTCTTGGTATTCCACAACACAATCGCCAATTTTTCTTGGGTAAAATATGCATTTAAATGCTTTTATTTTGTTGAAGCCTTCGGGTTTCACTTATACCAACCTCTTGCCCCCTCAACCACTTGCTTGACTAGTCTTTGGATTTTCTGCAACTATCAACAAAATTGTCAACTCATTTTCTTTGTTTACTTCCGTCTCTGTTTTTCCTTTTTTTTTTTTTGGCGGTTAACTGTTCCGACAAAACGCTCCAGGAGTCTTTTTTCCTTTCGGGAAACCGACTCGTATAAATTCGCACTTTCACATAATACAAAAATTATATCAACGAGTTGTTCCATTGAATAATTTCTTTTTAACAAAATGTTACTCATTTAAGTACACTTACTTATTTCGGATAAGAAACGTCAAAATTTGTGTCAATATACAAAATCGTTTGACATAGACACAATGATATCTGTATAACATCAAAAAATTTGCTATGTGGTTCGATTTAAATGAATCAAGTTGTCTATTTAATAGCCCTGTATATTAAACCCAAATTTTTTTTTTGAAAAAAAAAACATGTGCGCTGTTCCATGCTTAAGCGGAAACTGAAAATCGTATTTTTCTAACTTTCATAGTTTCGGAGATATTTTAAAATTTCGAAGACGTTGAAAATAATTTCTTTCAAATGGAACATTTTGTTTGTTGCCAGATATTTATCCACATATAGGTACCTATCTTTCGCAGTTTTATTGTTTTTGAAGCTTTCAATCAAATATTACTTAAAATTGCGGTCAAGTTAGGCACATTTGAAAGTAGGCTGTGAGTATCACATCAGGAAAAGCAATTACTTTAAGAAAACAACTTTTTAATTAAAATATTCGGCTCTTTTTTGATCGTCTCTAGGCTGGAAGGCTTATAGGTGCTAAGATTTCCTTTTTTTTCTTTTATAAAGTTTCAAAGTGTGATGAAATGACACAGAAAAATATATTCTTCATTAGAAGCTTCGACTATCCCAACACATTTACTTGACTTTCAATTTGAACAATGGACCTTGTATATTCTGAACATTCTTTTTACTATATTTGTTTATGTTTGTTTATAATTTCTATTCCATGTTTTATTTGAAATAGATTCTTGCATATTTTTATGTAAACACATTTATTTTTGTATTAGAAAGAATTATGTAACTCCATGGATTATTGGTTTAAAGAATTCAAGACAATTTTTATCCTAAATAT